>CM070562.1:35159451-35546951 GCA_036346405.1 Phyllostachys edulis
TAGCCGCCTTCCGTCAGACGGAAACGCCAGATGACGATCACCACCACGATCCTCGATCATCTCAAAGTCGCTCCACCATCCTCGCTAGTGCAGGAGGCTCGCCGCTTTCAACCCGCCAAAACGATTAAGAATAAACGTGAATGCACGCAGTAGCAGTCATCACGATTGAGTGTATTAAAACTATACGCACTCGAATCCAATTCACTTCCATGCCCTCATAGGGCGGCGCAACCGAACGCTAAGCTCAATCGACGCCGCCGGGGAGCACTAAGATCGAGATCGCCACTTGATGATGTGCATCAATCACCGGTCAAGCAACTCATATCGCCTCCGTCTGGCTATATCTACAAATTAAGTGCATACATTGTAAAAAGTACTTAAAATATGTACGATGAACTACACTATACACATCTCAAATAATATACGATGAACTACACTACGCCGCTATTTTACTTGATTCTATGTCGCAATTCTACTTCATTCTAGTCGCTATTCTACTTGATTCTAGTCGTTATTGTACTTTAATTCTACCGATATTATACTTAATTCTATGTTGTTATTCTACATAATTTGACATCATGTACAAATTTCCAAAAATATAATGTAATACATAATTTCTATTCTACTTGATTCTATGTTGCTAGTCTACTTCATTCTAGTCGTTATTCTACTTGATTCTATGTTGATATTCTACTTCATTCTAGTCCCTATTCTACTTGATTCTATTCGTTATTGTACCTAATTCTACCGACATTATACTTAATTGTATGTTGGTATTCTACATAATTTGACATCATGTACAAATTTCAAAAAATATAATGTAATACATAATTTCTATTCTACTTGATTCTATGTCGCAATTCTACTTCATTCTAGTCGCTATTCTACTTGATTCTATGTCGATATTCCACTTCATTCTAGTCCCTATTCTACTTGATTCTAGTCGCTTCTTTCACTACAATTCTATACATAATTTCGCTACAATTATCTATTCTACTTAATTCTATGTCGCTATTCTACTTGATTCTATGTCCATATTCTACTTCATTCTACTCGCTAATCTACTTAATTCTAATCGAAAAATGTACTTGCAAGATGACCGATCTACTAGATCCACTGCTCTCTGAATCTATCTTCTTGTGACGATTTAACTAGCAGTCTTGCTTTTTCTTTCTCTTCCTCTCCTTCTCGATTATGTTTTTTCTGGAATTAAAATGAGGTTTGGAAGGATTTTTCGGGCATTTTATACATGGCATACCGTCGCCATTTCAAATGGCGATAGGTAGTTGGACCGGCGACTCAGAGGGGTCGGCTGCTCCTATCGCCATTGAAATGAGCGATGTCTTCGTCGCCATTTCAAATGGCGATGTGAACTCATTGTAATTTTTGGGGCGATTATATATTTTTGTAATTTTGTTTTAAAAAATATTATTTAAAAAAAAAAAAATTCGCATCCAACAATATGGAAAAACGAAGTTTCGAAGTAGGCACTTAAATGGTCTCACGACCACAAAGTGATGAAGAGCACCACCTATCATTGCAATGAGGATGTCTACGATCTTTCCTCAACCTGCATCAGTTTAGCATATGTCTATACTTGTGTCTCATGTTGTACCACATAGTCCATATGTTAGTCTTTTTTCCAGGATGCAAGATGTATCACTTCGGGATACGACCTAGAAATATTGTGCGTGTGTTTATAACGGATATATATGAAGTGTCAAAGGTTATCAATCCACAAAAATATTATCGGTCCGTATATGTATTTACTCTCAGTTAAAAGAATGGTGTTATATTTGGTTCACAGATAGATTCTCTATTTTTAAGTTATGGATTATTAACTGGTATATGTATATGGTGTTATGTATCACCGCAACTTCAATTGTTTTTTATCTTTCAAAAGTAAATCCTTTTGTTACCATCTTACCACCAAATCCTAAGATTCGAAATCCATAAATCAAGTCCGAACTAAATTAAACCATGAGCTCAATTCAAAATTTACAAACCAACTGCAATTACATGTTGGGCCCTGTCACGCCACATATAAAAGCGTGACAATGTGTTGGGCCCTGTCACGCCGCATATAAAAGCGTGACAATGCTGACGTATTGTCACGCCATGGGATCTGGCGTGACTAATGCCATGCAAGCCTCCACGCTGGCACGGCGGGTGGACGACGGCTTGCGTGGCATGTTTTGTCACGCCACGGGAGGTGGCGTGGCCAAAGGGGTCAGAATTGAAAATAAAGTTCGCGAGTGGTTAACTTTAAAATATAATAAAAATGATTAAATAATAAAAAAATTCATGTACATTTCACAAAAGGCACACTTTATTCAGCGATAACGATTCAAAACAAAGACTAAATAAATTATGAATTGTGAATTTGGGATTTGAGACTTGAAAATTGGGGATGCACATGTGTTAGGTCCTCAGGCCTTCGGTGTGCCAATTTTCCCAACCCCACCGCAAGATCAGACGAAGTCCACCACTAAGTTAGAACGCTCCCTCCTACCTCTCGGCTCCCTAGCCGCCACGCACTATTGGCCTATTGTGCTCCCTTACTGCCGCTTGCTTGCTGCGCGATGCCATGCTCCCTCCCTAAGTCCCTATCAATCGTCGCAGTCACGCGCCCATCGGTGGTTGTGCCGCTTGACATTTTGACAGAGTTAGATAGGGGAGAGAGTTCGAGAGATCCGTTTGCAGTGAATAGCGAGATCCTTCCTTGTGTAGCCGTGAATTGGTGCTCACGTTGTCGCCTCCTCCCAAGTGCATCCGATCGGCTGGAATAGCCAGATCTCAGCAGCCACTGCACCGGAGACTCGCGGAGATGGCGAGATGGGACATGTCGCCTGCCTCCACCTCAGTGGACAACCACATTCCTCCGTCTTGAACCTTAGCCGTGACTGATCTCCACAGCCTCCACTAGGCAAGTTGTGGTGGCGCGCGGAGGAGGGGGAAGTGGTGACCATGGCGCCGGTGAGGAGGACACAGAGGCGACATGGGCAGGAGAGGCGGCTAGGAGAGGATGTAGTGGCACGGGAGAGGAGACGACGACCAATGGGTGTGGGAGGACGAAGGGAGGGGAGGTGGCGATGTCGCGATAGTGCACGGAGAGGAGGCACAGGTGGAGATGGAGGCAAAAGGAGGGGAGCCCACGAGGTGGAGGCGATGCGGGTTGGGGTGGGATTGTAAACAAAATGGAGGAGAGGCAAGTCAAATAATTTGGACATTTCTCGAATGAGCTAGTTGCTATTTTGTCTCAGTGAGGGGACAAACGGATCCAACGGCTAGTGTACATTTGGAGCAAAATTGCATAATCAAAAATCAGAGGATGATATGGCACAACAGTTTTGCTGGAAACCCCAACTATAGTATATAGAATGTATACGGGGTATTTCATCAAAAATAATTGGGTGCACTCATGAACCATGGAGGGTCCGGCCAGGCTTAAGTGGAGGCGACCTGGCGGAGGGCTCGGTGGCTGGCGGCCAGTAGCAGAACTGTCAGAGTCGGTAAATTCAGAGAACAACCCAGCAAAATTTCAGAGAACAGATCGGGTTTGAGGAGAGGAAAGTATGCTAGGGTTCTACAAGCTAACAACTAAAGTAGAAGTATATGCTGTTTGATGCCTTCTCATTCCATCTCCACGGGATATGTAGCCCGGGATTAACCGAATCAGATTATAGCTTGAAGTAAAAGTCTGAAGTAAAACTTCTAAGTTACAGAGTTCCAAACAAAGACAAAAGGATGACGCAACAGTAAATATTGGTAGCAATTCAGATCGTTGGATCTTCCATCCACTAGCCAATGCACATCCTGGCCGCCCATACAGGTCCAAGTGGAATCGACGAAATGGTAAGGTGGGCGCCTACTTCAGCTTCTTCTTTCCCCAATCCAGAATTCAGCTATTTCAGTTTGTCAGACACTTGGGTCCTGACAGTTCCCCCGGTTTGAATTCGAACTTGTCCTCAAGGAGTGAAACGAGGAAACGTCTTCCGGATGAAAGTCAAGTCTTCCCAGGTAGCATCTTCAGGATAAATTTTGCCATTGGACCAACCACTGTGCCACCACATCATTTCTCCCTCACAATGTCTTCCATCACAGTAATTCCTATCGTATCACCATCGTATGTAGTTTCCACCACCTGCTGTGACTCGCAAACCGCAAGGTCACTCGATAGCATCGCCTCACTTTCAGTGCCACAATAGCAGCAGCGTCCACTTGCACGTCGGTCACCTCTCCTTCTAATAATATCAAGATCACTGCGTCACTTCTTCGACCACCACCTCCATCGCTACCTCACCTTCAACCTCCTCTCAACCACAATGTCCTTGTCACCCAACATTGGCATCGGCAATTCAGAAACATCAAAGCCTAGTGATGGAGTCTCCTTGGTATACTCATTTTCCTCCATGGGTGTGCCATACTCTATTTTATCCCCATTGTTTGACAGAAATGACTCTTGGCCAGATTCTTGGACAGCAACACCTTCTACCACCAAATTTGTTGATAAGGCTCCTCACAAAAGTTTGCAGTCTAACAAGATATATGGTCCCTATGTAAGCTTGGATCTTCTCCCTTTTTGTACAGAACATGTGCACCAGAGGAAATAAAATGTTTTCCCTCAATTTGCAGATTTTCTAGTTTTTCCTCCCAGCCAAACAATTTAACCATGAGAAGAATAGGAAACTCCAACATCAAAGCTACTTGTGGGCTTCCAGCTGACTGCACATGATGAACTGGATATTTAAGTGCACTTGAACTGAATTTCAATGATTCTATATTAGTGAACCTCAAGTTTCCATGAACTCTTGCAGCCACATTGAAAACCAAGGTGCTACTTCCAGCATATATCGGGATGTTTAAAGATATCACCTTACAGCTGCAGTGCTCAGGAATGTACTTACCACTATCTAAATCAAAGGTATTGTTAAGAACTTCAAGGACAAGTTCTATCTTAACCCTGCTGCTCCACAAGCCATTAGTAGTAGACCCAATGTAAAAGTTCGCAACACCTCTGGACCTCAAATGAGTCATGTGAATAGCAATAATAACTCCTCCTAGATCTATTGTCCACTTTAACTTGTACTAGTGATATTCTCGTAGCATCCACAACTTGACCGCTTCACCAAACAAATACTGGACATCCTTCAATGTCAATTCTGTGCCTACTTGAGTGGGCAACTCACGAGAGTGATGCAAGTAAAGAACACTTGAGCCAATAATAGCATTATGCCAATAGTTCTTGTGCTGTATGATTTTTAGAACCTGCAACATCATGAACCTAGTTACTTGACCCCCTGGATCCCAAGGCCAATTAAGGAGCACACAATTCACAAACACACAGCTTGGCAGGTTCATGTACAGGGGCTGACAGCAGTCTTGTGGTGACTCATTAACCTCACTTTGTTTGCCTTTTAATTGTTGAGCCAACTTCATGCTTTCACCACAGAAATCATGACTAGGCAGTAAGGTTTCGGTGAATTTATGGGGTAGGCCCTTGCTCCTTTCATTTTTGTATTTAAGGGTCACATCAACCAACAAATTAGAAGCATTAGGACAACAAGGATCACAAGCCCCTTTAGCTAACATCTCCTCATGTCCATTCCTCGAGGTTTTAATCAGTCTACCAGCATCAAGATGCCTCAATGGGAATCCTCCAATACAAGTTACTTCCTGATGTAATGATACCACAGCTGCATAAGTTAGTTCCTTGTCCTCTAACTCATTTGTAAGAACAAGTGCATTAATGACCTTTGCATTTTCCTTAGAACCAGTTAAGGCCTGCTGACTTAGCTTTGTGCACTTCATAAGCATATCGGTATTGTCGATCAACATCTCATCCAAGAAATCAAAAGCACCACCCTCAAAGAATTGATCAAGGGTCAGTGCTGGACTGTTAGTGCCACTTTCAGACACAACCTCTTTGAAAGCAAGCACAACACAAGGATCAAAATTTAGTAATGACCTTCCTTTAGCTTCCTTGTGTCCCCTCTCAACTGGATTTTCCATGTAGCCCTTAGGTGCTTCATCAAAGAAATTGAAAGTCTCACAAAAGAAGGAATCAAGTCCAGTGTCCACATAATTGACCAACACCTCTTGATCCTTGGTAGGAGTAGTGTTGTAATAGGCACTATCAATCTCTTTATCTTCCTCTTGAATTTCATCGAATAGATCAAAAGCTTGCTTAAAGAAATGTTCTAGCTCCTTGTCTATGGCAATTTTCTCACGCTTTCGCTGCCCCTCTTGATCCCATTTGGCAAGAATCCGGTTAATTATTTCATTGGTCTCCTTTGTTCTAAGCTGTGTTTGCTGCTCACTAGTTATTTTCTCCGTACTATCTGACTTTCGCATTCTGTTAGTCACTTGTAGAGTAGGTACGAGCTCATTTTTCTCTCTTTCTTGGGACAGGGCAGCTGATGTAGAACTAATCTTGCAAGTTTGCACAGTTACTGTGGAGCTTTTAGTACAAGGTGTAGTATACAAAATCTACAACTCTCCTGGCCATGCCTTGTGAGCATTGTCTTCGATGTCACGCACAACCACCACCATGTTCTTGCGCACATAATTTGATTGGCCATCGGCACCATTGATCGAACCCCAAATCCTCCGCCTTGTGAAGGATCACCCAAGCATTTGGATATCCAGAGCTGCCATTCCCACTTCCATATCCGTAACTATACCCATAACCTCGGTTCCTATAGCTGCAACAGCACGAGGGCTCGACTAGTGGGCGCATTGCCACCAAAGCCAAAAGCTGCTCCAAGCACCATAGCTTCAGATACCACCATAACTCCCTCGTGCCAAAACCAGATGGAGCTTGACGGCCCCAAGGTCCTCTATTTGTGCTCGAGGACCACCTTAGTAACCGTAACCAAGCGTAGTTGCATTGCCGTAAGGCCCACCATACCCAAAGCAGAACACTTCCATATCCTCCAACCCCATAATTTCCATATGCGCCTCGTGGTTAGCATGTCCATATCCATATCCAGCCAGCACCACCACAGAATCCTCCCATGGGACGCCCGCCAGAGTTGAGGTTCGCCCCGAGGCAAGACGCTTCACCTCCACCATCTTCCCACTCAGATCATGGAAGGTCTTGTGCAGTACACGGTCAACCGCATCCTCCGAGTCCAAGGTGATGAACCCAAAACCCTGGGCGCCAAGTGTTCTAGTCATACATCACGACAACATCGAGACAACCCCAGAGGTTTGGAAGTAGTCTGCCGAACTCATCCTCCGTCGGATCGAGGACAGCCTCCCACGAAGATCTTCTTCGTCCGAGCACCTCCAAGATCGCCGCCGAATCGCCACCACGCCAAGGATAAGCTGAGCTCGATACCAAGGTCGAGTCAGAAATTCAGAGAACAACCCAGCAAAATTTCAGAGAACAGATCGGGTTTGAGGAGAGGAAAGTATGCTAGGGTTCTACAAGCTAACAACTAAAGTAGAAGTATATCTTTGTTTGATGCCTTTCATTCTCATCCACGGATATGTAGCCCAGATTAACCGAATCGACATGACTTGAAGTAAAAGTCCGAAGTAAAACTTCTAAGTTCAGAGTTCCAAACAAAGACAAAAGGATGATGCAACAATAAATATTGGTAGCAATTGGATCGTTGATCTTCCATCCACTAGCCAACGACATCACAGCGCCCATACAGTCCAAGTGGAATCGACGAATGGTAAGGTGGGCGCCGACTTGACTTTCTTCTTTCCTCACCCGCATTCAGCTATTTCGGTTAAATCGACACTTGGGTCCCGACAAGAACTCGAGCGCAAAGACCTTGTCATTAGAGGGATCCGCCATGCTACCTCGCCATGCTCGAGCGGCTCAAGATTGAAGGATCCACGATGGAGGCACAACATCAAAACTCCACATGTAGAGAGAGATGATGGCGAGGCGGAGGACGAGGTCGGCGGTGAGGGAGGCGTGGATCTGGCTAGCCCCATGTGTCCATGTCCACCGTCTTCATCCAAGGATCTTGTGAGTATGGAGGCGCTGTGGAGGCTGGGCATGGCGGCGGCGATCTGACATGGATGGGAGCAACATCGAACCGAAAAAAAAAATTCCACCCGTGAGGAGTGGATCCGTGGTTTGGGGTGGAGCAGGGTAAGTTCGTCCCCGCCCACGCCCAAACGGGCATTTAGGTGGGCCGAAAACTTCTCCGTGGGTTACCACACAGGTGGATCAGGCCAGGATCCCGGTCTATCCAAACAAGGTCTAAACAGGTTTCAGCTTTGCGTCTGGCTCCACGGGGCGCCAGACAAAGATATATATGGTAAATCAAGATTTTTTTAATAATATTATTTCAAAAGAATTACAAAAATAATTAGTCGCCCCAAAAAATTACAAAACTAGGTCAACTGGCGACAGGGAGATGTCGCCAGTTCAACTGGTGACAGAGACCTTGTTCCATCTTCGTCATGGACCAGCTCATCGCCGCCAGCTTGAATCGGGCGATAGTCGCCCTAAACCTGGTAGGTCTGCATTTTGTGATTTTCAGAGATTCTCAATGGTACGTAAATTGTTAGACTCGTAATAACATTTTATGATCGCTTAATGTTGTTCTAGTCGCGGTGAATTTTCAAGAATTTTGCAAGGACGATTGGGGTATAAATGATTCGTAAGTAAGAAGGTAAGTGATATTGTGATGCGTGAGGGAATTCATACACGGTGGAGAACTTTGGAGAAATTACCTCTTACATACCGTTTCTCATGTACATGCACTGCATATTATGTAAGGAAACAAATGTGAATTTGCCATTACTATCAAAGCTACGATAAATCACATTGATATTACATAACATTAAGCAAAACGTCATAACACTTAGTTTCTATCAAAACTACGACAAATCACACTGATATTACATAACATTCAGCAAAATGTCATAACATTTAGTTTTTTACAAATCAAAATGATAATTAAGAACATTGGTAATCGTGATATTACAACTTTCCGTGCTTTCCCCCATGTGGAATCCTCGGCTCGAGGCCCAAGCACAGATGAGGTCCCTCATGGCCGACGTGAGAGTGCCGGATGTGCATGGCGACTCCAACCCTAGGGCACCTCGAGAGGTCCTCCAGATCTCCCAAGAGTCCTTAGGACCTCCCAGAGGTCCGATAGTACCCTCGAGGCTTGGGTAGGACCAGCCTTTGTGGTACCAATCGAGGCTCCCAGAGGACCACTCGAGGATACCACCGAGGGAAGCGGAGTCACGGGAGATCCCAAATTATCACAGACCAACTCAGAGAGGTCGAGGGACCCCGCCCCGAGGAGGTCGTGAAGCCCGAGAGATCACTTTAGATTCCCAGGCCAGAATCGAGCTAGTCCCAAGGATCACAAGGTAGCTCTTCACAAAGATACAAAAATGGTAACATCCATTTACATAAACTTTATTTACAACATACCAACGGAGTTGTTTACAAAAGGTGACCTTTGGCGAAAGCAAGCTTACAAAAGAACGGAAGCAGACGTCCATCCACTATACCCACGGTGCAAAATGGCCGGAGAGCACAACCTCACGCCCCGGTCCTCTTCTTCACCGCTATTGTCTTCTCGATAAAGTTTGCATTGAGCAAGAGTGAGCACTACTACCGTGCTCGCAAGTCACACCCATGGAGTAACAAAATGTCATGCATACATGGATATACAAAAGAAGGCATAATATGGTTGATTTGCGTAAAGCCAAGTTTCTTTCAATTACAAATACTAAGTTCCAAAGCAGGTTTTTAATAGATAAGATTCATTTTCAAAACTTGATTTTCAGTTGGATAGCATTCATCAACAAGTTGGTGAAGGATACCCTCCTGTCACAAGGCTCCCTGCCCAAAACCCATGGGATAGAAATCCCAAAACAGTTTATTAAACACTTTTTGGAAACCAAAACCCACATCTAACTCTGAGTGGCCTCTGCCAACATGTCCATAACCGCGGACACGGCTATTCGAATAGATTTACACTCGGCCGAGGATGTGCACTTTATCCACATGACATGATTCCTCTAGTTTATCTGGCATCCGTCAATGCCACCTCTCACTACCAAAGGTAAGAGGTCTAGAGTTCATGAAAAAGCCTTTACAATGCATTGTTCCACCACAGCCCCTCCTCGCTAAGGTTTCGCCTCCTTTGGATACAACTGCAGGATCGGGGCCCCCTCTTGCGCTAGTGGGAAACATAGGTTATAAAAGACCATAGGCCATAGAAGACGTCCCACACCTCCAAATGGAACAACTGCGGTGGAATTTCTGCAAATTACTTGGCAGTGTCCCCCACTCTTAACCGAGACATATGGTTGCACGTGTTTGGTATAGCCCATTATAGGCCTAGCATTGGCGGCTCAAAGACCGGTCCACATTGACTTAGGCGACCACCACAAACCCCACGACCTCCACCTTATCGAGAATAGAGTCCGCATAAACATTGCACCGACCAAGCAAACCAATTCGCCCAAGTCCAAATCAATTTTTATTTTCTTTGCTTCCCCACATCATTTTTAAGCCTCCATGACAACCCAATGTCATGGTCAAAATATTTAAAACAACAGTTGGTCATGATGGTAAAGATTTCCCCAAATCAAGTATTTTTGGTCTAAGCAAGACTAAGCATAAAGTTCACAATTGCTCCTGGTTCACACTTATTGCATCAACCAGATTTTGTCTAAGGTGACAACAAATTTGGTTCAATGTCAAAGTTGGCCATATGAAGGAAATAGGCATAACTATGTGTTCAAAGACAGGTATTGAAATAACTTGGTAGAAATAAGCATGCATTATACTTTGAAATTGAACATAAATAAATTGAAATATTGGGTGCAATATGATCAAGATTGTAACTTGCCTTGCTCATTGACTTGAGAGTCTTCTTATTCAGTACACTCACAGGAGAAAAGGAGACAAATTCAAGCCAAGTTCCAAATGAAGAGCCAAAGGAACTTCAAAAGAAAATCCAAAACTCAACCAACAGGAGCCACTCACACTCAAAATAGGTTCTTTGGGAGAGGTCCTAACTTACTAGGGGAAAGGTCTAATGAGGAAGGTCTTCACAAAAGACCAGAGGGGTGACTTTAGCAGAGGACCAAGATGATGATACTTGCGCAGAGTCCAAGGAGGTGATCTTCGATGTAGCCATAGAGTTCAAGAGAATCCAAAGGAAGAGGTCCCGAAGAGGCATAACCTCTTATTATGGCGATAAGAACAAGAACAGATCGAACGCAAGGAGGCTTACCAAAGAATAAGAAAGAGGTGATTTGAAGGGAGGTCGAAGGTATATGGGCGGTTAAGGTCAACGCCCAAGCTCCTCTGAGCCTCCAATGGTGAAAGTACGATGAAGGGGGTGCTCTCGCGATGCTCTTGGCGCAGAAGGTCTCTCGAGGAAGCTACCGAGTGTGAGCCAAAGTGTTGAGTGTGGGAAAAGGTGGCAAGGAAGGGCTCCGGGGCTAGAAGATAGCCAAAGGAGTGAAAAGATCACTGATCGTACATGACTTGGTGAGCATGAAAATAGGCAAAAGGTATGGGGTGTCAAAGGAAAATAATAAAGGACATTGTGTACTGTTATTCAGGGAGGAGACTAGAAAAGACACCAATAGTGCCCCAAATGACCCCATTTAATGGAAGCGACCACTTTATGGCTGCATTTAATGCGACAAGACATGCATTAAATGCTCATGGTACTAGTGTGGCGGGGGAAAAATAAGAATGGGTAAGTCCGCCAGTGGGACCACCAAATTTAGAAACGGTTGGGTCAAAGAGGGAGGTCCCACTACAAGAGAGATCTTTGAGGAGGTCCTGAAGGCTTAGGAGATTCTAAGATCCAGGGAGGTCTGGAGGCTAAGGGGTCCTAATGTACTCAAAGGAGGTCCGGACACGGGGAGGTCCAAATACATATGGAGGAGGTCCACGTGACTAAGAGGTTCCGACAACCGGGATCTCATCAAAGGAGGTCCCACGGGCTCAAGGAGGTCTTGAGAGGAGGTCCAAAGAACTAGGTCGACAAGGGGAAGTCCTGATCGCTAGGATCTCCACAATGAGAGGTCCTGGCGGTGAGGATCTCATTATAGGAGGTCCTAGAGGTTCGGGAGGAGATCTTCGGAGGTCAGGAGTTCCTAAGTTAAGCGGGCAAGGAGGTCCAATGGATGGGGAGGTCCAAAGGTCTAAGATCCAGCAGGGAAGGTCCAAAGAAATTAAATTCGAAGGAAGGCCTAAACATATAGGCACATCCTAACCAAGAGGAGGCCTGGGCCAACTCAAGAGGTCCAAACCGTATTCATCATAGAGGAGGTCTAGACCCCAGAGGTCTAAACCGAACATAACACAAAAGAGGGAGATTGAGGGGAGAACTGGCCAACATATAGAAGAGGTGACAACACGAAGCTTAAACCTCTCCAAATGAACCAAACTTCTGAACTCTCATCAAAACCAAATGGTTTTATTCTGTTTTGCTAATTCAAAAAGGTTTAGAAAATGTTTAGAAAACTCAGGATGTTACAATGTCTCCTTCATTCTGATGATTTCTCATGGGACATTTCTTGAAGGTGTGTCCAGACTCCCTGCAAATAGAGCACTTCTTCGTACGATGTCCGGCTTCTGCTTCATCCATGTCGTTCTTGATGCGCTGTACCTATCGTCGGCCAACCTTTCCCTTCAGCCTATCATTGTCCGCGGCCCAGATTAGTTGCTCATAGGTCAGATGGCCAGTGAAATGGACAACCACGGTGTAACCATACATCTCTGCACTCTAAGTTTGCATCACCGCCTCCTTATTGAAATAGTCAGAGAGGTATTGGCCGGGATGCTGTGCTACTGTCAAACATACGGCCATGACATGGGAGCAGGGCCTATGCAGAAGAAGGGGCTTGTTGCAAGTGCATATGCAACTATCAAGGCGTGAAGGCACTGTGGGTGACCTTCTTGCGGTTTGTCTCACGACGCCCTTTATCCCTACACATTATCTCGAAGTGAAGCTCCCTTGTGCCCATCTTGAATGTCTGGCGCATCTCACCGTTCTTGCTCTTCTCCTCCATGTACTTGGTGATCATGGCGGAGTAGAGTACTTTGTTATTTGCTATGGCGAGCGATGTGTTGTTACTTTTGTCAACAAAGTAGTTTGTGGTACCGTCGAGAATTGCCTCCACAATACCAACCAAAGGGAGGCACCTTGCGCCACGCATGACCCAGTTGTAAACCTTGGTTAGATTGGTTGTCATGACACTATATCGAGCACCACCCCTGTTATGTAGCAGCGACCACCTCTCCTTAGGTTCACGCTCAATCTAGTCTGAGAAGCATTTCACCTGCGCCCCCGTCTTCTTTGTCACACTGGGACCTTCTGTGGGTAGCTGTGGCAACGCTTCAGAGGCCTGGTCAGCGCTTGGGGTGGCCCTTTTCGCTGTCTCCCTTCTATGCGTCTCGGTCCGCTCATCCAGAATCTTCTAGAGTACTTCAATGAAAACGAATGCCACGAGAAGAACCTGATTGTTCCCGTCCATCGCTATTGCAGTCAGTATCTGCCTCTTATACTTTCAAGTCAAGAATGTGCTATCCACACACAAGATTGGATGGCAGTGTCGGAATGCATTGATGTATGGACCAAAGGCGAAGAATTCTCACTGCAGTAACTTCTTATCGGCCCACTTCAGATGTGTGGTATCTTGAATGTCGATATGAGTGCCGAGATTCCTGTCTTGTATAATTCGGAGTAGCCCGGGGAGGTTGTGGTACGAATCCTCGAACGTGATGAACCTTGATTCCAATACCTTCTGTTTTGCCCTCCAAGCCTTCGCATAGCTGATTGTGTACTGGAACCTTGCCTCAACCGCCTGAATGATGGATCACAGCTCAAAATCTAGATTATCCACGATCTCACCGTACATGAGGTTGGCAATGAAGCCTGATGACAGGTTCTGGTGGGACTGCACAGACTCAGCGACAACACATGTGTGAGGGACCACTATAGAGCACTTCTAGTAAGTGTCCCACTTAGTCTAAAATACGTGCACTCGCCAAAGGCATCCCTCTATGCTGCACTTCACGTCATAGAATCTTGGGTTAGACTTAACGACTGTGAATGTACGCCGCACCGACAAGGCCTAGAATTTGACCACCTTCTACACGGCCTCCTTGCATTTGTACATCGCTCTTTGCCTGACCTTGCTCTGGTTGCACTCCCACGGCACACGGGAGCCTTCGTTGACGACGAGGTTGTCGAACTGTTATGTATTCTACTCGGATGGAACCACCTGCTAGTCCACATCATCCTTGTTGTCGGACCCTTCGTCTTCTGACAATGCCATGTAGTCCCGGTCTTCCTAATCCATCCTTTGCACTACGGCTTCCACCTCTTCACCCTCGTCAACAAGCCCAGTAGCTTGCCTGATCGAAGGATTTACTTCCGCAAGGTCTTTATCGACATCATCAGCAACTTCGGGAGCTTCGGCCATTGTGTGCGCCGCGTTGTGGCTGGAGTCCCCAATTTCTTCTTTGACGTCAGCACCGCCTTCTTGTTCAGCCGTGGATGCAGGAGTGGGCTTAGCATATGTCTAGACCAGAAGGACCAAATCCCACCCTCCCTCTCTCGCCATGCATATATATGACTGCCATGACCTTGATCTCTTCAGCTCCACTAACTCCCAATATGCGGGCTGTGCTACTCAGGGGGCAAGACAACTCAATATCAGATCATACACATCATGGTCCACTTAGAATGTGTGAAACAACCACCGCATCACAGCGCCCCATGTACGCCCCTCTGCTCTTGTCAGGCGCATGGTCGTCGACTGGAAATAACGCAAATCAATCCCCTCAGGACCTTCCAGAATAGTCCCCGAACCGTAGTAAATTTTGAAATTGCTGATGTCCGACATATTTGACACACTGCACCATAAAGAACATTTTCACGATTAACCACATATCTAAAACTAGACTACCTACCAAAAAGTATCATGTACAACATACTGCACTACGTAACCGTACATCTAAAACTATGTAATCCATTTGGTTAAAAAAATTACCTCACAGGTGGGCAACTGGACGGGCAAATCTTTGCTAGCTTCTCTTCTTCCCTCTACTCCTCTCCCTTCCCTTCTCTTTTTTCTGAATGAAAGTGAGTCATGTGCCGAATTTTAGGGTTTCAACGGTCTTTTATAGGGTGTTAAGGCTTCTGTCGTCAGTTTAACTAGCGATAGAAACATTGTTCACTTCCTGTCGCCGGTTGAACTAGCGATGAGAAGCTAGTTCGGCGATAAAGAGGGAACAGGGTCCCAGTCACTAGTTCTTCCTGTTGGCGACAGAGACCTAGTTTTGTAATTTTTTGGGATGATTATTTATTTTTGTAACTATCTTTTAAAATAATATTATTTTAAAAATTTCGGTAAATCAGCGTACATCTATTCCTCGAAAGTCAAAGCATCTCTTCTTTTTTTTTTAAAAAAAAAATCTTTTTAGGGCTTTGTATTATCTTTTTGTGGAAACATGGAGGGAAGCTTATCAAATGGAAACTAGTTTTAAAATAGGGAGAAAAGAGAACTAACCATCTGAATTATTGGATGAGATCTATGTAGCTTTAGACTGTTCATTAGAAGCCGCTAACATAAAGAAAAAAATTATTCCAGGTTGCACTCCAGTCGTTTGACCTTGCAATGAGTTGACTAATCTGCTTGAAGCTGCACTGTCCAAAGTCGATGCAGTGCTTAATATTTGAGTTAGATCAGTACCAAGTGATGTTTTGTTTGAAATAAATGTTTTATATAAGCACACGACTCAGAAAAGAAGGCCTTCTAAATAGTAGCGAACGAAGGCTGTGATTTGGTAGCATCGAAAGCACAAGGCATTGTTCCACAAATTCACCAGCATCAATGTCCAAAGCCAGGTTAGCGTCACTGGAAACAGGAAGAGTATAGCTGCATATTAGAATTATAGACTGCAAACCAAACTCACTATATTGCCATGTTGAGAAGACAAACAGTCAAACAAAATCCATTTTAACCCCACACAAGATACCTCCCTGAAGCACCTTTAGAAGGAACCCAAACCCAATGAAAATCTCTACCTTTATCAAATTCACGAAGCTCTTGATAAACAATCAAACAAATCCATTTTGTGCTTTTGACTCTATCCTCTTATATTCACTCCTCATTTCTCTGTGTACCACTAGCCGCGTTACTGGTCTTGTGGACTGTAAGTAGTATGAGCCTGTTCCTATGTAACAGTATGTTCAGAATGGTAAACAGGGGAATTGTAGCGCTACACTTGTATTCAGCAAAGCTTATTGAATCTATGTATCTATCATCTAGAAATGTTTATTACATATAGCCTACATGCTATGTTGCACTTTCGGGTCATCACATTGAAAATATAATCGAAGACAACCTTATCCTTTATTGCCTCCACACTATGGATACTCAATGCAACTAAGGCTGCTCCCAACGGGCAGTATCTTAGTGCAGTTTCTTAGTGCATGAGGAGTGTTAGGATACTATCTTCCCAATGCATGGTTTCTTATGGTGTAGTATCTTAGGTCCTTTTAATTAATTAGATGTAGAATCTCAAGAAGATGGTGTGTACAAGATGGAAATGAGTTAATTTTCTTGTCTATGACTTCGAGCCAGAGCAGTCTCTTATTTAGATACTGCAACAATCTCTCACCTTATTTAATCTACTGCCATCTCAGCACTTTGTCTACATAGCACCCTTAAGATACTGACCAGGGTGGAGCACTAGGAGCAGCCTAACAGCCTAGTGAGAATGCCACCTCCATTGAAGTTTGTTAGGATATAGACCATATCATTCAAGGTACAGCGGCCAGAGGTGAAGTTGTAAGGGCACGATGATCAGTCCTCATTGTTTCCTTGTAGTTACCACCCACACCTAGAAATGAAAAGTTCAATAAAAACCTATTGGTCTGTCCTTCTATTCCAAATTCATGCACCTGATCATGAGTGTTGAAAACCAAGCATCCGTAGCTATTTAGCATCGATGATAGCTTTGACCATCACATTTTTATCAGTAAACGCAATTGTGAAGAATCGTTGTGATGACGTGAGGTAAAAACTCTTCTTTCTTTTAATAAAAATATAAAATTTTGCTTGCTATCGTCTTGCGTGCAAGGTTTATACTACGGGGGAGCTTTTCCCGGTATCATCTTACACACAGATGGTGCTGACCGGCCTTCCATTCCATGACACAGGTTATCAAAAGAAAAGGTGTTGTTTCAGAACTTGTTATGAAAGGCCAACTTCATCCTGCTTACCAGAAAATTGATTATGAAGTAAAACACAATACATGTTGTTCTGTAACCACCACATGAGACCAGATTCTACAAACTAATCAAGACATAAAGAGTGCACTGAACAAGCATTTTAGACCATCTCTAATGTTGTGTTTTAGCCGGTTCAAATGGGGAGAGAGAAGACATTGAATCGATTCAATACATTGGAGGGGTCGATTCCAACAAAAAAAATGCATAGAACCGAACTCTAGTTAGGAGTTGATTCAAAGTATTAAACAACTCATATGAGCATTAAATAACTATATAGGAGAAAGTGCGGTTGAGAGAGAATATTATTATTTTGTGGTTTTTTAATGTAACGTGAGTCCCAGTTATTAGTAGGAATCGGTTCAATACATTAGAGAAAAAACAACCTCAGCTCCTAGAATGCTTACGTGGTATGACTTTAAATCGATATCGGTTCAATACACTAGAGATACTCTTAAAGTTCTTCTAACAACTCCTTCACACAACTCTGCCTAAAACAACACTAGGGATCAATACCAGAATATGCAACATTGATATCAGAACCGAGAAAACAATTCAGATAAGCCTTTTACACTACATCAAGCCATCGTAAGTATCATATAAGTAATTCAACTCTCACATCCATCCAATACCCATCAACAAGTCATCTCTTTACAGCACTAATACTTAAAACACAGCAAAATGGATGCCAACCATTGACAGAAACAATTGGGACAAGTGGGAGCCTCGGTTACCGCATCTCTTTGGTGTAATTTTTCTAGGATAATTATGGCTAATGGGAAAAATGATTTTTTTTCCCCCAAATGAAAATAACAAGTTGTTGATGTATCACAATTGATTGAGCCAATGTATACACCTAATTATAAAGAAGTATAGCAATTCGCCGAGCTGAATTTCTACGGTTCTACTTCTAAATTAATTTGTGCCCCTTAGATATATCTATAATTTTAACTAATAAAAGAATGGGTTTATCCCCGTGCAGCGGGACGATTATCCTACCCCCTCATACAAAAAAAAATAACGAACCCGAACTGCTCGCGAGTCCCTCGCCCACCCCAACCGCTCCTCTCTCCCCTCTAACCGCCCACCACTTCCCCTCCCCATCACCCCTTGACCTCGCTTCCGCTCCACATCTCCGGTTGACCACCACCATCACCGTCGACGTGCGGAGGTGCCAACGGGGAAGGAGATGGAAGGCGACAGTGGGTCTTAGAGGCAACGGAGGAGGAGGAGGAAGCGAGTCTTGTCGCGCCAAAAGTGGGAGGCGGCGGAGAGGAGGAGGAAGCGAGTCTTGTCGCTGGTTCGCAGCAGTGGCTCGAGCCCCTACCTAGTTTCCACTCCACCTCTCCGGTCGGCCACCATCGTTGCCAATGATGCGCTCGCCAGAACTTGATATTTACTGCATGGTTTATGATCCTGTCGGCTGGTACATCTCACCCTTTTTTAGTACTCTGTTGCAACTAGACACAGGCCTTGGTAGGGGCTTTTCAGTCGACCCACGCACGATCGGCCCGGCCTGCCTAAACACTAATAGGGCCATCTTGTACGGCATGCAACCTAGAGGCATCTTGGGCACAGCTTCCACCTGACCAGGCGCCTGACGCGGCGCGCCAGCTGCCCACGGGCGTGCTTGGGCCGACATGGCATGATTGGGCTAGGTGGGCACGAAGACAGCACGGCACGATCGGGCTCGGGTGGGCACGAAGCCGGCAACTGGAGGCTAGCAAACTGATGGCGGCGCAGGGAAGATTGAAGCAGGAAGAAGAAATGAACCAATATGTAACCAAGCAAAATGAAAATCAAGCCGGCCGGCAAGACAATTAACCTTGCATCTTCCAAGCAAGAAGCAACACATCAAGTCATTGGACATAAAACAAGCACAAAAAAATCAACCATCTGCAAAGGTGCGGCCATGGACGAGCTGCTCGCTTTGTGCTCCTCCTTCTAAATCGCCATCCTCTGTTCTCCTTGATGGCCACGGTACTCGAGCAATGGTACGCTCAGGCTGACATCGTCGTGGCCAGAATGAGGGCGGCGAGGTCATGTTATGGGGAGCTCGCTCCTCCTCGACTCTCAGGCTCGGGCTGCCCGATCCTCCCCGTACAGCCTCGGCGCTTGCCCGGCAAAGTGGCGGGGCGGAAGCCGAACCGCGCCATGCAGCGGCCCCTTGTCGACCATGTGGAGGCCAAGCGGCAACGCCAGGAGAAACTGAACCGCTAGATTTGCGACCTCCGCGCCGCCGTCCCCACCATGTCCCGCATGGACAAGGCTTCCCTCCTCGCCGCCGCCTACATCGTCGAGCTGAGCACCTGTGTGGCGTGGCTCAAGGTCGAGGCGAGGCAGGCGGCCGCCGCGAGGTGGGAGCCCAACGACCTCTAGATCTGCGACCTCTGCCATCGCCGCCTTCCTCGGCGCATCCAACAGGAGGGAGAGGGGGAGCTGATGAACCCGAAGGTCCTTGTTTTGGCCCGATCTTTCGATGAGACGGTAAATTCGGTAGTAGTTGCTCAACTCTCATGATCTTGGCTACGAACACGCAAGGCTCAAAACCACACAATTGCTAAACTGCTCGACTAGTTGTTATCAACCGTGCACGAATACCCAGATGACCTGACCATGAAGGTCGATTCCTGCATACATCGAAGAAGCACGCAAGAACAAGATAAAGCAATCTGAAATTGCAAATAGGAATTGAAATATTTGAATTGAGTTGGGATTCTGAATAAGGATCTTAATTGGGTGGTCCAGTCGACACACGCAAAAGATACAAGTTGCAACGAAGGCAAACTAAACATAATCAAAATCCAAGGAAACTAGAGGGGGTGCGACCTCCTTAAATAGGGGATGAGGAGCCACAAATCTAAAAGAACTAAGGGGGTGGTACTAAAATCGTGTTTACTGTTTATGTGAACAGTACACACCCCCCAGGTGGCCTGCCGGCATACGGGACAAGTTGAGTACGATTACAAAGCCCAAATTGGCCCAAATAGGTGATACGACATCTTCTTTTGGTGATTTCGATGTACACAGAAGGAATTTATCGGTGAGGCCGGATCCGTTAGAAAGAGGATAAAATAAGCTTTTTGTCAAGTACTTGTGGACCTCAAGCGGATCCGTATGTGAAAGTTATGCACGTTTGAAGTCGGTGCTGTCTCCGGAGGCCGAACTGGATTCCAAAACGTATCCAGCTCGAACTCTTGCTTGGCACATGCAGTAGCACCATGGCATATAGACATAGTACCATGGCATATAGACATGGCACCATGGCATGTAGAAGTAGCACCATGGCATGTAGATGTAGCTCGATCCAATTGGGTAATATGGCATTGCAGTAGCCGAAAGTAGTTCTATCGGAGAAGATGTTGAAGTAGAGGATGCAATGCAGCGGGTCGAAGCAGTTATTGCATTCTTAGGTTTGATGTCCTCATCATCCTCCCTTTCTTGAATTTGAGTCGTCCTCGACTCAATCGTTGTCTCCAAATCATCACTTTCCTGTAAAAGGTTAGTAGCAAGAGGAGACAAAGAAACATGCATATCTTCTAAAGGACACAAAGATTCTTTGCAAACCATAGTAGAGCATTTAGATTGATGTTGTTCCAAGTAAATGCAATCAGACTTTGTAGCTAACATAACAGGTGCTTTAAATTTAATTTCACTTGGAGCTATAATCTTATGATCATCTTTTGTGTTGTCGTACTTGTTCTCTCAGTTCTTTCTAATTCATCCTTTAATATGGTAGCAGGATACATTGGAAGCAAAGTGATTTTCTTTTCTTTATATGTGAAAGTATAATGATTAGATCTACCATGATGTTCAGTATATCTATCATATTGCCAAGGTCTACCTAATAATAACGAGCATGCTTGCATAGGTACGACATCGCAATCAACATAATCATGATATAATCCAATAGAAAAATGTACGAGCACAAGTTTAGTCACCTTCAACTTACCACAAGAATTCAGCCATTGAATGTAGTAAGGATGAGGGTGTTGGGTTGTGGTCAAGCCAAGCTTCTCGACCATGTCTACGCTAGCAAGGTTGTTGCAACTTCCGCCATCAATGATGACTCTACATGAACGTTCCAGATAACGAACTTGGATTGAAACAAAGTGTGGTGTTGATTTTGTTCAGCAAGTTCCATTTGAGCACTTAGCACACGCTGAACAACTAGGTTTTGGTACTTGTCAGATGTCTCATGGCCTAATTGTTCCTCCTCAGTTTCATCACCTGTATTGTTAGTTGCAACCAAAACATGTTCTTCCTCAATATCGCTAGCTGAAGTGTACTCACCATTGTCCTTGATAAGAAAAGCTCGCTGACTTGGGCAATCGCGCATGAAGTGCCCAAATCCTTACTGTGATGACATTTTACATCTACTGGATGCACAGAGAAACAAATGAAGAAGCACTTTTGTGGGGACTTGTACTTTTGCTGATTTGCTTGCATCGGGACATGTATAGGAGTTGAAGGAGCAGTAGGGGTGCACGGCCAAAAGTGGAGGAGGATGCCATGTGTTGTTCTTTGCATTGGTGACTGTAAAAGTTCCTCCAATATTGCCCTAGGCGAGATTGTCGATCTGCACTTCTTCTTTCGACTTTGCAAGCAAGATGAAACAAGCGAGTGATACAATTGTATTCTTTATAATCAAGTATGTCCTGAATTTCAAGGTTTAATCCTCCCAAAAATCTAGCCATCTTAACATTTTAGGTTTCTTCTAAACTTCTAGCGCAACAAACCAGTTTGTAATTCTTGATAATAATCCTCTCTGAGAACTACTACCTTGTCTTAAGCGTTGCAATTTATTAAGCAAATCACGAGAATAATATGAAGGCACAAATCTAGCTCGCATAGCTCTCTTCATAGCATCCCAAGTTCTAGGTATGTTGCGTTCATTACGACACAATTCATCCCACCAAATAGAAGCAAAATCTGTGTACTCACTAGTAGTAGCCATAACCCTTTTATTGTCAGGAAATTCGTGGCATGCAATTTTTTGATCTACAACTAACTCCCATGTGAGATAAGCATCAGGATTATATTTACCAGCAATAGAAGGCATAGTGAATTTAATTTTACCAAGTGAATCATTATGGTCACGTACCTCATGTTGATTTCTTCCCATACCTTGACGATTGTGATGAAACCGACGATTGTTGCGATCAGTATGAACATTGAATCCATCAGTTTCCATATCAGCAACATATGGGTTCGCTTCATCTTCTACCTCATCGGCCCATGAACTAGCAACGGATGGGTTACGACGCGGTTGTGCAACGCCGACAGTAGCGGGGGCGGCAACAGGAGGTGGAGCTCTCTCTAGCTGCTCCACACATGTAACCATCACAGCAAGATCATTATTGGTGCGATCTAGAACCCCCTCAATATGCTCCGAATGTTGATTCAGCAAGCGTGAAAAGTGTTGCATGATGTCTTTCGTGCGAGGTGTGATAGGTGCATCTTTCTCAATGTTGGGCCTGCTATTCTCCCCTTGTGACCATGAACCTGTCATTGTTAGTATCAAAGCAAAGAACAAATCACAGTGTATATATCCCTATGAACTACTAGGTTCTAGAGTTTCACAAGTCACTCACACTCAAGCTTATATCCAGTTCTTACAAGTTCTTACCAATGCAGCAAGGAAGTGGTACAACCGGTGGCTGGTTCATGATACTCTCACTTGTGATTAACCCAACGATTGCGAGGAACAACACCTACTGAGTTATTAGGAAGTGGAGCTTGGAAGGCTAGTATGTAGCAAAGGAGTAGCAATTGTTTAGATCAGTATGCAAAGTTGAAAATCAGTTCAAAGTACTAGTCACAAGTGCTGGTCCTAGTCTAAACCAAGCCTAGCTAGAGCGACTCACAAGAACGACTAGTAGTAACAACGGAAGACAAGCACAAGAACTAACAAGGCAAGCGAGCAATGGATGACTATGCCAAACTAAACAAGGAAAAAAATTCAAGAAAACTAGCAGCTCTGAATTTTTTTCTTCTCTTTCTGTCTTCTTCTTTTTTTTTCTTCTCTGTCTTTTGTTTTTTAATTCTCTGTCTTTTTTTTCTCTTTCCTTTTTTTCCCTCTGTATTTTTTAAAGCTCAGAAGCTACTGGAAACCGTAAAAAGAAAACAAAAGAAATATTGGCTTCTCCACGGGAGACTTGCTCTGATACGGTGGCAAAAGCTCCAATGCTTCTTGTCGGCGCGGCTGTGGCTTTGACCAAGCGGCGCCTCTCTGAACGATTGCAGGTGTCGCGTGTCTTGATGCTTTGCAACCTGGAGGAGCAGAGATTGGTGGCCGGCTCAGGCAACAGGAGGCTGGATTCAGCCTTGGCGGCATAGATCTGGCTCGAGCTGCTTGCTGCTACTGCTGCATGAGGCGGATCCGGGTGGCGTGGCTCCGGATGGAGTCGGCGATGGCGGCGGCTCCGGCGGTCTGAGAAAGCGGCTCGGATAAGCGGCGGCATGGCGGGGCAAGCTTTGGTACAAGGTGTTGGCGTCCCGAAGCGGCGAAGGACGCGAGCGCTGCTTGGAAGGCGAGAACTTGTTGCGCGACGGTGGCGGCACCGATCAGATCTGTTTTTTTGGTCTGCTGCTTTCAATTGATCCTGCGGCGCCTGCGATGGTCTTGGTGCTTGCGATCTCTCGATGCGCGTTGGCGCTTCGCCTCGGTAGAGGGCGCATGGACCAAGCGGACAAGCGAAGCCAATCTGTTTCTGGCGTGCGCAAGGTGACGGCGGCAGATTGGATCTGCTGCCTGTTGGACGAAAAGGCCCGGCCGACATGTGGCGCTTGTCTTTGTTGGACTGTACTCTTTGGGCGCTGGAATTGATCTTGGGCTGTCTTCTTTGGGCCTTTGACCGTGGTGTTCTTCAGCTCCTTGTCAAGGACCGAGGCGACGGGCCTTGTTAGTGCTACTGCGGTGCTACCCGCTTCGACTTGGCGACGCTAGGACTTGGCGGCGAGAAAACGTGCGAGAAGGGCTGCGTCACGTGGCGGCGGGGAGGAAGAACAGAACTAGGCGATTTACAAAGCGATAAACTAGACCAATCTAGATAGGAAACCAGCACAATGACTCGACGATGTAACGAAAATTCAACAACGCAAACTAAGAAGAAAAAAATTGCAAAGGCACCGATTGGTTTGGACGAAGAACTAAACCTAATTTTTTTTTATTTTTGTGGCTATTTGGACTGTAGGAAAAAATTCTCTCTGATGAACTGTAGCTCTGATACCACCTGATGAACTCGAAGGTCCTTCTTTTGGCCCGATCTTTCGATGGGATGGTAAGTTCGGTAGTAGTCGCTCAACTCTCACGATCCTGGCTACGAACACGCAAGGCTTGAAACCACGCAATTGCTGAACTACTCGACAAGTCATTATCAACCATGCATGAATACCCGGATGACCTGACCATAAAGGTCGATTCCTGCATACACCGAAGAAGCACGCAAGAACAAGATAAAGCAATCTGAAATTGCAAATAGGAATTGAAATATTTGAATTGAGTTGGGATTCTGAATAAAGATCTTAATTGGGTGGTCTAGTCGACACACGCAAAAGATACAAGTTGCAACGAATGCAAACTAAACATAAACGAAATCCAAGAAAACTAGAGGGGGTGCAGCCTCCTTAAATAGGGGATGAGGAGCCACAAATATAAAAGAACTAAGGGGTGGTACTAAAATCGTGTTTACATGAATAGTACACACCCCAGGTGGCCCGCCGGCATATGGACCAAGTTGAGTACGATTACAAAGCCCAAATTGGCCCAAACAGGTGATACAGCATCTTCTTTTGGTGATTTCGATGTGCACAGAAGGAATTTATCAGTGAGGCTAGATCCGTTGGAAATAGGATGAAATAAGCTTTTCATCAAGTACTCGTGGACCTCCAACGGACTCCGTATGTGAAAGTTATGCACGTTTGAAGTTGGTGCTGTCTCCGGAGGCCGAATTGGATTCCAAAACATATCCAGCTTGAATTCTTGCTTGGCACATGCAGTAGCACCATGGCATGTAGACATAGTATCATGGCATGTAGACGTGGCACAATGGCATGTAGACGTAGCACCATGGCATGTAGACGTAGCTCGATCCAATTGGGTAATATGGCATTGCAATTGCCGAAAGTAGTTCTATCGGGGGGAGGCGAAGCTCCAGAGGAACCTAATGGAGGGAGAGAGAGAGATGAAGAAAGGCAAATCAAGAAGATGAAATGGGGACTGGGGAGATGGAGAGCCGGGAGCCGGCCGTTGGAGAGGGAGGCGTGGCCGCATGGGGAGTTGGGGACTGGGGCGATGGAGATGGAGATGGGAGAGGGAGGAGAGGACGAGAGCCATTGGGCTGCGGCATGGAGACCAGAGTTCGGAGAGGGAGGAGAGGGGAGATAGGCGTTGGAGGCGAATGGCGATGGAGCGTTGGAGTCTTGGAGACTGGACAGTGAAGAGAGTGAGAGGCCGAGAGACGTGCGGGTGCGGCAATGTGATTCTTTCACTGTGTGGTTGTGTGCCAGTGTTTTTGTAGCGAAATATGACTGATAAGATGAGACGGTAGCAGAGTCAGAGAACGTTGTGGTTTTAGATTCTCGGTAGTAGAGAGACGTTGTGGTCTTGGATTCTTGGGAGAGTTTATATCTCTTCTTCACGAATCCTTCATGCCTATAAATTCTCTTCCCCTCCTCATTTGTTCACTGCACACAACTATCCTTTCTTATGCTCTCTATCTGCTCTCTCTTTGCTATTTCTTTGCTCTCTAAATTGTAGTCTTCCAGTATGTTTGGAAAGAAGAAAACAGCAGGGCATAGTAGGAGAGCACGCCCTTGCACTCCTAGTCCTCCTCCCCTAAAAGAAGTGCACGAGCAAGAGATCGATCCTCGCCAACTCTCCCCGGACATGGGAGACTATGGTATGGATGATCAACATATGGATGGAACGGAGGGCTTTGAGGATGCCCACGTCTCCACCCCAAATGTCTCCACCCCAAACGTCTCCACCTCGGACATCAAGGCTAGTGCAATGGTGCCGCATAGCAATTGAAGCGCTGGCCGTGCGGCGTGCATGGTGTTGGCAGCATATGGAGTACAACATAGAAATGGAGGACGAACGTCAGGTACCTTATGCCACATGTAAATATTGTCATACTAAATTGTCTGCACACTCAGGTAGAGGTACAGGTCATCTCAAGTGACATGCACAGGCGTGTTTGAAGAAGATAGTGGCTGGACGGACACAAGGAGGGAATGTCTAGACCTAGCTTAACTTTGGCCCCATTGGTTCGGTAAGTACATGGATGTACAACCCTCGGGTAGCTAGAGCGAAATTGCTAGATATATAGTTCTTGAGGATCTTCCGATTAGAGACGGGATGAAAGCTCTAGTTTGAAAAGAATGATCCAGCGTGGTTTTTGCCCATAATACCAACATGTAAGTAGGAGAACAAGCATTTAGAGACATAGTAGAACTCTACCAACGTAAAGCTGTCAAGTTTGAGCGAAAACTTCACGAAAGTTACATTTTCTTTTGCTTTAACCTCGATATATGGACTTCATCCCACCAAAGGGCGAGCGAGTTATCTTAGTGTTGTTGCGCATTACTTAGATGATGATTATAACTTGAACGCAGGCCGAGTCATAGGGTTCAGGTCTGTCGATGAGGCACACACTGCTTGGAGAGGCCATCGCTGTAGCGTATTAGAAGTCATTCGAGGATTTTAAAATAGAGAACAAAATTATTGCCACCACTCTTAACAATGCCTCGGCTAACATGATGGCCATGGAGTTCCTCACACACGCATCTCAGAGTCCTACCGGTGGTTTAAGTCCTCCACTAGAGATGCATGTGCCACATCTTGAACCTCATCGTGCGGACGAGGCTTGCGGTAATGAAACCTAGTCTAGAAGACATCTGTGATGCTATCGAGTTCATTACGGTTTGGGCCCAAGATATGCAGTTCAAGAGATCTTGCCAAGGCCAACAATAAGAGGCCAAGGAAATTCAACACAGACATGAAGGTGCGGTGGAACTCCACGTATACTATGTTGGAGGCGGTGCAAGGATGCAGTACATCATCACTCTCTTCGTCAATACTAATTACGTAGCGGTTAGTTCTTGAAGCAGATTAGCTAGTTCTTTGATGTCGTTTTAGTGAATTTTTAAAAGTATTTTACTGATGCAACCCGCAGTTTTATCTGGTGTTTACTATCCTACTTCTTGATTAGTTATCGAGTGGCTTTGGACTATCGCTAATGCTTTTAAGGAAAATAGAGATGATGCCATTCTCAGACCTATTATTGAACCAATGCGAGAGAAAAATTTTTAAAATATTTTCAAGCTATCCCACATCTCTTACATTTTGAGTGCGATTATGGACCCTCGGTGAAAATTAGCGGATCTGAAGGGGGCTTATGAGGGAATTGGGGAGGCATTTGATCTTGATTTTTACTGAGGCTTCGCTCACATTCATGGCCGAGCTTTTTGAGTTTTCGATTTGTATTATGAAAAGTTTGGCGTGAGAAGTCAATAAAGAACAAGCGCTTCAACAACGCATAACAAGGACAACGCAATGTGAGTGCTTCCAATGTGCGGAAGAAGCTTGAAAGGCAGGCATCGATTCATCTTCTCGTCGCGCCGACCAGGTCTCAATGGAATCCAAGAGTAGAGATCAACCACTACCTTGACACACCTTTGCGCGGACAGGAAGCTTGATTTCGCGGATGGCAATGATGTCAACCTCCTCTTGTGGTGGAAGAACCACCAGCGTATTTATCCCGTGCTGTCACATTTTGCACGAGATGTACTTGTGGTTTCGGTGTCGACTGTCTCATCGGAAGCCACTTTCAATACGGTGGGGAGGATCATCGAGCCAAGAAGGTCGTCTCTTACACCTGAGATGGTTGAGGCACTCACATGCCTCAAAGACTAGGAAAGCACAGATGAACAAACGCAACATCAGCTCGAGGATCTGGAGATCGCGGAGGCGATAGCTGACCTAGAGAATCTCAACGTCAACTAGTCTATCTATGTGTATCAGTGTATGTAGTTGCTGCACTCTTTTCCTTACTAGGGGTACCCCACACTGGGGGTAAGGTTTTTAACGAGGCAACAAACTCTGTATTTGTACTGTATGAAACAATGAATAAATTTTAGTTATTCCCCTGAATATTTTTGTTTTGCTGCGTTATGAATAATTTTTATTTTCTACTTTTTTCCTAACCCCTCTTTTTCCCATTCCTCCTTTTTCCTAACCCTCTTTTTTTCCTAACCCCTCTTTTTTTTTTCCCATTCCCTCCCTTTTTTCATAACCCTCTGTTTTCCCACCTATTTTTTTCCCATTCCTCATTTGCGGTGGCTTCTCCAATCTCGATCTTCTTCACCCATTCGGCTTTCTTTGTCTTCCCCAAATCCCCTCCGCCCGCGCACCCCGTCCCCGTCCCCTCTCCTGTGACATGGCGATGGGGCAGTGGCTAACCTCTCCGTCCCGTCCCCACCTCCTCTTCTCCTCCCCTTGGCTTGGCCCGCCTCTCCGCCCGCCCCCTTTAGCTCCCTCGCGTCGTGCGGACCCGGCGGTCTGCGCTCTGTCTCCCTCCCTTAGGCTCGCCCCTCCCGTCCGCACCCTCCACGGGCCTCCTCGGTGGCTCGTCCCACTCATGGCGCAACCGCGCAAGGAGGTTAATGGGCTCGTGGCGGCGTTCAAAAATCGCCCTTGAGGTGCGGGGTGCCCGTGCATCGGTGCGTGGAGGTTGGCGGCGGCAGCGGCGGTCCTCCATAACGGCGGTAGCGGCGTCCGGTGGTCGCGCAAAGGAAGTCGTGGGCTCGTGGCGGCGTTGAAAATCGCCCTCGGGTGCCGTGCATCGATGCATGGAGGTTGGCGGCGGCAGTGGCGGTCCTCCACGGCAACGGCATTGGCGCCCGGTGGTCGCATGTCTCGATCCTCTCCTTCCTCGCCCCTCGGTGGCTCGGTCCACGAGACCACAGCCATCCCTCGTTTCCACGAGCGGCGTCACGGGCAGCAGGACCGTGCTGGGCGGCACGGCCTGCAGCGGTGACACTGTGGGCTTTGGGCGTGCTTGGGCTCGCCGAGAGACAATTCGGGCGTCGCTGCGATGCGGCGGCGTCTTGACCGGGCGGGGCGGCATAGCGCAGTCGGCCCTGTATTATCGTGCTCGTCTTTGTGCCCGACCACGGCACGCCTATGCCCGAGTCTGGTTGCAATGCACAGGCATCCTACTAGTAGTTTGTATATACGTGTATTAGTGTCTATTATAGTACCCCTAAATATCTCAATAGATGGTTCTAGTGTATGAATGTCTAGATTAGGTGCAATTGTGTCCATCGGATATGATCTTTAACGGTAGAGAAAAAATTGATGATGCAACGCTCTTTGTGCTTCATTTTGCACTTAACTGATTTATTTTTGTAACACTTAAATATCTCGATGTCATGTGGGCCGTACTTACGTACGCAGGTGTCACAAACTGGCATTGAGTGCGACTGGATTTAATGGTGTAGCTGAATTAGCAATCGACTCGGCTGGGTCGACAGACAAGAACTTGGTTTCGGTCTCCAATGGTAATACGACAACAGGCCTCAAAGGCGTATAGGAACTGTGCTCGGAGATGTATCCGGTTTCTTTGTTTACTTTTTGTTTGCAGAGATAGGGTTGTCAGTATTGCTATATAAGAGTATGCATTGTAAGTTACAGAGGGATAAGAAAGATATCTTCAAACTCAATTCTTGTATCTCCTATTCTGATCTCCTGCTTCCAGTACTCCGCTTTCCACGATTCTGCTTTTCTTGGTATTTCACGACGAATCGACAGATTGATCGTGATAGTCGTTCTGGGTGTCCTCCGGTCACGCACAACTACAACTTGCGATCACGGGATTGAGCTCGTGACATCTTGATATCAGAGCCCATGGCTGGAACAGCTGAGATGTCGGTGCTGACACAACAGATCGCCACCGTACTCACAGCAGCCTTGACGTTCAAATTGGGAATTTTGGACTGTATTGGCCCTGTAGCGTACCATAATTCCTAAACTAGCCCCCTTAGCATCATAATTCTATTTTGGCCCCTCCTAGCTTTTCTTTGCCGTCCAAGGCGGCAACAACTCACCTAATCCGTCGCGCGTTGGCAGCACCAAAATTTCTTTGCGTGCCGTTAGCGATAGCCAAAGTCTTTGTCGTCCCAGCGATAGCAAGGTGCTACCGATGGCGACGGTAGCACCTTGGTGCCCCCCACGCTGCTTCGAAGAAAAGAAAAAAAAACGATTAGGGTTTCCAGAAATGAAAAAAAAACGATTAGGGTTTCCAGCGATTAGGGTTTCGGTTTGGGTTAAGCGCTTGTCTGAATCTGAAATTTTCTTGATCATTTCAATTAGGGTTTCAATGGGCATTGATATTTGTAAAAAATATTCATTAAGAAATATAGGCACAGGGTTTGTAAATTAGGGTTTCCTTTTACTTGCCAAAATCGGGGTTTTGTCACGGTTTTATTATTTGTTTGTAGTAATTTCAAAATATAGGAAATGAGTTTAGAAAATTACTGAAACTTTTGTGGAGCCTCTGTCACGGTGTTGTTGCTTCTATAATTTTTCTATTATTTTATTAGATTACGAGAAAGGATGATTGATAAGCATATCGGGCGAGTATAACCTTGAGGATGTCGTCCAAGCAAACTTTGTCTCTTTGAAATACTTGTTGTCTTTTAGAAGTGGGATAAAAAGGCACGATACTATTGGAGTCTCTCCTCGATGAAGTTATGCGAGCGTATACGTATATAGCGAGCGATCGATGAAGTACTTTATGAAGCTTATACAAAATATGATTGAAGAAGTGCGAGCGCTCGTTGTGATGATGAAGATGCCCCCAAAACATGGAGTTTCTCCTCGATAAAATCGTCTAGCGTATACGTATATAGGCGGGTAGTCGATAAAGTACTCTATGAAGCTTATCTGAGAATATGATTGAAGAGTTTGAAGCTTTCGTTATGATTATGAAGATGCCTAAAACATGGAGGATTCGATGTTGGTGCGAATGGTTCTTTACGGGATTCCACTAGAAGAGGCATACTTGCAATATAGGCGTGCTTTGATGGCTTAAGCGAGACACGGAACGAGAACTACATTAGAGTCGGGGAGACGAAGCACGTTACGTGTAGTGACATGGCATGATGGTTGACTAATTGCTTTAGTCATCCTCGCTACTACTATGGTACCGCTGCGACACAAGCATCCGGACCATATAAGTATACATGCCTTTAGGGGATCATAAAAAACATGGGGGGTAGGACGGGGGACTACTACGTAATGACCTGACCTACTGCGTGGACCGGGGCCATTTTTCCTTCCTTGCTTGCTCGGCATTGAACTCCTCGTCGTCCTTCCCTTCCCTTGTCACCGGACTCTCCACGTCGGGCTGGTGTGTCGAGTAAATCCATGTCTGCGATTCCATGATGTAAGTGCACCGTATAGAAAATCGTAAGAAGGATGTAAATTCTTCATAACTCACGTCGTCGTCTGGATTCGCTGGGCGGACCGGATACCTTGTGGCGGTAGGGCTCGATCGCATGAGTCTTTCCCTTGCCCTTGTTGCGGGACTATCCACGTCGGGCTAGTATGTCAAAGTCGTTCATGTCCTGCGATTCCATGATGTAAGTGCACCGTATAGTGAAAATCGTAAGAAGGATGTAAATTCTTCATAACTCACGTCGTCAATCTGATTCGCTGGGTGGCCAGGATCTGTTGTGGCGGACGGACTTCGATCGCATGAGCCTTTCCCTTGCCCTTGTCATTGAGGCTGTCCCGTCAAATTTGGTATGTCAAAAGTCGTCCATGTCTGCGAGTCTATGATGTAAGTACACCATACGGTGAAAAAATAAAATAAGGATGTAAATTCTTCATAACTCACGTCATCGATATGGATTACACGGGCGAATCTTGGGCTCCTTGGTGCCTCCTCAGCAGAATGCAGTGCGTAAGGTTTCCACCGCCGCGAGTTCTCGGCCATATTAGAGTAGTTCGGCATGTATACTGCTGAATGAATGCTGTCGTACATCTCAGGGCCATCAATCCTTTGGAAGAAGTGGCGGCGCATCTCGGGCTGCCATTACGTGAGGGATGAAGTTAAAAATTCAAGGAATTCAACGTTGGGAGAGGAAAATCGTCTTGTGAAAAAGCGTTCTGGTGGTGCTGCGTGTAAAATGCTTGACGCGGCGGTGTCAGGTGTGTGGGTGAATAATCTCTGCGGTTCACCACACACACTGCTGAGGGATCGGAAAATGTGGTGGTACTTGAGCATCTTTCATTGAAAAATCTGGGTATTGTGGTGTTTCCTCTTGCTCAAGCCACAGTATACGCAACATCCTCGTGTAGAAGTTTACCGAAAAGTCCATAGCTGGGTATTTGTTGTGTAGTGTTGTGTAGTGTTGGGTTTGGTTCAACCCCCTTTTATAAGCCCCATGGTTGGCATGGTGTGGTTAATTTCATGCAGAGTCTTGTCTTTTAGTTCTGAAAAGCTGAGGAGGTAGAGTGTTGTCATGTCCATCTGAAAAGCTGAGGAGGCATAGTGTTGTCACGTCTTACTTTGCAGAGAGAAGTCATGTCTTGCTTCTGCGAGTCTTTGTCTTATCGATCTGAAAATTTGGCGAGGACAGTGTTGTCATGTCTTTCTTTGCAGAGTCTTGTCTTTTTGGTCTGAAAAGCTAGCGAGGCAGTCAGGGTTGGCAAGTCGATCTGAAAAGTCTAACCCTAAACTATGCAAAGCTGTCTCCTTTGGTCTTATCACTGTGCAAAAGTGGCAGTGTGTGGTCTTGTCCTTTGCGCAAAGGCTGCCTTATGCAGTCTTGTCCTTTGCGCAAAATTGTCTCCTTTAGTCTTATCAACTGCGCCAAAGCTATCCCGTGTGGTCTTGTCACCGCGCAAAACTATCTCCTTTGGTCTTATCACTTTGCGCCAAAGCGCCCGTGTGGTCTTATCATTGTGCAAAGCTGCCCCGTGTGGTCTTGTCATTGTGCAAAGCTATCTCCTTTGGTCTTATCACTGCGCAAAGCTGCCCCGTGTTGTCTTGTCACTGCGCAAAGCTACCCCGTGTGGTCTTGTCACTCATAAAGCTGTTTCCTTTGGTCTTATCGCTGCATAAAGTTGCCCGTGTGGTCTTATCAACTGCTGTAAAGCTAGCCGTGTGGTCTTGTCACTCATAAAAAGCACTGCCCGTGTGGTCTTGTCATTCGCAATCTTTGCCTCGTCTGGTCTTGTCCTTTGTGCAAGGCTATATCCTTTGGTCTTGTCATGGCGCAAAGCTGGCTCGTGTGGTCTTGTCACTGCACAAAGTAAGGTAATACATTACCCGCTTTGTTAGCCTCTCCCCGTAGGCTATAAAATGCACACCCCACACTCCAAAAGTAGGACCACTCGACCCTTGAAACCGTAGGAAGAAGAACCTTATCCGTCGTGCTGTAACATCGATGGCGAGGCGCCTGGGACCCGATCAACGAGTGTAGCAAGCTAGACCTTCTCTGGAAAGGAGGAGGACTTGGCCCTAACTCTTTGGTTGATGCCGAACAAAGCGTGCTCAGCGGTATGGCGAAATCTGCGGACCGCAGGGAGGGCAGCTATCGTGCAGTCATAGGCGGCCCTTCGATGGCGGACGACATTTCTTCGATGCCCATACTCACGAGGTAAATAGTTTTGTTCATATTCTTGCTAATACATCCTCCATACTAGCCGTCCCTTGCGGCGGATGGCGAAATGCAACTTTACATTGGAATGATCCTCCTATGAGCGACATGTTTCGATGCGCGTGGATATATTGTGGAACCGAATATTTGATTTGGAGGCTCGAATTGGCGATCTCAAGGAGCAAAATGATGACCTCATATGAGATCTTGTGCGGAGAACGAGAGAGTCGTGAACATAGGAAGTTCCTATGATCCCACATCTTCTGCGTAACCCTAATTGCATATGTGCGTGCCACTACAACGACGGCCGGACCACGTTCGGCGCCAAGCTGAGAACACTCTATGTGGGTAGCGAGAGGCACCTTCTACCATTAGGCGCAGGCGGAGAAGCTTGTACCTCGATAGTCTCATACATGCGCACTTATGTTCAATCTCCTAAAGCATGTAACTAAATGGTGGACGTGTCATTGCGGTTGCCTTTTATCAAGTTGACATGGTGCATCGATGTGTCGCGTGCTTTAAGTTATAGGCGTCGATATGCATTGAACAAACTCATTCATGGGTAGATAATGTTACTGGTTTATTCTCATTCATGATGGACTACGATGCATAGATAAAGAGTGGACATTAAATCTCATTATAACTGAACTTCTACTTGGCAACAACAAGAAATAATAGAAGAAAGGCCGCAAAACTAACTAGCTTAACTAATTTCTGAAGCATGTTCTTAACTCTTTCCATCCTTTCATCCAGTCTTTTAAGTCTATTCTCTTCATTCTGCGTTGGTGGGTCAGAGGGTCGAGCCACTGGACGAAATGCAACAACACCACGAGAGTCATCTTGCAAGGATGCAATTTGCATTGCAATATCTTAAACTACTGGGACAGCTTCCTCAGCTCACTGTCAAAACCGACATGTTGTGCTCTAAAAAAGAATTGCAGCTTCAAGTGAAAAAACAACATACTGTTTCGAATGGAATTGATTAGGCGCAAGTTACTGTAAGATTTGAACACTTCATGAACACTCAGGATGGATTTGTTGGCGTATACGAGGTGAAAACATTCATCGGATCAACGCAATGAGGGCAAACCCATTTCTTCTGCTGCGATGATTATGTATCTACTCGGTCGAAAGTTAGATGAGGCGAAGACATCCGTCTAAGGCGGAAGAAAGGAGAGGAGAAATGAAGAGTGGGGTGAATAATGACCAAAGTATCCATATATAGCATCTTGGTGAATTGCAATTGGGTTGAAGGAAATTCACGTCCAGTGAGTAGCGAGCAGGAGAATCGTGTGGCGATGTTGAAGGTAATTAGCGTCCGCGAGTGGCGAACCCTAAGTTGTCATTTGCCTGAATATTTGAGAGAACATTTTGTGTCGATAAATCACAATGTCATCTTGCTGCTGGAACTACATAAATCACAATGGCACAATACACAATGATATTATATAACATGCATTATACGACCATGACATTACTTATGGTACATCGTCCCGTCGCTTGCCCGGACGGCATAGCTGATCCTCAGGGAAGGTGAACCTGTCAGGGGAGCGGCGTACGTCTTGTAAGCCGTAGTAGGGGTGTTGCGTGGGAGGCGTCGCAGTGTAGGTGTCCGGTTCAAAGCTGAGAAGTCTGTCGATCCACTCGTGCTCATCCTGCGGGAAGGGTACTTGGTGAGTTAGTCCTTGACTTATGCAACGGGAAAATTGCTGTAACTACGTTAAAGCTTACCTGAGTAGGTTGTTGTGTGGGCGAGGATCCTCTGGCGGTCGTATACTGAGTAGGTTATTGTGTGGGCGAGGATCCTCTGGCGGTTGTGCCATAATGCTACGGTGTACCCTTAGTGCGTCTCGCCCGAACCACTGGTGGCGCTCTGCCGTGCGACTTAATGCCACCGCCAATGATCCCAACACTGTCGTCTGTTGTGTGGCGGTAAGTCGTATCTCTGATGGAAACGACATCGCGTCGGCGAGAAGTTGTATCTGCGCCTCCCTCGCGTGATGATGATGGTGAAGCGAGTGTTGTCCCTACGCAAGTCTTTGCACCTCCCTCCATGAGCGGCAGCGGTTGAAGCGAGTGTTGTCCCCTCTCAAGTCTTTGCAGAACAAATAGTTATGTCGGAATCGTTCGAAAGGAGTGCATGGACAAGTATTGATGATAACAACATGTGGCTCGGTAGCGTTGAGGTTGGCGACCAAGTAGCTCAAGCGACTTCAGTCTGGCCGGACGTCACGGAGGTGGTGCGAGGAGGTCTGCCGAGGCGGAGGGTGGAGGTGCCCTCGGTGTCCTCGATCTTTGTCGTGAGCGTCGTTGTGGCGACCACAAGTTATGGTCCTAATTGCAGCCCTCGCGTCCTCGGTCATAAGCGCGCCTGACATGTAGGAAGGCGATCAAATGTGCTCTGCGACCACGGCGTGAAACTTCAGCACCCTCACGCTCAATATGATCAAAGGCGGTAATCTTGCAAGGAAACCTATAGTAAGTTAGAAATGTGTCGGGACACTGCTAGTACAAGCGGCATCTTGCATGACCTCCACTAGACTGTGTGGTCTTGGCCCGATAAGCCTACACCTAGTCTTGCGAGCGATACCACTACAAATCACGTAGCATCGTCTGGATAAGCGTAGCCTCGTAACTCGTGCACCACGTCTATCGCCGCCCTCTCGCCCCTACGCCGTCCGGTACATTGTGTCTGCCTCGATCGTCGCTCCTCGGCCTCTCCTCATTTATGCGCAATTGAATTCGGATGTCGAAAATGTAAGTCGGACATGCGGCTAATATGATACCGAAAAAAATGACATCTTAGGTGGGCCTTCTCGGTGAGTGGTAAATCTGGCGGCAGTGGCACCTCTTAGTAAAGGCCAAAGCGTCTCATGACCCCTTTGTGGATTATGCGGTTCGACCATGTGGGAGAAGACCAGGTGGCATGTTGTCAACAGGCGTCTCGTCACGAGTGCACTGCGAGATAATCCGTGAGGGCCGTCTCGCAAGGCTATGCGATCCATAGCCACGAGATGACCTCGTCCTCATGCGAGAGTCTCGAATAGGTTATGGAACTTCGAGGTACACTGCGCCTCGATCTCTCTGGCCCAACCTAGGGTGGAAAGTGTCCAGCAGCGTTCCCATTGTAGGCCCATCGGCGGAGTAAATCGCCTCTAGTATTACCGTAAAGCTTGGCACTCAACTCGAAAGGGTGCACCCTTCTCCATCTGGTGTGTGAGAAAGTGCTCCCACGAACATAGTCAGATGCGATGTATAGCATACATGAGGGTGGCTCCCGCCCGTCTTGTTGAGTGGCATCTCACAACCCTCGGTAAGTGTCACAAAGCACTGCGGAACCCCAACTGTATTATGGAATCTCGTCGGGCCGAGCGTCCACCAAAGACTCTGCGAGATGGATGTAGCTTGGGTACCACGGTCTCCACTGAGTCATAGGAAACAAGATCCATCCGAACAGGAACAAAAGGTACGCGAGGAAGTGTGTCCTAAGCGCCTCGGCATAGCATGCAAGGGGCAAGTTATGTACTCCCGCAACAAGGAATGTGGCACACCCGATATGTTGTCAGCAATCGGGTGACCGAATCTCGATAAACGCACCTTCGGTCTGAGTACGCCTTGGAGGTGGCACTCTTTGGAAGACCACTCGGTGGTAGACCAGTAAGCATAGCTACATCCTCGAGTTCGGTCATCTCCCCCACGAAGTGGAAGGTGTGAGTCTCTGGTCTCCAACGATCCACGAGCACAGATAGGAGTGTCGCGTCAAAGCTGAAAGCAGCGTCACGGTCGTCCAACATGCGAGCAATGGGCGGGGAGGTTGGTGTCCATGATCTTAGGACATCCGCTCGTCAGAGGCCACCTCTCTCTAAAGGCGCTTCGAGACCCGAGCTCGGAGGTCGGCGCTTGAGCGACGGAGTTTGACTTGCTCGGTGTTGCCCATCCCGGCGTGCATCGAGAAGCTCATACGGGCCATCAAGCTGGAGGTATGCCATCTCTGTCGAGAGAGAAATAACACGTTAGTCCGCATATAAAACAGAATGTATGGCACAGAAAAAGAAAGCGAAACATATCACAACAGAATGTAAGACAAAGTGAATAACACCATATACACACCCATACAACATAACAGTATATATGACCATAATGAGTTAACATATGACCCGAGATAACATAACATTACGTCCGTCTGAGAAGGCATGGATTGGCGGCGATACAACTCATACAAGCCATTAAACTAAGCATGAAACATCACGACTTAGTAATTATATCTTGGTTGCTACGGTGCGCTGCTTGTGCTAGATCTGTTCGAGGCGTAATTCTTTGGAGTAATAGCAAATCTTACTGTGAACCCGTTGCCGTCTTTGTTATTGTCCATGTCGTTCCAAATGCGTCGTGACTGGCGTCTTCCACGGCCGGGGTGCTTCAGTGCGTCGTTCAGCACCCACTTCACCTGCCCCGGCTAGAGGTCCCTATAGTGCATGTCCAGGCCATACGAATAGAACTCGGCACTCCAAGTGCCATACAGGTGGTGGATGTCATAGTACTCGGAGATGTAACGCTCCGAGGCCTAGTGCCACGCCGCGTACACATGGGAGCATGGTTTATGGAGAAGCTGTGGCTTGTTGCAGGTGCACGACGCTTCATCACCAATCGTGCAGACCTACTTCCGATCCCCTCTAGCATGGCCCATCACATACTTCTCCCTAAGCCGGATCTCGAACTTCTGCCTGATGCCATCCATGGTATGTGCAACGTGTGAACGAGCCTTACTGATCTTCTTCTCCATGTATGCGTGCATTACTTCGGAGAATTGCTTCCCATCCTCCAAATGCTTCTTGGCCATCATGGCTCTGTTAACAAAGTACCCGATGGTACGGTTCTAGCTCTCCTCCACGATCGCAGTGATCGGCAGGGATTGGACACCCTTGAGAACACTATTGTACACCTCAGACATGTTGGTCGTCATGATCCTGTACCTTGCACCACCGGTGTTGTGCAGCAGGGGCCATTTCTCCAAGTCGGGTGCATGCGAGTTAACCCACTGTGTGAACTCCCCAACTCTCGCGGACCATCCGGCCGCTGCCCTTGCCTCGGCGTCCGCCGAGTTCCTTAGATGCTTCCCGGTCTCCTCATCGAGCTATCTCCACACCGCATCGAACTTTCACCTTTGGTTCTGCATGCAGAGCTTCTTGGACATCTTCATCAGGTCCTTGCTCCGAAACCTTGTGTGGAAGTTCGCCGTGAGATGCCTCATGCACCAACGGCTCTTCACATCATTCCACTGGAACAGTGGCTGCGTCTCGTTTTGCATCATGCTCAACGCGGACAGCAACCCAGCATTGCGGTCCGAGATGACACACACATCTGGGCGGTCTTGTACCACCGCCTACTTCACATTGGACAGGAAGCATAGCCAGCTATTAGTGTTCTCGCTCTCAACAATTACGAAGGCCACGGGGAGTAACTGGTCGTTCGCATCGGCTGCAATGGCGGTGAGGATGGTACCCTTGTACTTCCCACATAGGAAGGTGCCGTCCATCGTCGACGACATGAGGCGACAATGCTTGAACCCTTCGCTTTGCTGAAGGCCGAAGACCCTTTCAAGAACAAAACAATTGGGCCCCTCCGTCGGTGCACGGTCAAAGCTTGTTTATGTATGTCCTGGGGTTTGATTGTGCGATTTGATGCAACATCCTTGGGACTAAGTTGTAAGCCTCTTGAATGTGCGAACATTTGCTCCACGACCTTCGTTTACTTTGCCATGCCATCTTGTAGCTGACGCGAACCCCACCATATTGGCAACATCCGCCAAGAGGAGCTTTGGTGAAATGGACACATCTCCGGCTGACGAGGTGGCTTATCGAGCTAGCAACATATGATGGCGTCATGTTGCGGTGCCTTTGAAGTAAGCTTAGCTAGCTTCGCATGTGTGGTCCTTGACACCATTATCCGGCCGTAGCCTCGGCGTGAACCGTTCGCGCACGGACCTTGCCATCATAGGATTCATTAACACACCTAACGATGTAGGTGTCGGGTTGAACCTCTGCACCGATCGTCCAGACCAATGTTAATGGCGTATCTAGCAATAGCATCTTTGGCGGCGCTCTTGTTAGGAAGCGCCGCCCTAGGAAGCGAGTGTCCTCATTGAACCCCCACTCGGCCCCCTCGGGCTGTGGTAGAACCAACGATGTCGTTGCAACATCGTCCAATCTTGAGGAGACGTAAGAAATGTCGGTGGTCACAACACCACCAACTACACCTCCCATAGTAGCTTCTCCGTCTTCGTCGTCTTTAGAACTGGTTGTTTCCACGTCCTCCTCCTCGCTTTCCACCTCTTCCGCCTGGTCGGCCAGGTACTCGTGGCAATCAATACGGGCTGCCCACCATCTCTCCACTCCTTTGTTGGGCTCGAAGTTGTCGGCACGCCTCCTTAGGTCTCCATCACCCACTTCCTCGCCCGTGTCTCCTCCAACACCGGAGACCAATGCAGAGCTCCTCCTCACCAAAGATAGCTTCATCGGAACCACCCACGCCCGGATGTCCCGCGCTCTCCTGAGCCCGAACATAGACCATCGGCGCGCATATATCACAATGAATAGGTGCAAGCAACCTCCATGTAATAGGCCCATGAAGCGTCACTTGTCACCTTCATAAGTTGCCAAACTATCTCGTCTGCACCACCCACCACCGAGGCATACAACGCCTCGATGCGTAGCTTCTTCCTTGCAATGGCGTGATCGAACGCGGAACGCACGCATCGCCTTAGCTCCGAGAGGCTCATGTCCTTCAGACCCGGCGCCCGGATCACGGTCCGGCCATAATTTGACGGGTCCGCCCCGTACGTCCCATCACATACGAGAGCATCCCCGTGGAACACGAACAGATCTTGAATCTCCACCATGAAGTACCTAACACAGGTGCATATCAAACCACTGATATGCAATGCTCAGAATATTTTGAAATTTTAGGTTCAAGTTCCTGACACTTCTATAATTTGTTCATAATCTAATATAGTACTGGACATAAAAATTACATTGTTGCAGGTTCAATTCTATTTCTATTTAAACATCTCGTGAAAATTACAGAATACTAGTGGAGATAAAAATTACATGGTTATCTACAGAATAAAATTTCATGACCAACAAAAATTGATTCATCTCAATTGCGGTTTATATGAATTTTCTACAAAATATTGAAGTTAATTTAATTTCTAGTGTAAAAATAATTCCTAACCGAATTTAATTCCAATTCGAATTTTTCTATGGTACTAACAAGTTTCAAACCTATTCTAAGCTAAAGTACAATAAAAAAGGAAACCAACAAAATTGGTTTCACTAAAATTGGAGTTAATTTCAAATAGTTGTGAATTTTTTTAACTTGTTCTAATTTACAGTGCAAAAAATAAATCACTTCATAATTTCCTAATGCATTTAAAACTTTTTATACCCAAGCTACCTAGTCTCTACCCTTGACATGCGGGGTCTCTTGCATATTATTCTTTTCATTTAATTTCAAAATTAATAACCTCTTGATAGGTGGGGCCCATTTGTCATTCACTCGGTCCATGGCATAGTGCATGGACCGAATGTCAACATGCCTGGTCAAGAGTCCATGGACCACACGCTCGGTGGGACCCGATCGTCAGCGACTCTATTTCAATTCTATCTCTATTTCGTTTAACGACCTCCAAATATTTTGATATTTTACGGTCAAGTTCCTCACACTATGCAAATCACCGAGTTAAAATTTACAACACTAACAATAATAAGTTTGCTAAGTCAACTAATTACTGACTAATCACATTGCTAACTGCTAAGTCTTCTAATTACGTGCTAGTCACACTAAGTCTTCTAATTTTATGTCCGAACACTAAGTCAAAATACACCGACTACACAACTATAACTACTTAGTTGCTTCAATAAGAAACTACAAATCATCCAATTATATCCTAATCGCATTGCTAAAACTATAGCCGGATGCGAATGACACTTACCTTTTCTAGGTGCTCACAAGACGATGCACAACTTCCGTAACTGAGTAAACTTCAACTTCTCTGGTTGCCTTCTCCCTTCTCTTCCGCGAGCTCTCTTCCTCTCTGGCTTGCAACTGAAAATGGCGTCGTTGAGCTGCTGCGTTTGCGTTCCGCTCGATTTATACATCACTAAAGTGCGTAGGGGCAGCCAAAGGCAAGGCCACCCGAGGCTGGAAGCGGCGTGGCGATGTGCGGTGGTGCGCGCCTGCACGCTGGAAGGCGCGATCGCGTGGCGTGGCGGCGGCTTGTGTGGCGAGGCTGGGCGTGTGGCGAGGCAGCGAAGGTGCTACCGTGCCCAAGGGTAACACCTTCTCGGCTGCGTGCTGACCATGACATCTTAGGCTGCTTTGCCGCCAGACGCGAGGCAACACCTAGGTCTTCTGATGCCGATCGCGATAAGTGACTTCTGCGTCCCGACGGCAAAGACGCTGCGTAGAAGGGGGCAAAAATGGAATTCTGATGGTAAGGGAGCTACTTTAGGAATTACGGTGGTCTACAGGGCCAATACAGTCCAAAATTCTCAAATTGGAAGAACTCAAGGAGTGTATCGGAGCAATAGAAATAAGGCCGATGCAATCCGGCGATGGCTTGCTACCTGCACGGCTGCACCAACCGTATTACCCACCCACCCGCCCAATTTTCAGCAGCCTCCAGCAATCGGTGGTAATCATGGTATGTGCAGTCACAAACTTTCGTTTCCTACCTTCGACGGCAAGGATGATCCCTTGGGATGGCTTAATCGCTGTGAGCTATTCTTTAGAGGTCAACAAACACCAGAACGAGGTAAGGTATGGCTCGCTTCATATCATTTGCTTGGCGTTGCACAACAGTGGTATTTCCGGTTGGAGCGTGATGAAGGTGAACCGATGTTCGAGGAATATTGCAATCTCCGATTTGGGCCACCGATCCGCAACAATTTTTTGGGGGAATTGGCTAAATTCCTAGCAGTCGGTACCGTTGATGACTATCAAGAGAAATTCTTGGGTCTTCTATGTCACGCCGATTCCTTAACCCCAGTTCAAAAAGTTCAGTTAATTACCTCCGACCTCATGGAGCCCGTTCACATCGATGTAGAACTCTAGAACCCGGGCAGCCTTCAGTTAGATATGGCACTAGCTAGGGCGTATGAGAAGCGCCTCCTGGTGACTTCCAATCTTTCACGGTCGCCTGGAAAATAGACCCACCAGAGCACATCAAAGCCACCGTAGCCCGTGCAAACGTCTTCTGGAGTTTTTCAGCAATGCGCCTTACCAGCTACACTCACCAACACTGACAATACAACAGCTATTACCCCAGTCTCCTTGCCCCGCAAACAATTGACGGTAGCGTAGATGGCCGAACGCCGCCAACAGGGTCTTTGCTTCAATTGTGAAGAGAAATTCGTTCGTGGTCATAGATGCAAGCGATTATTTCTCCTCGAGGTACGCCCTAATGATCTTGATATTTGTCGGTCGAGTGCTGTCGGGATGAACCGGCGCTGCAATATCGCTTCATCGTTATGCAGTATTCAACAACGTTCAATGCACCACGATGAAGTATTTATTTTGGTTGGCTCAACCTAATTAATAGCATTGTTGGACTCAGGCTCTACTCATAATTTTATCTCTGACACTGCTTCACAACGTGCTGGATTGAGGCTACAACCACAAGAGGGTCTGCGGGTAGCTGTAGCCAATGGAGATAGTCCATCCAACACAGGACTCTGTCTTCACCTGCCCATACACATCGAGCAAGAAGTTTAATACTTGGATTGCTATTCAATTCCACTAGCAGGCTTTAATACTTGGAGTACATTGGGTTCTATACTCGGGGATTTTCAACATTTGACCCTATCCTTTTGGCATCATAACCAGCAAATCTCTTGGCATGGAATACCGACAGTAGGGCACAAGTTGATGGTCTTACAACAGGATGACACAAATCTGTCGGACCCAGGTTTTTTAATCTCGAATCCTCTGTGAAACCACTGTGCTATTCTCTGAATCAGTAGATAGCACTCACAGGCACATTGCTGAATCAATTCATACATGGTTCAATTAAACCATACCATTCATTAATTTACACATCAGAGTTTACATAGACCGCATCGGGTCAAGTTTTACAATAAGGGTCGAACAGACCAACTGATTACATTACAAAGGCAGAAGTGACAACAAAAGTAAAAGGGTGAGAACACATCTCTCCACAAGCAAGCGACTGGGGAAACCTGTGTGCGTCCGATATTAACCAAGGACTTGGATAATATTGGATGCACACAAGCACCAACGGAGTCAACTAGACTGGGACGAGATCTAGACTAAAAGAACTAAACTACTCTTCATTATCTCCTAGGCCTCCAACTTCTGGATCCTCGTAGTATGCATAATCTTCAGGATTTCCTGCCTCTGAGAGTTTTTGGGGGAAAGAGCGAGAATGAGCACAACTTCCGTGCTCGCGAGCCAATACACACAATGCAATAATATACATGCAAGGCTTAACAAGGATGGCTTGGATTCTTTTATTTGCTAAAGCAATGTTTTCAATTATCATAATTACAAATTCCTATCACTTAGCATTTTAACCAAATTTTATTTTATTAAAGAGAGTAATTGTGCAATATTTATTTCATATTTTCAGTAGAGGTCCCCTCCGTCGGAACTTATACCGTATGCTTCTTTTGATTTGAGCTACCTCCACTTATTAACATCATTTGAGTCTGAAAACTTAGGAAAATTCAATCTCGGGGCTAGGTGAGCCCACCACATTTTTCATACCACCCACAAAGGTTTTTGAAATAGAACTAACTCAAGTAAAGTTCCCATGTCCGCCTTTGTTTGTAAACACATTGTTTAAGCAGTTTAGACTCTGCGAGAGGTTGTACCTTGTACCCACAAGAGATAGTCATACTTTCGTTACCCCACACGATTCTTTAGTCATGTAGTTGAGCGGCAATCACGGTAACCTTTCAAATTATCTCGTCCCTTCCGTCATTTCACCCATATGGGGTTACGCCCATACGTTGTGCGGGATGTTCGCCTTGGCGATCTGGAGTAGTCGAACAACCCCACAACGACTAGCTTACTTCACCTTACCTCAGTGTCCCATTCAAGCTGGAACCATCACGTGCTTGCACATTCCCATTATCCACCCCACGAGATGACATCCAGGGTATAATAAATTTACTAAGCCAAGTTGCATTCAGACTTGTAGTCGTACTTGTTTTACACGAGAGGTCGCGACAAGATTAAGTCCTTAGAGTCATCTAGGTGGTTCATTCTACATACCCTCCACTTTGGGCTGCATTAGCACCCATCAACATACCATCCATCCTACCATCCGCCTAGATGATAACAAGTTATAGGGTTTTTGAGGAGTAAAATACATCAACTCAACCATCTCAGTCATTTGCCCACAATGATGCCCAAAACCACTTTCATGTTTAAAAGATGATGATTGGGACATTTAATGTCCGTATTTAACAAGACTAGCATGTAAGCTTAAGTACAACCTATAACTAGTATGTACCATATAGTTACTAGGGTGACATAGAATAATGGATTCAATTTGTCAAAGAATGGCATAGTAATTAATTAATCATCAAATGGATATTTAACTACCTTAAGCTTTAACATACATTTAGTTAAAGAATTAAAGCATGTAATTTTGATAATTTAAATGAATATAATTTACATAAAATATAGGCTCAAAATGATCAAAGTATTGACTCACCTGGAGTAGAGGTAAGAGAGTCTTGATATTCTTGTGCTTGATTAAGTTGGAGATCCTCCGTGTTTTTTGGGATGTTACAAACCTTCCCCCCTTAAAAGGAATCTCGTCCTCGAGATTCGGGCTAACTAGAGAATAGGTTCTGACGTAGGTCTACCTTAAAGACTTACTAGAAACGACATTCTAAAATGGTTGAATTTCTCCTGCAGTGACATGATTCAGCCTTCCTCTTGTTGCAGTTGATGGAGTCCCGGTAGCTTGATTTAGAGTTTGAGGCATTCCTCTTCCTGCTCCTGGCACTAAAGTTCTGGCTGGTGTAGCTCCCAAATTGAAAGGAATTGGTGTCGGCCCTTACTTTTGCGGACACGTGTTAGCATAATGGCAACTGTAACAAGTAACTCCTGTAGCTGGATTGTTGTAATGAACAGGCGACTGAGCATTGGTTTTGGCTCTCTGTAGATTATGCTAATGAACTCCATGTTGTAGCATCTTTATTTTGTGAGACTCACCCAAAGGTTTAATAGGTAAGATAGAAAAGCAATATAGATGAGAGAGAATAGCACCAAAGACGAGATAGAACAGGATAGAAAGATAGAAACAACCTAATTAGGGGAAACAGATTATACCCAAAGGCAAAAGACAAGGAAGACATAGCTGCAACGCTATGAAAGCGCAAATAAACACTTCAAATTAAAGCCTTAGTGTGACTGCAACATAATGCTTGATAGCAAAACTGCAGCTCCCACTTACACACAACCCAAATAAAGACCTATTACAACAACGATCTAAACGCGCTACTAAAATCTAATAGGACAGCTCCCTCTCTTGGCTAGAGAACGAAGACTCCTCAGAAACAACTGGAACGAAGCAACGAAGATACTCTTGACGATTGCCAATGACTTGACTTCTTTCTTCTGGACTAGATAAATTAACGAGGTGAGAGAGTCAATTTAAGATTATAAAACAATATTGACCAAAGACAAGGAACGGATTTACGGAACAAGATGAGAAAAGAATAGAGTAGGATAAGAATAGAACAGACTTAGACGAGATAGAATAGAATAGAATAGATGAGAAAGGAACAACCACTTAATCAAGTTAAGTTGATTTGATTTAGAAAATAAATTTTGAAGCTTTTGGCTAAAACGACCATGCTAACTTAGGTTGCATTCTACAGTCGATATGGCTCTGATATCATCTCTGTCGGGACCCAAAAATACATCTCAGGAATCCTCTGTGTATGCTGAACTAGTCCCAGATCAGTAGCTAGCTCACACAGGAAACAGTGATGAAATACCATCCATTTATTCGATTTAACTAAAAAGATCTCAAAGTATAAATAATAATAATAACTAGACCTTATGGTCAGCGTTTAATTAACTTGCCACACAGGGCTTAAAGAACAAATAAACTCTTGCGTGAGCGAGCGAAACTCTTCAAAAGGCCAATCAACATGCCCATAGGCAATCGAGTGGAGAACGCATCCTAATCCGCAAAACCTTCATGGTCCACTTGGGCGAAGAACTCTTGAGCAGCTTGATAATCTTCAACTACTGATCAACCAGAGGGCATAAGCCATGAATATTTTTGAATGTACTCAGCAAACCGTAGGGAAATGTATGCAAATAGTATTCATGGCTTGACAAGGTTAGTTGTATGGTTCTTTTGCAGAAAGCAGCATTTACGATAAATACAATAAATAGATTGAAATGTGTAGTTGGAAACAATAATAAACAATTAAACAATTTCTTTGAAACAACTAATGAACTTCCCATTCACTTCCCAACCAAACCAATGATAAGTGAATCCACTATTCTCCCATCGACACAACCTATCAAGTGAATTACCTGTTCACCAAACAAACATTATATTCATCAAATGAACATCTCATTCACACTCCGACTCATTTTAGAAGAAACTCTATCTCCCGTGTGAAATCCTTAGACATGTCCATAGCAGGGGCGGCTATTGAATAGATCAATTAACACTCTTGTAGAGGTTGTACACTTTACCCACAAGATATAACTAGTGTAGCAAGCACTAATCATAACAAAACCTTTCAGAGGTTTCATCTCAACAATTGACTCTCCCGTTGTACCTACAGTCACTAAAACCTCATCGTGGTTGACGTACAACGTTGGACAGGGATGCGGCGAACTATCCCGCGATGTGGCCTTAGAAAAGGATACACACCTCTACCCAAATACGGCCTGAGTAATCAAAAGCCAAAACTCAACAACCTACTAGGTTAGGCCCGTCCCATACCAGGCATGTGGTTGTACGAGAAGGCCCAGTTCAATGGCGCACAAGATTAAGTCCTTAACAAGCTACTCAAGCGAGAACTAACACAAACCCACAGCGTGTAGAAACACCACCACTATCCACGAACCACTTGCCTGAGCAAAAACCATTTAGTTTAACCAAGACAAATGACACACCCAGTCATGGTACACAAATTTTAACACAGTGGCATACCACCACGATTCCATAAATCATTAAGTCAAAATTAATCATTATGACACATGTGATGATGAACCCATCGTAACTAAGCATAACTAAGCATCCATACGATACCCATGTTGGTGATATGAATATGTCCACCTAAAATTATCCATGCTAGGGTGACAAAGGATTCATGGCATTCAAATAATCAAAGGAGGCATAACGACAACAGGTAATAACTAAACCCAAAACCATTTATATAAAGATAGCATGCAATTGTATAAAACAATATACTTTGAAATCATATGTTCAATAAGATCAAAGGACTACGGTTTGCCTTGGAATAAATTCTGAGATTGATTTTGATCTTGGTATGCTCCTACTTGCTCAAAGCTTCTCGAGTATCAACGTCTAATCACAAACAAGGCAAATAAACCAAATAAATAAATAACAGAGGCAAGACAAACTCCAAAAATTAAATAAAAATCTCAGATAGGTAGATCTTGAATTTAGATGAATTTAAGAATTTGAATGGACTCAATCGGAGCTCGGATGCAAAAGATATGGGCTTTGAAAGATTCATATGAAATGATGAAATTGAGAGAAAAAGAATATCCAGAGAATATTCTTTTGGATTAAAATAAATAAACAGAATTGGATACTTACAAGTGGGGTCCTTTGGTAAGTGAAACAAAAGATGAAAACAAGGGATGACATGTGGGTCCCACTGGTCATAGAGATGGTTCATGGAGGACCAAGTTCATGGCTTTGGATCTAGGGCTTCAACTTGGATCTACCACATGGCATTGGTGGATCGCCACATGTGTAAAGAAATTTGAGGTGGATGGCGGGTGAATTGAGCGCTGATGTGGCGCATGGACCGAAACCTTGCAGACAAAGGAGATGGCCGTGACTCGGTGGCGACCTCCACTATGCAAGCGACAAAGATGAAACAAAGGTGCCGAAGAGAACGAAGGTGAGCATGGCGGCCGTGACGACAAGGGGATCACCATGGGATACTTGGGAGTCTACCGGTGGCCGGAGCGGCGACAACTCGAAGATGACGAGAGAGAAAGAAGAACGGCGGCGGCAACAATTCAAATGACCGATAGCAAAGAAGAAAGGTAGGGATAGCATGAGGGGACCTGAGCATAACGTGGCGTGCAAAGGAAGGCACAGGTCTCACCGAGGATGGAGATCAACCAAAGGCGGCGTGGGCATGATTCGAACGACGGGTCCATGGCGATGTAGAGGTCCTCGGGCGAAGATAGTGCGAGCATGGCGTAGACCTTGGTGATGCGAACCTGCAGGCGAAGACGACACGGGCTAATATGGGCCGACGGCGACGAATTTCGCCATAGAAGAAGCTTCAAAGACGTTCGGATCTTCGGCGATTGCGGCGCAACCAAGACGAAATAGGGGAGGGGACTTTAGGGTTTGGAGACAGGACGGCGGCGCGGTGGATATGACGCGGTGGGGAGGCTTTATATAGCATTGGAGCTAGGGTTTCCAAGCCGGTGCTACTTGGCGTACTGCACACGGACTCAAGAGTCTGGCTCGGGAACGCTTGGAAACGAAGACCACGTGCATTGCTTCGGCTGCAAATGGGACCACACGCAGTGAATGCAAGGAAAAGGAGAAGCAAGGCGGCTCATTACCGGTGGGCTTAAGCGCCGAGAAAAAGAATTAGCGGCTGGGCTTTAACCACGCTTGTGCGCTACCGAAATGCAAACAAAGCAGGTGACTTGGATGGGCCGCGCGCGAGAAGAACGAACAGACCGGGCGAAGCGGCTAGGGCTCGGTTGGCTTTTGCGCGTGTGCCACGAAAGAAAGGGAGCGGCGGCCTTCTTCGGTTGGGCTACGCACAGAGGAACGGGTCGACTTGTTGGACCGTCTTACCGCAAAAAGAACAAGCAGGTGAATTTCTTTGGAATCGGCATGAAAAGGAAGCAAAGGTCTGTGGTGGTGGCTTGGGCCAAGGCGCACTCACAGAGATGGCGGGCCGAGGAGATGGGTCGAGAGAAAGTTTGAGCCCAAGAGAAATTCTGAGATTCTTAATAGTTTTTCTTTTTAGAAATTAGCAAGAACTCCAAATAAAACTTAGAAAATAGCAAATGAACCCAGAAAAATTCTAGAAAATTCTAGAAAATATATCCAAGCTCACGGAATCCAAATAAAATAATTTTGATAATAGTTGATGTTGGATTTATTCATATTAAATTGTTTTTGAACTGTAAAAATTCCAATTAAGCTTTAACTTTAGAAGAAAATTCAAATGGTTATTTTTCTTTTAAAACTTTAAAACAGACCAAATTTTTGGGATGTTACAAGGAAGAAGCAGGAGGGGGAGAACCAGGCCAAGGAAAAGCAAAGAAAGGGGAGGGGGTTCTTTGTTGGTAGAAGCGGTAGAAGGAAAATGACCGAGGGCCAAGAAGGGTTGGGCAGGCCGGAGAATGAAGAGAAAAGGGGCCGGCCCATGAAAGTGTTGGGCTGAGGCCAAGGAAAAGAAGGGAAAAGAGCAAAAAGGGGCCCAAAATGGAAAAGATCAATTCAAAATCCAAATTGTGAATTCGGGAATTGCCAAAAGGTTTGAAACACAAACCCGAGCTTAGCAGAAGCTAGAAGGTTTGAAATTATTTGTTAATTTGACATAACTTTTGAAAACCAAGAACCGAAGGTAATTACTATTCCTATTTTCAAAAACAGGATGTTACATATCTATTGCAGGAGTTATTGGAGGAATTTAGCATATTATTCAAAGAACCTCAGGGCCTGCCTCTACAAAGGTCATTGGATCATCGCATTCATCTGCTACCTGACACTCCTCCAATTGCGGTCAGACCATACCGTTATACACATGCATAGAAGGAAGAACTTGAAAAGCAATGTCAGGAGATGCTTCTAAAGGGGACTATTCATTCGAGCTCTTCAGCGTTTTTCGCTCCAGTGTTGTTGGTAAAGAAACAAGATGGCTCGTTGTTGGACCCAGATTCTAAGAATCCAAATCCTCTGTGAAACACACTGTGCTATTCCCTGGATCAGTAGATAGCACTCACAGATACATCACTGAATCAAATCATATATGGCGTAGATTAAACCATACCATTCATTAATTAACACATCAGAGTTTACATAGACCGCATCAGGTCAGGTTTTACAATAAGGGCCGAACAGGCCAAAGATTACATTACAAAAGCGGAAGCAACAATAGAAGCAAAAGGGTGAGAGCACATCTCTCCGCAGACAAGCGACTAGGGAAACCCATGTGCGTCCGATATTACCCAAAGACTCAGGTAATATAGGATGCACGCAAGCACTGACGGAGTCAACTAGACTGGGGCGAGATCTAGACTAAAAAGAACTATACTACGCTTCATCATCTCCTAGGCCTCCAACTTTTGGATCCTTGTAGTAGTCGTAATCCTCAGGATTTCCTGCTTCTAAGGGTTTTGGGGGAAAGAGCGAGGATGAGCACTACTTCCGTGCTCGTGAGCCAACACACAAGATGCAATAATAATACATGCAAGGCTTAACAAGGATGGCTCGAGTTCTTTTATTTGCTAAAGCAATGTTTTCAATTATCATAATTACAAATTCCTATCACTTAGCATTTTAACCAAATTGCATTTTATTAAAGAGAGTAATTGTGCAATATTTATTTCAGTAGAGGTTCCCTCCATCAAAAACTCTACCTATGCCTCATTTGATTGGAGCTACCTCCACTATTAACACCGCTGAGCTCGACAGCTCAAGTAAAATCCAATCTCAGGGCTAGGTGAGCCCACACATTTTTCATCCCACCGCAAAGGTTTTTGAAATAGAACTAACTCAAGTAAAGTTCCCACATCCGCCTTTGACCGTAGGCGTGGTTGTTTAAATAGTTTAGACTCTACAGAGGTTGTACACTGTACCCACAAGAGATAGTCATACTCGTTACCCCACATGATTCCTTAGTCATGTAGTTGAGCGACCGTCACAGTAACATTTCAAACTACCTTGCCCCTTCCGTCATCTCACCCATATGGGGTTACGCCCATACGTTTGTGCGGGATGTTGTACCACAGCGTCTGGCATAGTTGGACTACCAACGACCTTGGCAACTTTACCCTGTATCGGTGTCCCATTCAAGCTGGATGTACCGCAGGCTTGCACGTTCCCTTTCTCCACCAAGTGAGATACATTCAAGGTTTAATAATTTTACTAAGCCAAGTTGCAGTTTTCAGACTTGTGGTTGTACTTGTTTTACACGAAAGGTCGTGACATGATTAATTCCTTAATCCATCTAGGCAGTTCGTACCACATACCAACCACTCTCGTGCTCCTTGAGCACCCACCGCCTTGTTATTCGCCCAAATGTGGTATTAGCAATTAGGGTTTTTGAGGAGTAAAATATAACAACTCAATCATCACAGTCATTTACCCACAATGACTGCCCAAACCATTTTCATGTTTAAAAGATGATGATAGGGACATTTAATGTCCCGGTACTTAAGCAAGACTAGCATGTCGCTTAAGTACAACCTATAACTAGTATTTACCATATAGTTACTAGGGTGACATGGAATAATGGATTCAATTATCAAAGGATGGTATTATAATTAAGTAATCATCAAATGGGTATTTAACTACCTTAAGTTTTAACAGACATTTGATTAAAGAATTAAAGCATGCACTTTTGGTAATTTAAATAAATATAATTTACATAAAATGTAGGATCAATATGATCAAAGTATTTACTCGCCTTGGATATAGGTAAGAGGATCTTGATATTCTTATGCTTGATCAAGTTGGAGATCTTCCGTGTCTTTGAATCCTATTCGGACGAATGTACAGGAAAAAGAAAACAAATAAATACACAACAATAAAAAAATGAACTCCAAATTAAACAAGACCTATGCCATTAGCAAGATCTTGAATTTACAAAATTTTAGAAACAAATTTCATAATTTTTGGAGCTATAACAGAGGAGAACAGAATTTACGAAGATCGGAAGGGAATAAAACCCTAAAAGAAAACCAGAAAAAGGGGGAGAGAGAAAAGGCTGACAGCGGGGCCCATGGCGCAGTGGCGTGGCTCACGGGAAGGCTAGGTGGACCGGGTCCACGCACGGGCGCGCACGGGCCAAATAGTGGTTGGCCCGCTTGTCAGTGAGTCAAAGGGGGAGGTTAAGACATCATTAACGATTAATGATTGCATTAGGGTTTAAGGACAACCATTAAGGCGTTAATCATGGAGGAGCAAGATGCATGTCAAGGCGTGCCACACGCGGGAGAGTTTCACTGGGCTTGTCGGGAGAAGTTTGCCGCCGGGCAGGGCGGCAGCTATGGCGGCACTCAAGGGCCGAACAGGAGCTAGTGGCGAGGAAGTGGTGATGGTGGCGGCGGCGCGAAGGAGGCTGGAGCGGCGCACTATGAAGTTAAATGGCGGCAGCTTGGTTGAGTGGCGGAGGGCTCAGTGTGCTGGGGGAAGGAGCACGGGTGGCGCCGAGGCGGTCTTATCAGATGAAAATGGGGGCGGAGGAGGACCCAGCCAACGGCGGTGGTGGAGAAGGCGGCGAGTGGTGAGAAGAAGGTGGAATCACAAGGCAGTGGACCAGCCGAGGATCTTGAAGGGAAATGATCCTCGGTGTTGGTGGCGCTTATGGTGTGAGTCAGCGGTTTAAGATGGCCGGAGGCGGCTAGACGGCGGTGGAGGCGGCGGCGGCCGAAAAGAAGAAAAGGGTGTTTTCTTTGGTGGCTTACCCAGAGAAGAAGGGGGAGCGTGGGGGGTGGGGATGTGGGAGCACAGGGGATGCTTTATAGGCCAAGGGAGGCTTGGAGGGCTGTTGGGGGAGCTGGGCATGCGTGCGGTCCCGAGAAGGTGCAGCGTGGGCGCTCTACGCATGGATAAGACAAGGCGGGAGCGGGTGGGTGGCGGCAGGCGAGGCACAGAGGAGCGGCAACTTTGGGGCTTCAAGCTGACGCGAGCGGAGCTGGGTGATGCGGGTGTTTTGGTGCAATGAGGGCAGATGGCGTCTTAAGCGCGAAGCTACTTAAACAAGACAAGCGGCGAACTCAAGTCTTGATGGCAAGAGCGGTAGGGAGTTGGTGCGACGTAGAGGGGCTCGTGGGCGTCGCAGAGAGCACGCAGGAGAGAGAAGAGGAGGCACGGGCGTAGAAGGCGGTGGCATGCACGGTGAGGAAGAGAGAGGCGCGGGCGGCTTGGCCGAGTGAGGAAGAAGGAGGCGAGGCTGTTCCCGGTCAGAGCCAAGGAGGTGGCAACTGGGTGGGATGGGCTGAGAGGCCGAGAAAGAAGGGGGAAAACAGGCCGATGCAGGCCAAAGGTAAGGAGGGCCGGGTGGGAGAATGGGCTAGGCCCAAGAAGAGTTAGGGCTGAGCCAAAAAAAATAAATAGGGTTTGAGCGCAAGAAAGGAAGGAAGACAAAAAAGAGAAAGTGCCTGAAATTCAAAAGAGAGAAAATTCAAACTTGAATTTGAATGTTAGGTTTCAAGGATATTTGAAACACAAACCCGAGCTTAAAAGAAGCTAGAAGGTGTTTGAAAGTGGTTGGTAATTTGAAATATGGACGAAAAATGAAAACCGAAACCAAAATAGTAATTACTATTACTCGTCCAAAAACAGGACATTAAACTCGTGGCGATTTTGTGTGGATTATAGGGTATTAAACGATAAAACCGTCAAGGATAAATTCCCAATTCCTGTGGTTGAGGAATTATTGGATGAGCTCAAGAATGCAAATTTTTTCACTAAACTGGATTTACGATCTGGTTATCACTAGGTCCAAATGCACCCAACTGATATTGAGAAAACATCGTTCAGAACGCATCAATGACTTTTTGAGTTTTTGGTCATGCTGTTTGGGCTCACAAATGCTCCGGCCACTTTTCAAGCATTGATGAATGCGATCCTTAGTGCATATCTACGATGTTTTGTGGTCATGTTTTTTTTATGACATCCTCATATATAGTGCATCATGGTCTGAACATCTGCTACATGTTCGCACTGTCTTCTAGGTACTTCGGGAACACCAATTTTTTCTTAAGAGATCCAAGTGTTTATTTGGAACATCATCGGTATCATATTTGGGGCAAGTGATTACTAGTTCTGGCGTTGCCATGGATTGACATAAGGTCCTTGCTGTGTAAGAATGGGCTATTCCACGATTTATGAGGGCTTTACGCGGATTTCTTGGATTGGCTGGGTATTATCATCGATTTATCAAAGATTATGGCATTTTGGCTCAACCTCTTACTAAATTGCTGAAGAAAGAAAATTTTCAGTGGTCATCGGAGGTCTCCAGTGCATTTGAGCTCTTAAAAACCTCTGTCTTCTGCTCCTGTTCTTCAATTGCCAGATTTTAATCAAGAATTCATTCTAGAATGTGATGCCTCCAACACAGAAATTGGGGCAGTGTTACATCAAGGAACCGAGCCGATTGCATTTTTTAGCAGACCTATGGCTCTTTGGCATCAATAGTTGGCAGCTTATGAACAAGAACTTATTGGACTGGTTCAGGCGATTCGACATTGGCATCCATACTTATGGGCTCAGACATTTTTGGTCAGAACAGATCATTATAGTTTGAAATTTTTATTGGACCAACGATTGGCGACGATACCTTAACATAAGTGGGTCAATAAATTGTTGGGTTATACGTTCCACATGGAGTATCGCCTAGGCTGGCAAAATGTCGTGGTGGATGCGTTATCCCGAAGGGATTCGGCCGAAGGAACGGTTTGTGCACTATCAACCACCAGCTTTGATCTCTTTCAGCAGTTGCGCGCTAAGTTGTTGGATTCAGCTACATTGCTCAAGCTACGCGATGATGTGGATAATGGCATAGCTGGAACCGATTGGAACTTTGTCGATGGGTTAATTACTTGTCAAGGCCATGTGTATGTTCCCGAGTCATCACCATCTTTGCCAACCATACTTGCAAATTGCATTATACACTTTGGGACATGAAGAATCTGAAAACACTACACATGCTTCGTGTTGATTTTTTTGTTCCTCACGCTTGTTGTTTGGTTCAACAATATGTGCAAGCTTGCTCAGTTTGTCAACAAAACAAAAGTACTCATTTACGTCCGGCAAGGCTTTTGCAACCGTTAGCTACACCGTTTCAAATTTGGGAAGACATATCATTGGTTCTCGAAATATGTGCATTCTTTAGCATTGGCTCACCCATACACATCAAGTTCGGCTGCTCGGGCATTTTTTTGAAGGGATTGTGCTTTTACATGGTATCCCTTCATCCATAGTAAGTGACCGAGATCTAATTTTTACAAGTAAGTTTTGGGAGGAATTATTTCGCCTCTCACGCGTGTAATTAAATCAAAGTTCTGCTTTTCATCCTCGGTTGGATGGTCAAACCGAAGTGGTAAACAAAGTGATTACCATGTATTTACGGTGTTTAACTAGTGATCGACCCCGTCAATGGATTCAGTGGCTTCCTTGGGCTGAGTATTGCTACAACTCGTTGTTTCATACTTCACTTAAGGATACTCCTTTTAAAGTCGTTTAAGGGAGAAATCCCCCATCTCTTGGCTGTTATGAGCCGGCTAGCGTTAAAGTGGCAGCCGTGGATGAGTTATTACAGGATTGTGATGTCTTGCTTACTGATATTCGGGATCGTTTGCTTCAAGCCCAGCAGCGGTACAAGTATTTCTATGATACTAATCATTGTGATATACAGTTTGCCATTGATCAGTGGGTATGGTTAAGACTTAAGAATTCAGCACAGGAAAATTGCATCGTTGGCAGTTCAAACTCCTGGGAAGCTAGCACCCAAATTTTATGGGCGTTATCAGATATTTGAGCAAATTGGGGACATATTGTATCGGTTGTGCTTGCCAGCCAAAACAAAAGTTCACAATGTCTTCCACGTCAGTCTTTTGAAAACCTTTGTTGGAACTCCTCCAAACGATCCTCCACCGCTGCTAGCCATGTATCATGGCAATGTTGCTCCAATGCCCGTTGAAGTGCTGCGTGCTCGGAAAGCTTGAGGACAACCTGTTTCTTCACGACGAGTGAGATGTCATGTGGGGCCGTACTTACGTACACAGGCGTCACAAACTGGGATCGAATGCGACTGGATTGGATGGTGTAGCCGAATTAGCAATCGACTCGGCTGGGTCGACAGACAAGAACTTGGTTTCGGTTTCCGATGGTAATACGACAACGGGCCTCAAAGGCGTATAGGAATTGTACTCGGAGATGTATCCGGTTTCTTTGTTTCCTTTTTGTTTGCAGAGATAGGGTTGTCAGTATTTCTATATAAGAGTATGCATTGTAAGTTATAGAGGGATAAGAAAGATATCTTCAAACTCAATTCTTGTATCTCCTATTCTGATCTCCTGCTTCCAGTACTCCGCTTTCCACGATTCTGCTTTTCCTTGTATTTCGCGACGGATCGACAGATTGATCGCGATAGTCATTCTGGGTGTCCTCTGGTCACGCACAACTACAACTTGCGATCACGAGATCGAGCTCGTGACACTCGATATATGGTTATAGAATGCATGAGTGTGTAGTTTAGGTGCAATTTAATATAGGATTATTGAGTACATGAGTGTCAGACCCGGATTCCGAGAATCCAAATCCTCTGTGAAAGACACTGTGCTATTCCCTGGATTAGTAGATAGCATTCACAGACACATTGCTAAATCATTGCATACATGGCGTAAAACCATACCATTCATTAATTTAACACATCAGAGTTTACATAGACCGTATTGGGTAAAATTTTACAAAAGGGGCTGAACTAGCAAAACTGATTACATTACAAAAGCGAAAGCGACTACGGAAGCAAAAGGGTGAGAGCACATCTCTCCACAACAAGCGGCGGGAAACCGTGTCGTCAATATTACCCGAAAACTCAGATAATATAGGATGCACGCAAGAACCAACGGAGTCAACTAGACTGAGGCGAGACTAGAACAGCTAAAGGCTAAACTACGCTTCATCATCTCCTGGGCCTCCAACTTCTGGATCCTCATAATACGCGTAGTCTTCAGGATTTTCTGCTTCTGAGGGTTTGGAGGAAAGAGCGAGAATGAGCACAACTTCCGTGCTCGCGAGCCAATACACAATACAATAATATACATGCAAGGCTTAACAAGGATGGCTCGGGTTCTTTTATTTTCTAAAGCAACATTTTCAATTATCATAATTACAAATTCCTATCACTTAGCATTTTAAAAAAAATTGCATTTTATTAAAGAGAGTAATTGTGCAATATTTTAATAACAGCAGAGGCTACCTCCACCTTTATGCTTATTTTGATTGGAGCTACCTCCACCTATTATCACCGCTGAGGTCCATTTCCCTAGGGAAATCCAAATCTAGGGCTAGGTGAGCCCACCACATTTTCATACCACCCACAAAGGTTTTTGAAATAGAACTAACTCTAGTAAGGTTCTCATGTCCGCCTTTGACCGTAGGCACGGCTGTTCGAACAGTTTATTACTCTGTAGAGACTGTACACTTTACCCACAAGAGATAATCGTCCTGATATGTACACATGCTTCCTTAGACATGTGAATCAAGGGGAGATCACCAAAAAGCCTTTACAATGCATCTCTTTACAAAGGCTTACTACGTCATGAGTCATCTACAGTGCAACTCAGTCTTGGTGGATACAAATTATTTAGCCAGGTTGTAATTTACAGAGTTGTGGTTGCATTTTTTTACATTGGGAGGTCATCATAGGATTAAGTCCTTAGGGTTATCTGGGCGGCTCATTCCACATTCCATCCACCTTGGGCTACATTAGCACCCATCATCACATCATCCATCACCATCCGCCCAGATGGTAATAGCAAGTTATTAGGGTTTTGGGGAGTAAAACAAAATTATCTCATCCATCTCAGTCATTTACCCACAATGACTGCCCAAAACTATTTCATGTTTAAAATATGATGATTGGGATATTTAATGTCCGGTATTTAAGCAAGACTAGCATGTCGCTAAGTACAATCTATAACTAGTATCTACCATATAGTTACTAGGGTGACAAGGATTAAGGGATTCAAATTGTCAAGATGGCATATTAAGTAATTAATTATCAAATGAGTATTTAACTACCTTAAGCTTTAACATACATTTGATTAAAGAATTAAAGCATGCAATTTTAGTATTTTAAATGAATATAATTTACATAAAATGTAGGATCAATATGATCAAAGTATTTACTCACCTTGGGTATAGGTAAGAGAGTCTTGAAAATCTTGTGCTTGATCGAAGTGGAGGTCTTCCACGTCTTCGAATCTTAATTAGACGATCGTACCGGAAAAAGGCATAAACAAGCAAACAAAACAAATAAATACACAAGAATAAACAAATGAACTCCAATTTAAACAATACCTATGCCATTAGTAAGATCTTGAATTTACAAAATTTTAGAAATAAATTTTATAATTTTTGGAGTTACGATGAGGGAGAACGGAGCTTTTGAAGTTCGGGTTTGAATTAAACCTTAAAAGAAATACAAGAAGAAAAAAAGGGGGAGAGAGAAAGCTAGCCGTGGGGCCCACGGCACAGCCTCATAGGCGTATGGACACACGGGTGGACCGAGTCCACGCTAGGTGCGCACAGGCGTTCGTGGCCCAACCCATGGCCAGGCCCGCTAGCAGTCAAAGGAGAAGGGGGTCAAAGCAAATGACAGTGGGCCACTCAAATCAAAAACTAATCCCCATTTGATTGCTCTTCGGTTCACAGAGAGAAGAGGATAGAGGATGGCTTGGGCGTCTCGGGAGCTTTGCCGGCGCGTCGGCGGAGGCGGCGATCGGCCGGCGAACAAAGGGACCCCACGAGGTAGGGGACCCACGTCTGGGTGGCGGCACGGAGAAAGGCGAGTCTGGAGGCGTGGCGACCGACGTCGTGGTGGCGAGGAAGAAGGTGGCGCACACGAGCTGCTTGGCGGTGTGGGGAAGCCGTGTGGCGATCGGGAGGCTTCGGGGCGGCGTGGCGCATGGCAGACGGAGGAGGAAGAAGCCGTCGGCGGGGTTCCTCGGCGTGAGGGAGGAAGGAAGAAGGTGGGGGCGACATCCTTGGGCCTTGAGTATGTTGTGGCAGAGACGGTGTAAGGACCTTCAAATATTGAAATTTATGCTGAATTAAAAATTACACCAAGAGCATAATTTTTTATCAAGAACATTTCGGCTCTTGATTAAAACCATGCTGAAGGCATAACTTTTAATAAGTAACAAATTCAATATTCAGGTTCCCGGATATATGTCATGCAATAGTTCCCAGGTTCAGTGACTATTGCGCACATATCCTTAAACAACATTGCATCATACACATACAAGGCATACATTTACATAATTATACAGAAGGTTACAATTTGGTTGATTACAAAGATGGCAGATGACTTTGGTCATCACAAAAGTTCAACAGCAGAAGCAAAACTAAACAACAAAAGCCACCAATGGCCCCATCACCCGCAGTCTATTCCGTGGAGACTAGAACTAGCTTCACTCGTTAGCGTCACGGGATCGGCGCTAACGGGCATCTCATACTGAATAACCATCCTCACCTGCAACAAGAGGTCATAACCCCTGAGTACGGAAGGTACTCAGCAAGACTTACACAAACTAACAAAAGAAGTGTTTAATAGAATCTATACAAAGGAATAGAAATTTTACATGCATAAGGTTACAACAGAAGGGTCATAATGGTTCGATTTTGCAGAAAGCAATACATCCTAACCTACAATTGCTAAGTTTTGACAAAGCGATTTTATAAATCAATTTGGACCAAAACAGTAAGTAAATGAGAGCATAGTCATAAACAATAACAATAACAAAGTGACTGATTACCATCAAACATTGCATGACACCAATCATGCCGAAATAATTCCCAAAACCAGATTCAACTCAAAGTCTATACAGGTGACATCAATTCAAGTGTTGTCCGTAACCGTGGACACGGCTATTCGAATAGTTTTAACCCTGCAGGGGTGTACATCTTTAGCCACACGACTTACTTAGCCCGTAAGCCTCCGGAATAATAGCACACTGCCTTTGGTATGCCGGCCGGGTAAACTAAGATTTGGTATTTTTCAACAAGTTGATCCTATTGAGTTGAATTACCCATGTGCACCTGATCCCGCTTAAAACAAGTTTCTGATAGAGCTTGCTAACCGGGGGCACACATGTTACACCGAGAACACCGATTCAACCATAACAAAATAAAATTGTACTCACCCGTACATATAGGATTGAAATCGGGCTCTATGAACCTGCAACCTTTGCAAAAGCTCTCGCCCCTAAGAACATATGATACGGATCTGAAATCCTACACATATGCACTCATCCACTGTTTTTCAACTCAATAACATCAACCCTCTACTTAACCAAACAACGCCTATACACCGCGTGTGGAAATGCGTTGGGGGGCTTGAATTGGGCCGTCGAGTTCAGGTCCTTAATCAACCTGCACAAGGCGTCCACATTTCCCAATTCTCGTGCACAAAGGCACCATCTGTAATAGCCTCAGCTTTAATAAACGATAATAAGATGCTGTTCATAGCATCACTGCTCATTTTGGCAAATTGGGCATTATATTACAATCTAACTTCCCTAATTTTCTAGTTAAAATCCAAAACTGGTTGAAGCTTCAAAAGAAAATACCACTCAATGTTGGTATTAAGACCGGGAAGTATTTTATTTAAAAGCCAGATGAATTATTTTGGCCAAAGATAATTTTTGTTGAATTTTTAGAAATTATTTTGATCTTGAGAAAAATATTTGTCTTTAAAAATAAACCTATTCGGTTTAGGTGAATTATTTATGTATTTCAAAAAGAAGAAACAGTGGTTTCAAAATTTATTTGGGGAATATATCATCCCAATAGCAATTCTGCAAAATTTCATATTTTTACAAATTTAGTTGCTATTTTTAAAGCCCCGGTCAAGCTTTTGAAATTTTAAATTGAGTTGGTCAATCTTTCCGGTCTAAACCTAACCCTTTTTCACTGTAGCGACCGAGTCTGGGTCCAAATCATGCAACTAGGCCGCACCCAACACGTTCCCGCGTGTACCCCAGCTCCCAGCAATGCGAGCCGTTGATTTCTTTGATTAGCGGCCAAGATCTGCGGCGTCGTGCGGGTCATCCAATATAGTGGGCCATTTCTATCGTTGGATTTCCATCCAACAACGCTCAGCCTTGCCCCAAAGACCCTAGTGCGTCTCCAAATCTCAGCCATTAGATCTCAATGAACGGACCTCATGCTTTGTGCCGTTCGGACCACTTCAATCCACTATCTCATATTGGCCGTAGGATCTAAATCGGGCGGTGCATCATTTTCAGTATATACCATTTTAGATGGGAAAAGCTGAAACACACGCGAGCCTTTGGATCCTTGACCTAGGGACCAGATCTTGTGGGCTGTTCGGACCATCCGGACGCACCACGTGATCTCCACCGTTGGTTTTCTATCGGACGGGCTGTATCCATTGTGCCGTTCGGACCACCTCATCGTCCCATCAATCTCGGCCATTGATGTCAGATCCAACGGTGTCTTCCTTTTTGGGTTTGGAACTCGCAGGCGCGCATTAAGTTTTGGCCGTTGGATTTAAATCCTACGGTACCGCCTCAACCATGTGCGTTTAAGGTCAGAACCTCATCTGATCGTAGGATTTAAATCCTACGGTGCTCCTTCTTCTTTTGAGTTCAACACTAGACCTTGAGCAGCCATTGGATCAAGATCGCACAGTCCTTGTGGATTGTAACGTTCGGACCACCCAGACCTCCCCTCAATCCTAGCCGTTCATTTATGATCGCACGGCACATGTCACAGGATACCGGTTAGATGTATTTGGCCACCTCATCGCAGCCGCTCATTTTTAATCGGACGGTGGTTGTTCCTTGAAGCTCGCAGTGTGTTGTGCGTGGCCGTGATTGCCTCTGGGGCCCACTGGTCAGCGACAACTCTCTTCTCTTTCTCTTGCTGTGTGCCATCGCCGACATCCTCGTCGGAGCAGTGGCATGGTACAGGTAATATACGCATATTCCTTGGATATTTAGCCTTAGTGCCACCACATCAGCTCTGGAGAGTTCTCGTTTGCTCTAGGAGCTCTAACACTATATAAACCCTACTGTCTTAGCTTCTGCCATTGTTGACCGAGAGGAGCTCCACTAGTTGCCTTCCTTTCCAGTGAAGCTTCCTTGCTCTTACCCTTGCTCAGCTTTGAGCATGCCTAAATCTCATATTAATGTGGATTTTGGGCATCTCTTGTAGGGTTGGACCCAAGGATTACTCTCTGTTGACTTAAGCAAAGTGGGAGCACCACTTCGGTGAAATCTCATTTTGGTGAGTTAGACTCCATTCCTTCCTATCAAAAAAAAACATGAATGGTAGTCTTTAGAGCTTAAGTTTCTACTATTTTTGTTTTGGTCAGACTGGTGTAAAGGACTTTGGATCTTTACTGTTTGACCAAGAAATTGACTTCATCTTCTCCAACCCTAGCTGGTAAGCTTAGACCTTACCTCCTGTTATCTTAAGCTCTCTAAGGACATCACTAGCTCACATGAATCACTCACATGTTCATGTGATGTTCCAATCTTGTTTTGACTGAAAAGTTCTTTTTATAACTTTTAGGTCTTTCATATCATTTTCAAGACCTAGGGTTTCTCTTACCAAAGATACTAGCTTATTTAGGTCCTAGGTAAACCCTAGTATCAGAAGTAGACCATCTTTTGATTATTAAGGTCACCAATTCAATTAGTGATGCAAACCCTCTCTCTGTTAGTTATTGTCGGTCCAAAACCGACAAATGCTCAACCTTTTTTTTCCTTCTTTAAACCGGGCAGTAAGGTTAGCATTGATGGGTTGCGATATTAATTACCTTCCAGATAGCTCTAACTTCCATTTAAGGTCTTCGTTTTGTGTATTTCCTCAAGACACCGAAGTCCGAAAGAGATTCTTTTTCGCTTTTTGTTGTTGGTCAAACCGACAACATAGACAAAGAAGAGTCCAATTTCTTAAATTGCTATTGATAGTTATTAAATGATCACTAGGTCACAACACTAGTTTAAATACACTTAGCTCCAAAGACAAGATTTCATTTACATGATGTTTAGCTAGGCAAGTAATTCAATTATGAGTCGTCTGCTCCAGCTTTCAAAAATCTGAAACTGTAGCTCAATCTAAATTCCAAACTATAGTGAATAGTACTAGCAAAGATTAGTTGTAGTTTATTATTCTTAATTAAATTATTGTACCTTAAGCATGTTGCTAATCATGCATTAAGCCATTGACCATGCATTCTTTTTATACATGCCGTTCTCTGTTTTTCTCTGTGTTCATTGGATTTTATTTTCTTTTAGATTCTGGTTCTTCTGAGGTTATTGAATCTGTTGTTGAACAGTAAGAACCTGAGCAAGAGGTTATTTATTACTACCAAGGCAAGCTTCCTCTCTGCACCATGTTGATCCCAAATTTGTGAACTATAGATTTACAAAACACAGTGATACTGTTGCATGCAATTTTCTAAAAATTATTTATGATCTGTCTCTAGTTAGCTACAACCCAATCTTTGTGGCTTACCCTAAATTTGATCATACCCTCAACCTAAGGTAGTCTTTTGTATTATAGTATTTAGTTTTAAATTTTGCTTAGCCATGCAGTCCATAGAACGGTAGTGTTTGGCAAGCTTATCTTGTCAAACCTGGGAACAATAACTGAATTTTATTTATTTGAATTCCTTGCTCAGTTTATTTAAATCTAAAATGACTCTAAGCCTTGTCAATAAACTGATTTCAAATCTGGACAAGTGGATGCTAGTGATGGTGCCTTTGTGCACGAGAATTGGGAAATGTGGATGTCTTGTCCGGGTTGATTAAGGACTGAACTCTGACAAGCCAATTCAAGCCCCAGCGTACTTCCACATGTAGTGTATGGGCCTTTGTTTGGTTAAGTAGAAGGTTAATGCTATTGAGTTGGGAGCAGAGAGTAGGGACATGTGTATTGATCTCATATGGCATAGATGCTTAAGTCTTGATGCATGTCTTATGCCATGTGAATTTTATATCGATATCGGATATTCTTAGAAGGGTGAGGCGTATATGTGTTACATCGCATGTACGTACCTTAAGGGCTCGATGCGATGTAGTATGTGCGATGGAGCGAGTTTGCATTTAATTGATTGGGTCGGCATTCCCGACACAACATGTGGGCCCAAATGGCGAGATGCTATCGATCGTTGTTTAAGCGGGATTAGTCTCACATGGGTTGTCTAACTCAATAGCGTCAACTTGTCGAAAAATACCAAGTCTTAGTCTACCCACCAAGATACCAAAGGCAAAGCAGTGCTATTATTCGAGGCTTACGGGCTAACTAAGTCATGTGGGTAAGATGTACACCCTGCAGGTTTTAAAACTATTCGAATAGCCGTGTCCACGGTTACGGACGACACTTGAATTGATGTCACCTGTATAGACTTTGCTCTAAATTCGGTCTTGGGAATTATTTCGGCATGATGGTTGTCATGCACGGTTTGATAGTGATCTGTCACTTTATTATTGTTACTGTTTATAATTATGCTCTTATTTACTTACTGTTTTAGTCCAAATTGATTTATTAAAATTGCTTTGTCAAAACTTAGTAATTGTAGGTTAAGATGTATTGCTTTATGCAAAATTGAACCATTAAAGCCTTCTGTTGTTAACCTTATGCATGTAAAATTTCTATTCCTTTGTATAGGTTCTATCAAACACTTTCTTTTATTAGTTTGTATAAGTCTTCTTTGAGTACCTTCCGTACTCGGGGTTTATGACCTCTTGTTGCGGTGAGGATGGTTACTGTATGAGATGCCCGTTAGCGCCGATCGTGGTGGCGCTAACGAGTGAAGCTAGTTCTAGTCTCCACGCAATAGCTTTGAGGGTGATGGGGCCATTGGTGATTTTGTTGTTTAGTTTTGCTTCCATTTGTTTAGTTTTTGGTGATGACCAAAGTCATCAGTTACTGTAGCACCGAACTAAATTGTAAACTGTTATGTATAATTAAGTAAATGTATGACTTGTATGTGTATGATGCAATGTTGTGTAAGAATATATGCGCAATAGTCACTAATCCTGGGAACTATTGCATGACATATATCCGGGAACCTGAATATTGGACTTGTTACTTGTTATTATTATGCTTCTAGTATGATTTTTAATGCGGGAATTACACTGTTCCTTAATTAAGAATTATGCTACCAGTATAATTTTAATTCGGCACACTCCAATATTTGAGGGTCTTACACCATCACTAGCATCCACTTATCCAGATTTGAAATCGAATTATCAAACAAGATTTAAATTCATTTCTGATTTAAATAGACTGAACAAAGAATCAAAATAAATGAAATTCATTTGTTGTGCCCATGTTTGACAAGATAAGCTTGCCAAACACTACCGTTCTATGGATGCATGGCTAAGCGATTTTTAGACTGAATACTATAATACAAAACACTACCTTAAGTTGAGTGTATGATCAAATTTAAGGTAAGCCACAAGTTCAGGTTGTAACTACCTAAAAACACATCACAAATAATTTTAGAAAATTGCATGCAACAGTATCACTGTGTTTTGTAAATCTACAGTTCAAAAGATTGGGATCAACACGGTGCGAGAGAGGAAGCTTGCCTTGGTAATAATAAATAACCTCTTGTTCGAGTTCTGTTGCTCGAGGATGGAATCGAGATACTTGGAAGAACCGAATCTAAAAGTCAAATGAAATCCAATAAATAGCAAGAAAATGGCAGAGAGCAAAAGATAGAAAGAGAATGTATGATCAAGACTTTAGTGCATGATTAGCAAAGATGCTTAACTACATTTAACTCAATAAGGATAATACCCCCTATTTAATATATGATAATACTAATGATCAAAATTTAAGGTTTAGTTTAGAACTACAGTTTCAGATTTTGAAAATTGAAACAGGATAGACAACAAAAGAATGATTGGTTGATCTAAACATCTTACAAATGAATTACCTTGTTGGAATTAAGAACATTTAAACTAAGACAGCAACCTTACTTATCCTTTTAATCACTATTTGATAGAATTTTGAGAAATTAAAAACTCTGTTGTACATATCGTAGACTCAACCGACAACAGACAGGAAGGACAAATATTGAAAATTCTTGCTTATTTGTTAACACATTTAAACACAAGATTCTTGCTGGAGTTAAAACTAATCTCTAAGAAAGATAATACCCTAGACCAATTCTTGTTAACCCTAATCAGCAAGATTAATGGAAACAGGAAAAGCTACAGCTCTCGATAGCTTTACCCGACAACCACCAACAGAGAAGGAATACGTAACAATAAATAGATTAGTGACATTAAGAATCAAAAGAAGGTATATATATGATACTAGGGTTTAGCTAAGGCCTAATAAGCTGATATGCTAGCAAGAGAAACCCTAGATCTTGAAAACGATATGAAAGACCGAAAAGTTATAAAACAACTTTTCAGTTTAAGGAGAATTTGATTATTCATGTACAAGTAGATGGCTCAGGTAAACTATTGAAGTCCTTAGGATGCTCAAGGTGACAAGGAGCAAGGTCTAACTTACCAGTTAGAGAAGAAGAGAGTGAGGTCAAGTTCTTGGCTGAAACGAAGATCCAAAGTCCTTCTCTCTGGTCTGACCAAAATGAAAACGATAGAAGACTTAAGCTCTAGGAACCACACTACACGATCTTGACAGGAAGGGGTAAAGTATACCTCACCGAAACATGAAATCACCACGGTGGTGCTTCCAAACTGCTCGGTTCAACAGAAAACAACCCTTGTTCAACCTACAAAATAATACCAAACTTCACATTATTAGGTGAATTAGGCATGATTATTGATGAACAAGGAGTGCAAGCTAGAAAGCTTCACTGGGAAGGAAGAAGGAGTGAGAGGAAAGCTTTCGGTCAACAATGGCAGAGCTCCCAAAAGTATGGTTTATATAGAGCTGATCCCCTGGAGCACACGAGAAAACTCTAGAGCTGATGAGGTGGCCAATCGATGCTAAATATCCAAGGAATATTCGCATCAATACTATGCAATGCCTCTACTCCGGCAGCAACACCGGCGGTGGCGCATAGACGAGAGGATGAAGAGAGTATCGACACTGACGAGCGGGTCCCAAAGGCGATCCAAGAAGACACACACCGCCATAAGCGCAAAAGAAAATCAACCGTCTCGATTAGAAATGGGCGGTCGCGATTTATCAGGATGTTGGGAGTGAAGTTCTAACCACTATTTTGCATAAGGGCCGTCCGATTACAAAGGAACGACAGAGATTTACTAAGAGGATCGGAGGTCCGAAGGTCACAACCCACAAGGACCATGCGATCACAATCTAACGGCTACACCAAGCTGAGGATCTTAAGTGAACACGAGTGCAGCGACACCGCACGATTTTAATCTAATGGCCACAAGTTAATGCGCCGCTGAGTTTCAAACCCAAAAGGAAGACACGGTTGGATCGATATCAGCGGCGAGATTGAAGGGACGATGAGGTGGTCCGAACGGCCCATCAACACAGTCCGTTCGATAGAAAACCAACGATGGAGATTGATGTGGGGTTCGGATGGTCCGAACAGCCCACAAGATCTGGCCCGCTCAAGGAGGATCCAACGGCTCAAACTTATCCTAGCTCCTGCCACCTAAAAATGGCACAGCCCGATAATTGTGCACCGCACGATTTAGATCCTAAGGTCAAAATTAGATGGCTGATTGGAGTGGTCCGAATGGCCCAATACATCAGGTCCGTTCGTTGAGATCTAACTACCGAGATTTGGAGACGCAGCTAGGGTCTTTGGAGACAAAGTGGTATTGTTGGATGGAAATCAACGGTGGAAATCGCTTGCAGAGATTGGATGACCCGCACGACGCCAGTAGATCTTGACCGCTAATCAAAGAAATCAACACTTCGCGTTCTTTGGAAGTTGGGGTACATGCGGGAACGTGTTGGGTTAGGCCCAGTTACGCGGTTTGGACCCAGAACACTTGAGTTTAGTCACTACAGTGCAAAAGGGTTAGGATTAGACCGAAAAGGTTGACCCACCCAATTCAGAACTTCAAAAGTTTGACCGGGACTTTAAAAAATAGCAATTAAATTTGTAAAAATATGAAATTTTGCAGAATTGCTACTGGGATGATATATTCCCCAAATAAATTTTGAAACCACTGTTTCTCATTTTGAAATACATAAATAATTCACCTAAACCGAATAGGTTTATCTTAAAGACAATTATTTTTCTCAAGATCAAAATAATTTCTAAAAATTCAACAAAAATTATTTTTGACCAAAATAATTCATCTGGCTTTTAAATAAAATACTTCCCGGTCTTAATACCAACATTGATTGGTATTTCCTTTTGAAGCTTCGATCAAGTATGAGTTTTTGGCTAGAAATTGGGGAAGTTAGATTGTAACATAATGCCCAATTTGCCAAAATGAACAGTGATGCTATGAACAGCATCTTATTACTGTTTATTAAAGCTGAGGCTGTTACAACCGGCGTGGCGAGGGCGCTCACCGGGGCAGAGAATGGCGGCGAGGCGGTGCGGCCTACAGGGGAAAACACAGGCGGCTTTGCGGTGGTCTTACCAGGGAGCGATGAAGCGGCGTGGGGAGGTAAGAAGAAGCACAGGGGTTTCTTTATGGGTGCGCAAGGAGCTAGGAGCCGTTGGGGAGGGCTCTGGTGGCCGCGCGGTGCTTGGTCCCGAGGTGGTCGGCATGGGCGAGACAGGTAGGTGCGGCGGGCGTGCTCTGTGCGGATGCGATAGGGCGAGAAGTAGGCACGGCGCCTTTGGCATGCTGTCATCATGGCGCGGCTGGGTAGGAGCATCGGCGAGCTGCTGACGGGGCCGAGCAGTGGAGGATGCCGGAGTCAAGGGTGGGTGGGGAGCTGACAAGGGCGGCGTGGGCGCTGTAGGCGCACGGGCGAGCTGGAGCTGGTGGGGGAGCGTGAGCACTGGAGTCAAGGCAGCAGGGGCGAGCACAGTCTTCTTGACATCTTGCCGACAGACAAGGCGAGAGGAATGGGGCGCCGGGTTGTTATGGGGGAGAAGGGCGAGGGAGGGAGCATGTGTGGACGCTCGTGGCTGGCGTCAAGGAGCTCAAGTGCGGAAGAAAGGCAAGGGAAGAGAGATGCTCGGGTGGGAGGGATGCCAAGGGAAAAGGAGATGGGTCGGCTGGGCTGGCCTGGGCCGAGAAGGAGAAGGTGGGCCGGAGGAGCTGGGCCAGCCCAAGTGAGATGCTGGACTGAGCCCAAAAACTAAAAAGGGAGAATTCAAACTTGAATTTGAATTCAGGAAGTTCAAGGATATTTGAAACACAAACCCGAGCTTAGGAGGAAAGCTAGAAGTTTTGAAAATACTTGCTAATTTGAATTACGAACGAAAAACGAAAGCCAAAATAGTAACTACTATTATTCGTCTGAAAACGGGATGTTACAATGAGTTTCTGGCCTAGGTGCAATTGTGTTCGTCAAATATGAAAACCGAACAATGGAGAAAAAAGTGATGGTGTGATGCTCTCTCGTGTTTCTTTTGAATTGAACTTTAATAGAAGACTAGGCTAAAAGCGCGCTACGCCGCGCCGGCGATTGCAGCGTGGTTCGATAATCTTTTTTCTAATATACATAGAACCATGGTGGAACAGCAAAATGTAACGATGCTTAGAATGACATGAGCTAGTTAATATATTGGCGAGGTAAATTAATTTTTATTCAATTGTATTTATCACGTACAACATAATCATCTATGATACAATATGTCATCAACGAAATAAAAAAGGGGGGGCTAAAAAAATGATGATAGTGAGTTATGTCATCAACGAAATCATAATTATGCTGCATGGATTCAAGCAAATTATGAGGAGGGCCAAAATAGAAATAGGTATCATAGGAAAAGACAATATTTGGTGTCTACCATTGACATGCAAGCAATAGGTTTGCACAAAATAGGGGTAAAACCAACATAAGCAGTTCGTTATTTTACTGAAAGAGAGAAAGCTCTAGATATGAACTAACCTTTTTTTGGTACCCGATTTCCAATTGACTATAAAAAAGACTCATTCAATGTTTTGTAGCGTTTAATTCCCACAACACAGGAATCAGTTACTACATATGAACTAACCTTTTTTTTTGGTACCCGAGCCCGTGAACTCCCTCTACTGTCCGAAAATGAACATGCATTGTTCATTCGTGATTAATAACCCTAATCTTTGTCCTAGAAAGCTAATCAATCATTTGTATTAATTGAATGCCCGGTTTAAATGAAGCTTGTCTCACTGCTACGCAGGCCGCAAAACAGTAATGACAACCAATTAATTAAACACCCGGTCCTTCCTCCCCCTTTGACCGACAGGTGGGCCCCTGCGCAGTATGGACCACACCCATGGACCACATGCACAGTGAATGTTGACCTTCGGTCCATGCACTGTGCACATGGACCAAGCACTGTTCAATGGGTCCCACATGTCAGTGGGTGAAATTCTCTCTCCCCTTTTAATTCTTTCGATTTAATTCAAATTCAAACTTCAGAAGCTCTGTTCTCCTCTGTTATAACTACAAAAATTATGAAATTTATTTCTAAAATTTTGTAAATTCAAGATCTTGCTAATGGCACTAGTCTTGTTTAATTTGGAGTTCATTTAATTTTCTTGTGTATTTATTTGCTCTCTTTGTTTGTTTGTGCCTTTTTCCGATACGTTCGTCCGAATAGGGTTCAAAGAAGCGAGAGATCTCTAACTTGATCAAGCACAAGACTATCAAGACTCTCTTACCTATAACCAAGGCGAGTCGATACTTTGATCATTTTGAGCCTATATTTTATGTAAATTATATTCATTTAAATTACCAAAATTGCATGCGTTAATTCTTTAAGCAAACATATGTTAAATCCTAAGGTAGTTAAATACCCATTTGATGATTAATTAATTATTATGTCATCCTTTGACAATTGAATCCATTGTTCTATGTCACCCTAGTAACTATGTGGTAATTACTAGTTATAGGTTGTACTTAAGCGACATGCTAGTCTTGCTTAAGTACCGGGACATTAAATGTCCTAATCATCATGTTTTAAAACCTGAAAGTGATTTTGGGTAGTCATTGTGGGAAAATGACTGAGATGGATGAGATAATTTGGTTTTACTCCTCAAAACCCTAATAACTTGCTATTACTATCTGGGCGGATGGTATGATGGATGGAATATTGATGGGTGCTAATGCAGCCTAAGGAATGTCGGGTTATGGATGGTATGTGGAATGAACCACCCAGATAACCCTAAGGACTTAATCTTGTCATGACCTCCTGTGTAAAACAAGTACAACCACAAGTCTGCAAAGTGCAACTTGGCTTCCTGAATGTCATCTCGCTGGATGGATAACGGGAACGTGCAAGCACTGGATACGTCCGGCTTGAATAGGACACTAATACAAGGTGAAGTTGTCAGTCACCGTGGTGTAGTCCAACATGGTAGAAGTAAAATTCCCTCAAATAATATTAAGTTAAATTGATGCCCTCCCAATTAGCTGCACCATCCAAAGTCATGTATTTTAATCGTAGGTTTTGCTAAAGCAGAGTGCCATTAACTTTCCTTGACTAGATGGGTTTGTGTCGGACACTTATATGCATAGCATTGGTTTAACTTGACAAGGTCATCATAACGGTTATGGACCTTGGGGCATAGAGTTGGGTGCCGGAGCATACAGATATTGATCAACAACAAGAGTCATATAGAGATATGATTAGCGAAGGGTTGCTTACCAATTTCACTAATTTTCTAGCAGTGATGCCAAAGCTCACTAGTAGATTAATTGATTATGGGTCTTGAATCACTAAATGTCATAAGAGGGATATGTTATTTAGTGGGAGTATCTTTATTAAATTGTTTAATAGAAGTTACTTTTCTTGAACATATGTCTTAGTTTTGTATATTTTATGTTGTAGATCATGGCACCAACTACTGTACCTACATCTAGTTTTGCTTTACGTTCGATACTTGATAAGGAAAAACTGAATGGATCAAATTTTGCGGATTGGTCCCACAACCTAAAAATTGTTCTTAGACAAGATAAAAAAGGAACATGTTCTAGAAGAACCAATTCCAGATATGCCTGCTGAAAATGCTGCTACTCTTAAAACCGCCTATAAAAGGGCATGTGATGAGTCCCTTGATGTTAGCTGTCTCATGCTTGCTGCTATGAACTCAGACCTTCAGAAGCAGTTTGAGAACATAGAGGCCTACGATATTATCGTAGCGCTCAAAGGCATGTTTGAGACATAAGCAAGAACTGAGAGATATGAGATCTCAAAGAAGTTGTTTGGGAGTAAGCTAGCTGAGAGTAGTCCGGTGAGCCCACATATGATCAAGATGGTTGGTTACACACAGAGCTTGGAAAAACTTTATTTTCCACTTAGCCAAGAGTTGGCTACAGATTTGATTCTTGCTTCGCTTCCTGCTAGCTATGGACAGTTCATTCTGAACTTCCATATGAATGGCTTAGACAAGAATCTCACCGAATCGCATATGATGCTCAAGACTGCAGAGACACAAGATTAAGAAAAGCAATATCATGTGATGATGGTGCAAAAGAGTACAAGCTTCAAGAAGAAGGCCAAGACACAGGTCAAAGGAAAGGGCAAGGCTAAAGTTTGGATGGGATCGAAACTAACAAGCCTAAACCCAAGACTAAGTCCGCCCGACTCAAGAGAATGAATGCTTTTACTGCAAAGAACCAGGCCATTGGAAGAGGAACTGCAAGAAATACCTGGCTGATCTGAAAAAGAAATACACATGATGATCTTCTCTTGGCTTGATGATCAACTCATGATCATCTCCTCTTCTTGAACATCATCGACACACGATGATTTCCTCTTCTTCAAGAATCTTGACTTGATGATCAACTCATGATCATCTCCTTTTCTTGAACATCATCGACACATAATGATTTCCTTCACTTGACTTCCATCAACACATGATGGAACTCCTCTTGACTTGATGACAATCCACACATGATGTCATCCCAAGTCTTCATTTTCATGGAACCTAACCTGCTTATCCAACTCATGGAAAATGTTAGTTCCACAATATGATTATCATTAATTACCACACCATACCATTCACTCATAATGGTGGGACAAGATACCACAATCTTTCCTCATTGGTAATTGATGATAATCACTTCAATTACAAAAAAATTGAATGTAAATTGGCATGAGTATATACGGACTACATGAGTTGTATATACTCATATGAATATATATATTACTACACAAGTTATATATATACTCAAGGATATATGAGTACACATAAACTACACAAGTTATACTCACATATAAGTATATATAGACTACACAAGTCTTATTTACTCACATGAATATATTAACTACGCAAGTTAAATATATTTAAAGGATACGTTTCAAAGTAAAGATCCCAAATATATGTGGAAACAGGAATATAGATCAATACTAATGAAACCTCAAAATATAGAATGAACTCCCCCTACATGTGTGCATACACGAATGTGTAATGGAAACATATGCACATATTCAAGTTAACCTTTTGGTGGAATTCAACCTATATTTTGGATCCGAGGAATGCAACAAGATATAAGAATACAAAGTAGAATGCATACCTCTTTTGTTCTTTATATCCAAACGAGACTAATAATAGTATAACAATAAGAGTGTTAGTCTCACAAATAGATTTATCATTATGAATGCATACCTGTTTGGATTTTTTTCTTTTGTTTATCCAATAAATTAGATTTATCATTAAGAATTTGCATGCCTTCATGATTATCACTTTTATATCCAAATAAGACTACACAATATGTATATCAATAAAAGTGTTAGTCTCACAATTAGATTTGTCATTAATCACCAAAACTCCATTAACACATAATGGTAGGTCTAGATCCTTCAACGGCCGCAAGCGCCACATCCACTGCGCCATTCCCGTGCGCCTCTGTCGTGCCCCACGCCACTCCTCTGACCCCCCCTCTACCGCCTCGTGCTCCGCCTACCCGTCAAAGACACTGCTCCCCCTCGCCCGTGAGGACCCCTCGCCTCGTCTTGTCCCCATGACACCATGCCGTCCACGCCCGCTCCAGAGCGCTGGGTGTGCTGCGCTTGTGCCCGCGCCCACGTCACCGGTGTCACCACCGCGTCAGCAGTCTCTGCCCCGTCCCATCAAGACGCTCACTCAAGTAGTCACTATGCCCGAAGCTTGCCAGCCCGCCCATGTCACCCTCAGGACTCCGCGCGCACCGGAACCCTTCAACGGCTCCCTTCCCCTCCTTGCTCGGCTATAAGAGCCCTTAGGCTCCCTCTCACCTCCCCCACTTTATCCTCTCCCTCTCCTGGTAAGCTCCACCCGAAAATCGCCGCTCCTCCATTTCGGTCGAGCCACCTCCGCCGGCGTCTATCCGATCCAGCGATGCAACCACCACGCCGCCCCCGTCACCGTGCGCCCCCGACTCTAAGGAGTACTTTCCCCTAAAGGGATTCGGTTTTGGTCCACCGCAATCGCCGCATCCGGCCTTCTCCCCCAACTCCGCCACCCCCCTTCTCCACCGCTGATCTCCCTCCTCCGGCCACCTCCCGCCCCCTTCCTTGGTTTGGTGAGTCCCCCTAACTCTTCTCTAGCCCATGCTCTCACCCATTCGGGTCTTGAATTACCAGGGCGCCATTTCGGCTTTTGCCACCGCACTACCGCCGCTTCCCCGCCACTGCGTCATCACTCTTGTAATACCCCGTTCAATCTTTAGAACTATATTTGAATTTGAATCGTTTATTAGGAATTAAAAAGGGATTTCAGAATTTCTCTTGAAGGGGGATTAAATTTTGGGCTAAAGGCCCATAGCCTTGGCCCATTAGGGGCAGCCAAAACCCTAGGTGCTACAGTACTATGCCTCCTGCTAAAGTACCACGCCGCCGCTACAGTACCGCCACCTCCGTTGTTGAAGAAGGGAGGGAGAAGAACCCTTTCGGGTGCCGCCAGCCAAGGAGAAAAGAAGAGGGAGAGAGGAGAAGAAGAGGAGAGGAGCACCTTGCAGGGGAATTCAGTGGGCACGCGTGTCTTCAAGAGTAACGAATGACTCCTCGCTGGTTAGATCGAATTAGATTCGTAAATTGCCATGTTTAGGGGATCGTCATTCTGCTGCGATTAATTCTAGTATTCCGTATCTTGTTGCTCGTCATTTTTACTGTAGATATAATCCGAATTGGAGGATTTCATCTCCTAGAGATTGGTAGGGTTTGTTTTCATATTTCCATAGGTTCAAAGATCACCCAATTCGGAGTTGTAGTCTACAAGTTACGTTGATTTTATTACTGCTGTCTAGAATTCTGACGAATATTAGCAGTTGATTTGTTTATTAAATTAAGATTGTGTTAATGGCTGATTCAGGGAGTTCACCCAATAGGATTGTAATAGTAGATTTCGTAAGCTTTTCAGATTGTTAAAAATCTTAAAATTTGGTTCATCCATTCAAAAGTTATGAAAATTCTTATACTGCTGTATAGTCTGTCTATCAGATTATAGTTCTAGATGTTCATCTGATTATTAGACTCAGAGGTTGGCCGAATTGGAGATTCTCACCAACTAGGTTATTGTAGAGGATTTCATTACCTTTCCATATAATCTGAGTTTTTTCTTTTACGAGTTTCAGAGCGAAAGTTATGTAACTTTTAATACTGCTATCCAGTGTAGTTTCCTGTTAGAATGTTGTTTAGCTTGAGTAGAACAAGTAGATAAATCTTGGGTTTGGGGGAACAAGTTAGAGCGTTGCGAGTAGAGTCTCGTTTCCACGTTATTCTTATTTGAGTAAGTTGATTATGTAGGAGGAGAGGCTTCATGATTAGTGACATCATCCTTGCCTCCTAACGTGTCGCAACACGAAAGGCAAGTACAATTGAATTGTCTTGATTGCTATTTGTTCCACTTGATTGATGAATGTGCAATGGATAATTCCAGTATTACTTGTTTCCCTTCATAATTGATATACCATGATTCTTCGATAATATGTTTACGTTCAATATATTCATTCATCCGTTCATTCATGTTTCAACCATAGGAGTGGGTAGTGAAGTCCCATCATTCCAACATGGGCAAATATATTATGAAATGTAATGATTGATATCCGTTTGTAATGCTTGATGCTCATGTTATGATTAAGTTCTATGGATTTCGAGTAATTCCAACAATTCTTTTTTTTTTCATAGATCATGTTTCACCCACGGGAGTGGGAAGTAAAGACCCATTATTTCAATATGGGCACGTAAGACCCGCCATTCAAATGTGGGCAAATTGGATCTCCGTTATAAAACATTCTTCATACGGGCCTTGGATCCCCGCATTTTGGATAATACGGGCCTGAGTGAACACCGACGGGTGTTCACTGGCTATACCAGCATAAGCAGAAGTGAAGAGCATGCATTCCATTCTCGCATAAGATTTCTACCATTCTATTTCATATTCAGACATTATGAATATTATGTTCTTGATTCAGTATTTTTTCATATTATTTTGTTGTACTTGCTGAGTCATGGACTCATTCTTGCCATTGTTTGTGTGTTTTAGGTAAACACTGTTGACGGCATGCTTGGGAGGGATTAGTCACGAATCACTTCATTTACTTCATATTTCACTATTAATTAATGGACTTGTTATTATCTTTCATTTGATAATACTGGATTGTAATAATGGAGTTCTGATGGTTGAGGTTATCATTCATTATGACTTGGTTGAACTAGTGAATGCTTAATATTCTTCGTATAGACTCTTGATAGTTTTATCTTGAATAGTTCAATAGGATTGGATATTTACAAGTTTGTTATGTTGCTGAAATTTAATTCAATTCTTATGATCAATCTATTGTTTGTTGATCCTTACCTGTTATTAGCTGATAGGTTGCTGAAATTATTTCGTATTGTTGATGTACGTTAGACTTTTAAGTAATATCTTGGCTTCCACATAGCTAGGGTGTTACAACTCCGGCGGTCTTCCTGCCGTGCCACCCCTGTCATCGGCACCGCCTCGCCAAGGGGATTTCCCTTTTGACCTTGCTCGGCTGCTACCATGGGCGCCCTCGCCGACGGCGAGCTCCGGCCGTGCGAGCCCGTGAACTCCCTCTGCTGTCCGAAAATGAACATGCATTGTTCATTCGTGATTAATAACCCTCATCTTTGTCTTAAAAAGCTAATCAATCATTTGTATTAATTGAATGCCCGTTTAAGTGAAGCATGTCTCACTGCCGCGCGGCCGCAAAATAGTAATGACATCCAATTAATTAAACACCCGGTCCTTCCTCCCCCTTTGACCGACAAGTGGGCGCCCACGCAGTATGGACCAGACCCATGGACCACATGCACAGTGCATGTTGACCTCCAGTCCATTCACTGTGCACATGGACCAAGCACTATTCAATGGGTCCCACATGTTAGTGGGCGAAATTCTCTCTCCCCTTTGAATTCTTTTGATTTAATTCAAATTCAAACTTCGGAAGCTTCGTTCTCCGCCGTTATAACTCCAAAAATTATGAAATTTATTTCTAAAATTTTGTAAATTCAAGATCTTGATAATGGCACTAGTCTTGTTTAATTTGAAGTTTATTTAATTTTCTTGTGTATTTATGTGCTCTCTTTGCTTGTTTGTGTCTTTTTCCGGTACGTTCGTCTGAATAGGGTTCGAAGAAGCGGGAGATCTCTAACTTGATCAAGTACAAGACTATCAAGACTCTCTTACCTATAACCAAAGCGAGTCGATACTTTGATCATTTTGAGCCTACATTTTATGTAAATTATATTCATTTAAATTACCAAAATTGCATGCGTTAATTCTTTAAGCAAACTGACGAGGATATAATAATCCTCATTTAATTATTTATCTGTAATTCATATTATGGATAATAATGACGTCATATGGTCCTTGAGTATACCCCTTGATATTCATAAGGGAGAAGCTGGAGGTCGTAAGTTCTTCTACGACCACCCCGTAGTCGTAAGTCCTCCTACGACTACCCCATAGTCGTAAGTCCTTCTACGACTATCCCGTGATTGTAAGTTCTACTACGATCAGTCTGTGGTCGTAAGATCTTCTACGACCACCACCTGGTCGTAAGCTCTTCTACGACCCATCCCTAGTCGATAGGGCTTACAGACATGTGGGCCTAATCGACCAGGAAATCTTCCACACCATATTTGAAGATATAGGCAGTAAACTACGTTGTTATTCTCTGGAATAATGGCACGATTTAAACTCCCTGTTATGGTGATAACTGCCTGGCAACGTGGGAATGTTACTACTCCCACAATAACCTCTAGTAACGGCTCCACGATCTAGAACATTAAGGTGGCCTTTAGACTAGAAATACAATGACACACTTCGAGGACTGTATAAAAGGCAGAATCATCAGGACAATAGGGGAGAGAAAAAAAAGGGCAATCAAAAACACAATCAGGAGCACAAGACACAACACTCTAGACTTTCTCTTGATCTTGCAGTCCAGCATACTCAATACATACACGCAGAAGTAGGGTTGTTATTCTCCCAGGAGAAGGCCCAAACCTGTATAAAAATCCCTGTGTCTCCCTCTCTGCATGATTTTGAGCCTAGGGGAACCCCCGAATCAAACAATCTTTACGTAAGTTCGGTTCTAAAACACCGACACAAACATATGTTAAATCCTAAGGTAGTTAAATACCCATTTGATGAATAATTAATTATTATGACATCCTTTGACAATTGAATCCATTGTTCCATGTTACCCTAGTAACTATGTGGTAATTACTAGTTATAGGTTGTACTTAAGCGACATGCTAGTCTTGCTTAAGTACCAGGACACTAAATGTCCTAATTATCATCTTTTAAAACATGAAAGTGGTTTTGGGCAGTCATTGTATTTAAATGACTGAGATTGATGAGATAATTTGGTTTTACTCCTCAAAACCCTAATAACTTGCTGTTACTATCTGGGCAGATGATATGATGGATGGAATGTTGATGGGTGAATGTTGGTTTATGGATGGTATGTGGAATGAACCGCCTAAATAACCCTAAGGACTTAATCTTGTCATGACCTCCGTGTAAAACAAGTACAACCACAAGTCTGCAAAGTGCAACTTGGCTTAGTAAATTTATTAAATCCTGAATGTCATCTCGCTGGATGGATAACGGGAACGTGCAAGCACTGGATACGTCCGGCTTGAATGGGACACCGATACAAGGTGAAGTTGCTAGTCGCCGTGGTGTAGTCCAACTACTCCAGTCGCTAAGGTGAACATTCCGCACAATGTACGGGCGTAACCCCATATGGGTGAGATGACAGAAGGGGCGAGATATTTAGAAAGGTTACTGTGATGGTCGCTCAATTACATGACTAATGAATCATGTGGGGTAACAAGTATGATTGTCTCTTGTGGGTACAGTGTACAACCTCTGCGGAGTCTAAATTGTTTAAACAGCTGTGCCTATGGTCAAAGGTGGATATGAGAACTTACTAGAGTTAGTTCTATTTAAAAATCTTTGTGGTGGGATGAAAAATGTGGTGGGCTCTCCTAGCCCTGAGATCGGAATTTTTCCTGGGTTTTTGAACTCAGTGGTGTTAATAAATGGGGATAGCCCTAATAAAAAATAAGCATAAAGGTGGAGGTAATCTCTGCTGATATAAATATTGCATAATTACTCTCTATAATAAAATAAAATTTGGTTAAAATGCCAAGTGATAGGAATTTGTAATTATGATAATTAAAAACATTGCTTTAGCACATAAAAGAACCCGAGCCGTCCTTATTAAGCCTTGTATGTATTATTATTGCATCTTGTGTGTTAGCTCGCGAGCACGAAAGTTGTGCGCATCCTCACTCTTTCCCCCAAAACCCTCAGAAGTAGGAAATTCGGGAGACTACGCATACTATGAGGATCCAGAAGTTGGAGGCCCAGGAGATGATGAGGAGTAGTTTAGTTCTTTTAGTCTAGATCTCGTCTCAGTCTAGTTGACTCCGTCGGTGCTTGCGTGCATCCTATATTATCTGAGTTTTCAGGTAATATCGGACGCACACGGGTTTCCCCAGTCGCTTGCCTGTAGAGAGATGTGCTCTACCCCTTTTGTTTCCGCTGTAGTTTTCGCTACATTTGTAATATAATCTTTGGTCTGTTCGACCTTTATTGTAAAACCTGATCCAATGCGGTCTATGTAAACTCTAATGTGTTAAATTAATGAATGGTGTAATTTTACGTTATGTATGAAATGATTCAGCAATATACATGTGAGTACTATCTACTGATCTAAGAAATGATATAGTGTTTTCACAGAGAATTTAGATTCGCGAAGTCCTAGTCCAACACAGTACATGAATGTGCTACTTGTCACGTCGTGCACAAAGTTCCAGCGGGTATTTACGTCACTACGTACGTATATAGGTATAACAAATGAAGCAACTACATGCATCCAAGCTAGGACTGATCAACGAGTTTTGGGCTAAAGTAATATTGTTGCCGTGTGAAATAACAAAGTTAGCTCCCAGTGTATTAAAGGCAAAAATAACATATTGTTCGTATCCCAGAGGACCGAAGCTGCCGTGCGGGTTACAGATAGCCTCATCGTAACCCCTGGGGCTGGATTCCCCTCGTCTTGACCCCTGGGGCGAGGTATTTGTCTCGTTCGGCCCACAGAGGCGTGGCATTTCCCTTGGCCTGCCCCGAGGGGTGCGGTAGCCCTCGTCTCTTTGTTTTTTTTTTAAAAAAAAAAATAGAATGTTGCTTTCGGCGCCCCCCTTTTAAAACTAAAACAACTTACTTTGTTTAAAACTAATGTTAGATGTAGTAAATTTGCCCATGAGTCCGGCTACAGTTCGTCCGGTCTGTATTAAAGTCATAAAAATATTGTAACAAAATTCGACAACAAGTACCGTAAATTAAGGCCCTGTTTGGAAAGCGGGGTTTTTCCTCGGTCCCGTGGGAATCAAACTGTTTCATGTGAAATTCTTGGAAAATTCTTGCGTTCTAAATGGCCTAAAAGATATTTACTGTACCACGCAACTGAGATCACTGCATCTTTTATATGCATTTACTGTACATTACATTGCTAGCTGCATCCTCGTTAGGCCTTCACAACAGCTTTGCATATGATTTACTGCACCGTTTGAGTGCAGAGGGGCGACCCACGAGAAAAACTAGGTTGATTGTAAGCTTTGGAGACAATATCTCCTAACCAATTATATGATTTGCAATTCGTTTAAACCGTTTTGTTCTAAAAATGAGGTTTACAGAACTTGTTTTGTCTTTCAAATTGTAAAGCAACTAATAGATATGGTTGTTGGATCACGATCTACTTATGTTTTTACTAGACTGCAATCCAACGGTTGTGAGGAGGCTCTAGTGCTAGGCCTAAAATGCGAATATAGTGAAAATTTGAAAACTTGATTTTCACGAAATTAGAAGTTTTGAAAAATTCTCAAAAGCTTACTATATGTAGTGGAGCATATGTTTGACTTATCTACAAAATTTTAAGATCAAACTCGAATGCATTTGCGAAATATTTTAAAAAAGACAAATTCTATCTAGAATAGTGTTTAACTGTTTCAGCAAGAATTTATTTTTTTTGTATGTCGCAAATGCAATCGATGTTGATCTTAAAATTTTGCAGAGATATAGAATATATACTCTACTACATGTGATAGTTGTTTGGTGAAATTTTGAAACTTTTAAGTTTGGTGAAAATAATATTTTAACCGTTTTCGCATTTTGACCGCACGTCACCCTCTCAAGTGTAAGGGTTCACCTTGGAGCAGCCGGCTGGGCGTTTGGCCCGGCCCAACTGGCGATCTCCCCAGCCGCACGCCCACCTCACGATGAGCTCCACGACCGGCCGGCGATCTCACCTCCAACCTCCCGCGGGTCTACTCTGCTATCTCTCTGTGCATCTCTGATTTATACAGTTCTTGCAAATATTTTCCTCGTTGGTTTTGCTTACATGCCCCGTCTTTAGGATCTTCACTTGATGCCAGTTTCATCTAAGAAGAATTGGCCTCATTTGCTTGCAGATTGTCCAGAGGAGATGGTCATTGTGTAGATCTGTCTCGGATTAGTCGGATATTCTATGCAAAGAAGAGATAAAATCCACAACTACAGGTAATCAATTGTGCTCAGCATGTTGCTCCAATTTACAGAAGAAATTTCACATTCTAGAAGTTGAGACCATGATAATGAGTTGCCGAGGCATGCTTGCCGATTTTGTTTTGAAAATATGCTTCTGGCACAGTACCCAAGAAAGCTAAAATTTTCATACTTGCATTTGATACGGAACATATCACATATGATATGTCATGGATACAACCCACAAGTAGCAAATGTAGTTGGAATTCCACTGGGCAGACATACAACTCCTGAACTCCATGCTTATTAATTATTACATTAACAGTTGATACACTTGGGAAGTGAGCTTAGCTCACTTGGTGTGCTTTGGCTGGGGCCAAGCCACCCACCCACGTTCGAGTGTGAAACTCGACTGGGTGCCTCACCGGGTGTGTGTGTTCGGGCTCAGTTGGCAAAAATGAGGGGCATTCAAAAAAAAACAGTTGATACACTTAGAAAGAAGAAGGCTTGACTTTAGAATGGACTTGACCTTTATCATCTTGCTGATGGCATCGAGTTATTCGACAACTCAGCATTGGCGCCTCCTTGGCTAATGTCGCTGATGCTGTCACTCGCACGAGTTTCTTCCAATGCTAAGGCGTCCTTTAGCTGTGCCACAACTGCACTCATCGTTGGCCTTTCATCAGATGCCTCCCTTGTGCATAACAGCGCTATGTCCACAACCTTCCAGATGGAACTGAAGTCATACTCTCCGTGAAGTCGTGGGTCAACAATTTCCTCAATATTGCCCATATGCTCAGTGGTCTGTGTAATGGGAGGCTCACCTGTTATAGTCTCTAGCAAAACCACTCCAAAGCTGAAGACATCACTATTCATCATGAGTCTGCCGCTAACGTAGTACCTAGATAAGAATAATTGGACCAGGTCCTAGTTAGCAGGTTTCATCAAAATTGGTAGCCTGATGTATATGTAATTAAGTAGAACATGAAGCAACAAAACATCTGATTTTTTCTGACAGTGAAAACTTCCTGATAATTTCTTGCTAGTTTCTTAATAGAATAGGTATAGGAACAAACTGCGGGTCAATGTAGCCTGGAGTTCCAGCAGTAGTCCTAGAAGAATGTTGTGCGGCTTCACATCCAGATAAGATTTGGACAATCCAAAATCTGAGATCTTGGCAACCATATTATGTCCTAGAAGAATGTTGTGCGGCTTCACATCTCTATGAATTATTGGTAGTACACATCCTGTGTGCAAATAGTCCAAACCTATGCCAAAGATCACAAGTTAAACATAGCTTTGCACTTGCGATAAAATATAAGACAAAAATAGATGAAATACGGCAGTGTCTTCCAAACCACACCTTGGGCAGCTTCGAGTGCAATTCGTACCCGATCACGCCATCTCAATGCTTGAACAATAGCATTTTTTCCTGTTGATCACAATAACAGTTTTGTAAAGTTGTGCTGGAACCTCAACAAAGGTAGTCTCTTGTAAAGTGATGATACTAATACAAGTAACACATTCTTTGAAATCCGGCCCTAGTAGTATCATGAGCTTTAGATAAGGCATGATGGCTACAAAATGTAAATAGTAAACATCATGCATGTACATCTCTGGCATGTTGCATGATTACTAAAGAACTGGAAAACGAAAGAAATAAGTATATGTAGTAGGCTATACAAGTAGAACCTTTTATTCCGGAAGGACATTAGTCAAGGAAGAGAAAGACTGGAATTTGAAATTCCCAGCTTACAAACCTCTTAGATGATCATGAAGGCTTCCATTAGGCATGTACTCATAAACAAGGGCTAAATGTTCCTTTTAGTGCAGTAGCCAACCAACAAAACAAGATACCTATGGTGCACAGTTGTTAAGCTCCCGACCTACAAATGATATCATACATATTCAGAGTCAGAGGATCCTTTGAAGACTTGAAGTGTTGTGTTACTTCTCGTATCAAATTCAAAGACTGAACTTCCTTCAAAAAGTTTTTCAAAGAGTGAACAGGTAATGGAATCATTGTGCCTTGCATCTTGCAGCACTTGATCATGTCTTGATTGAATACACATATTCTAGCTTATCTAATGATCTTAAGCCATGTGAAAAATCCTAGTGGTAGAAAATTTTCAGTATGCAAAGAGTTCTTTTGGAAAATGAAATTTATTGTAGAGGAATATAGTGGAGATGAGAATCTATGTCATATTTCTATTTATTGAAATTAAGTACCTCAGCTAAAAACTCTGCCATTCCTTTTCCTATTGCTGATGTTGGAGAACGCATCTTGACAGCAACCTGGTTACCATCTTCTAATTGGCCATGGAAGACATGCCCAAACCCTCCTTCACCAATGCACACTGAGAAATTATTTGTAATTTTCACTAGCTCCTCGTATGTGAATTCACGGTTGTCAGGCATGTGTGTGTGACCTCTACAATCTTCTTGACTTCGATAATCTGGAATGCCGGTAAATGGAAGTAGCACATATTGACAAATCGTGTGTTTCATCAAAGAAAATGTTGACAATATTGTCCCCCTCTTTTCCCGTAAAAAAACTGCCTCTATTTTTGTGGAACAGAGCATGTGTCCCTGACATAAACCAACTGTACAGGAATTAATAATAGATATGTACCTTTCTTTCTGTAGAGACAATACACCAGTAAAGTAGATACTAGCAGTACAACAATTGCCACCGGGACCAATATGGCAATTCTGAGGAACACTGTGTTTTTCTTCTCTGGTGATTTTCCATTACATGGATCTCCATTCATGGTGTCGTACCTAAAACCATGGAAAATATTGTTGCAATTGAATTGAATGAGGACATTAAACACAGCAATGTACCAAGGTTTGTTTCAAGCAACCCTCAGAATACAAAACAAAGTGAGCTCAACGCTCAACACGTTTGTTCCTATACTAAAGTGCGTTGAAGTTGTCATCAATAGTAAAATTCTCACGAGTCATTTCCAAGGAGGTTCTTTTCAAAATTGTACTAATTGTGAACTATGGAGCAAAATAAAATTGAAACCTCAAATTTAGTGAGTGTTTTGTGCATAATCCTTCAGGGATTGTACCGTCAAGATGATTCCCTGATAAATCTCTGCAGAAAAGAACACAGCAACTTATTCCCTAATTGATTTACATAACTGTGTGGTTTTATATTGAGGATAGGACTTACAGAACAAGGAGGGATGGTAAACTTGCTAAATAATCAGTTATTGATCCTTTTAAGTCGTTGTATGACAAATTCCTGAAATAAAGTTTGTGAAACATACCACTCATTCTTGAATAGAAAATGGAGTTACTTAGCACATAGTTAGATAGTTATTCTTACAAGTACTGGAGTGATTTCAGCAAAGAAAATTGATCAGATATTGCACCTTGCAAATCACTGTGGGACATGTCTCTGGAAAGAAGGTCATATTATGTTAATGCTACTATGTTAGAAACTAATCAATAGTGTGCTGGATAATTTAGAGCAAGGGTTTAAATCTGGATAATCACACACACCTAGATCAAAGATCCTTAGGCCCAGCTCTACTAGAAAGCAAAAGCAGTCTTAAATAGTACCCACACACTTACAGAGATTTTACTCTTGATGTAACTCCATCACTTCTACATGTCAATCCACTCCATGTATAGGTTTCGGGTAAACATGGGTCGCCCATCCAGTTCTTCTTAACTCGGTACTCAGTTTTAATAGTCATCATAGCGTCAACTAAATACCATAAAAATGAAATAGAACAAAACATCACATTAGCAAATATTACAATAATTTAAGTTGACAGACCTATTAATTTGCATTGCATCTGCATGCATGAACAAGGAGCTTCCAATCAAAACTTATTGCTAGAACAAGAAAAGAAATATTCATGTACTAACAAGGAACCAATGTTTTTTGCTAGTTCGTTGTCTACGTGCCTGTACTACTTGGATAAGATCATAGTAAAGTCATGTAGAGGTTACCGTAAATTACTTTTAGCAATGTAGTAAATCTCTTCTAGAAACGTGCAGAGAGGTTTTTATTTGCCAGACTTATATCATTTTGTTACACTCGTCGTCACCAAGATACCAGTCAAAACCGTTCGTGAATTAGAGCTTTTAATCAAAAGTTATTGCTAAAACAAGAAAAGAAACATTCATGCACTAACAAGGAGCTGATTTTTTTGCTAGTTGGTTGTCTATGTGTCTATACTAGTTGGTTAAGATGATAGTAAAGTCATGTAGAGGTTGCAGTAAATCACTTTTAGCGATGCAGTAAATCTATTTTATTAAATGCACAAAAAGGTTTTTATTTGTGAGACTTATATTATTCTATTACATTCGTTGTCACCAAGATACCGGTGAAAACTGTTCGTGAATCGAAGCTTTCAATCAAAAGCTATTGCTAAAACAAGAAAAAACATCCATGTACTAACAAAAACCAATTTTTTTGCTAGTTGGTTGTCTACGTGTCTATACTAGTTGACTAAGATAGCAGTAAACTCATGTGGAGATTGCAGTAAATATCTTTTAGCGATTCAGTAAATCTATTTTAGTAAACACATAGAGAGATTTTTATTTGCGAGACTTATATCATACTGTTACTCTCATCGTCACCAACATACCGGTGAAAATCGTTCGTGAATTAGAGTTTCCAATCAAAAGTTATTGCTAAAACAAGAAAAGAAACATTCATGTACCAAAAAGGAACCGATGTTTTTTGCTAGTTGGTTGTCTACGTGTCTGTACTAGGTGGCTAAGATAACAGTAAAGTCATGTAGAGGATGCAGTAAATTACTTTTAGAGATGCAGTAAATCTCTTCTAGTAAACGCGTAGAGAAGTTTTTATTTGCGAAACTTATATCATCCTGTTACACTCGTTGTCACCAATATACCGGTGAAAATCATTAGCGAATCGGAGTTTTCAATCAAAAGTTATTGCTAAAACAAGTAAAGAAATATTCATATACTAACAAGGAACCAATTTTTTGCTAGTTGATTGTCTACGTGTCTGTACAAGTTGGCTAAGATGGCAGTAAAGTCATGTAGATATTGCAGTAAATATATTTTAACGATGTAGTAAATTCTTGTAGTAAACGCACATAGATGTTTTTATTTGCGAGGGCTATATCATTCTGTTAATCTCACCGTCACTAAGCTAACAGTAAAAATTGTTCGTGTATCGGTGTTTCAAATCAAAAGTTATGGCTAACACAAGAAAGCAAACATTCATGTACTAACAAGGAACCGATTTTTGCTAGTTGGGTGTCTACATGTGTGTACTAGTTGGCTAAGATGGCACTAACAAGGAATCGATTTTTGCTAGTTGGGTGTCTACATGTGTGTACTAGTTGGCTAAAATGGCAGTAAAGTCATATGGAGATTGTAATAAATCTCTTTTAGCAATACAGTAAATCTTTTTTTAAGTAAAAGCACCGAGAGGTTTATTTTTGCGAGACTTATATCATTTTGTTACTCTCGTCGCCACCAAGCTGCCGGTGAAAACCGTCCGTGAATTGGAGCTTTCAATCAAAAGTTAAGGCTAAAACAAGAAAAGGAACATTTCAGTACTAACAAGGAACTATTTTTGCTAGTTGGCTTGGTCCAAGTACGACACAGGCTTTAGGGGATCGATTTTATTGCCGGTATGTGTGCACTTGGGATATTTTTTATTGCCAATTGCAATGTGGCGCGTCTTGAGTTTCTTGTCGATTCAGGGGCGTCTAGTTAGCCACGAGTGCGGGGAGTGGTCGTGGGTTGATCGTTGCGTGTCGTGCGGCTCATGGTGTGGCCGGCGCACAAAATAAGCTATTCTCGCTTAGTAGTAGAATAGTGCTACAGCGTGTGTGTGTGTGTATAAAGACTTTGCATGCTAATGAACTCTAGTACCATTTATCAACACCATGAAGGGTTTTGGCATGGTAGTGAAGTCTAGTACCATCACTATCATCACCTTCTCTCTCTCCGCTACACATCCACATGCAAGATTCATGGATAGTTAGTACTAGAGTTGATGTAGCGATATATATATCGCGTACTAACTATCCACACCATGAATCTTGCATGTTGATTTCGTGCTAAAGTGTTAATGCCAATCTTGACCGTTGGATGCGGATATATATATATATATATATATATATATATATATATATATATATATATATATATGCATGGATGTATTTGTATTATTTTTTTTGTTTACAGGTGAGCTTTGGGCTTCACAGTTATTCTACAGGTTGTTGGCCAGCAGTTGCAAACCGGAGGTGATCAGCGAATGTACGTACCATCGTCTGGAGTGGTCATGGTGTCATAATGTTGGATGAGGTAGTATATCTCGGAGGCATTGAGCATGGGTGGCAGCAAAGAGGTGTTGGTAGGAACTAGATTGACATTGTAAAAACCATTGGCAGAGGTGTACGAATATGTGGACCTTATCCAGTTTGCCAAGAGATATTCTGGCTGGAACGGTTTGTAATACCACAATTCGTGGTTGTAGTATGCAAGGAACTCACGCAGCTGTTGCTCCTGGAAATCAGCGAAGTGCAGGTTGTGGTAGTATGCTGGTGGAGTTGTGGTCGGCCAGCTAGTCGTCGGAGCTACCCATGACATGTTGAGAGGGATGGAGGTGGCAGGGGAGGTGATAGCGGTTTGGAGGACTCTGGTTGGAACCTCAAAAAGGTCACTTGCTCTGTTGCTAATTATCTGTGTTGTGGATAGATTGAGCACCCCTGGGATACCTTGCGATGGCCACCACAGTCGATCATAGGGATCATCCGGGTACCTGAAAATTGAGATACTTGAATGTTTTGTACATGTGTAATATTATGCTTTGACTAGGTATAAAATAGCTAGTTTGTAACTACTTCTTGATGTATTATTGCTGCAGTTTGTAACTACTTCTGGATGTATCGAACAATTGCTACAATCCAATGATGCAATTAATATGATGTGTTGCCTACCTTTTCTGCAATTCTGTGAGGAGAATACTAATAATCCAGGTTAGGTAGCTTCCCATGTTCAACTTTACTCATGATCTACACGAACTGCATAGTAGTGTTCTGAGTAATTAGTTTGGACATACTTCCTATCTGTTGAACCTAGAAATTGCCTAAAGCAATGCATTATGCATCTAGCATTCTAGCTATTTCCATAAAAATGTTTCCTCATTTATCTGTGCATACTGATTAATGTTTAGTTGTACTTGTACATGAATGCTTATTGGCAAAGCCTAAAGGATTAATTACTTTCTGAACTTTTTCTTCAGGCAGTGCTTGAAGAGAGAAGAAAGAAGAAATTACCTAAGCAGACCACTTGCACCCATGCTTTGCCGATCCTGGAGTGCGATAGATTGGTTAGTCATGGCTTCTGGATACAATGAATCCTTCATCGGCCTCATCTCCAGTGAAGATATGAAAGGAGCTCCATTGCCAATGTCTATCAAGCAAACCGATATCAAGTTCACCACGGCAACAACGATCACCTCAGAGACGTAAGTCAAGGTTTCATTGGTGATACTGATCCGATTCCAAAAGTCAAGCCCAAGGTAGATATCGAAGATCACCGGCGATCTGATAATATTCTGGTTTTTGCCGTCATAGTTGCCGTACATGAAGGTTCCTCGTAGAAGATACTTACGACCGGTCATGGCAGGAGACAAGGTGTAGCAATTTCGACCTCCATTGGAAACTTCTGAGATTTAAACCTGACCTAAATTTTTCATCACCTTGGTATTCTGGAGAAATATTGTGGTTTTACTTTGTATGTATGTATGTCGCATCGTCCGAGGCGTATGTAATATTTGTAGGCTGGTCGGTGTAGCTAGAGCCACTCGTGAGCCCGCAGTCAATGCTTATGAACCATCCGTCTACAAAGAGCATGTATTACTTGAGCAAACTAGTACTTTGTATTGAAATTCTCGAAAATTGAAACAAACTTGCTGGCATGTGAAAGTTTATAGTATGTAATTAGCTTCAAAGTTGTATTATATTTGCTGAAAGTTTTTCCTGATGTATTCCACCTGTGAATGCTTATACTCTTTTTAGATTAAAATGTAACAACGGAAGCTTTTCATCTGAAAGTGTCAACGATCGAGTCGCCGATCTTACGAAATAAACAGAGAAATATGGCAAAAAGTCCTTGGGAGAGAATGTGATTGCTCTTTATTGCATTTAACTGGATCTTTATAAGGGGTGCTTTCGACAAGGCAGTGGACTAGCCCTAATTACACTTGGTGTATTGATTGCTATGCTATTGCTTTAGATCGTATACAATTGTTTGTTCATCATCTGCCTTTAAATAACTGACGATGTGGTGACAGTTACTCCTGGAAGAGGTGTCTGATGGAAGTGTTGCGTCTGGTCGGAGAAACGGTGGCAGTTGATAAAGAACCAACTGACCAGCAGTTGATGTCAGTGGGAGATAATAACGATATAGTGGTTACTGTTAGTGACTTAGGACTGTAAACATCATGTGGATTTAAGCAAATAATCCATGTGTTCTATTCATCACACTGCAGGGAATATACTTGAAATCAGATCCAAGTACCAGTTCGTTGGTTCTACGAGTAGCTATCTAGTCGGGGATAAGGTACAGGACCTCGTCCGACCAGGGTATCTACGATGTAACCTTTAAAATCTTTACGATTACTGGGGTCGTTAGCCTTAGGGGTTACGACCACGAAGAACGTGCACTCTTCTTCCACTGCACTGCGCGTCTGGTGGTAACGATCTATGATTTCTGCTTGCATGGCATCCTGATTTACGTGGTAGAATTTTTGAATTGTCAGCTAGCGTAGCCTACCCATATCCCTTCACCCAGAATGTCTAGTTCCCAGGTTGCAAAAGGCCAAGAAAGATGTATTGTTTGTAGAGCTTGTGCTGGCTGATATACCCATCGACTATAAAACTGACATTGCACACACTTTGTCACCAATTCTTTTGCATCATGTAGGGCAGTCGGCCAGTAGTATCCCTACCTGAAGGCTTTACCAACCATAGTTCTGTAGGAATGATGTGCTTCACAGACTCCTCCATGTATATCGGATAATAACTTAATATCATCCTTTCGAGATATGCATCTCATCAACACTCCGTGAGATCCCCGTTTGTAAAGGGTACTTTTGATCAGAGTGTATGATTTGGCTTTTCGTGCTATACGATTAGCCTCTACATCATCTTTAGGAATTATGCCATGCTGAAGATAATTACAGATCGATGTCATCCAATCACTACTGTGATCGATCTGTACGACCTCCAGTGGAGCATCTGTGTTCTCAGAATTGTCGACCACCGAGGGTGAATCGAGCTGCTCGAGAAAAGCTCTAGGCGGGACATGTGACCTTGTAGAGGCCATCCATGCCAACTGGTTTACCAGAAAGCTCTCCTTTCTAGGAATATGTTGGATCTGGAAACTGAAGATGTGCTTTTCGAGTTTCCGTACTTTTGCCAAATAAGATGACATCTTGGGACTGGAACATTGATATTCCTTCCCGATTTGATGCGCTACCAGTTGAGAATCGTCTTTTACTAATAACTTGCAAATCCCGAGCGCTCTGGCTACTCAGAGTCCTGCTAGTAAACCTTCGTATTCTGCCACGTTATTTGTAGCAGGAAAGTTTAGCTGAATGACGTATTTAATGTGTTCTCTAGTAGGGGATATCACGACAACTTCAGCCCCCAATCCTTTCAGCATCAAGAAACCATCAAAGTACATTGTACACTCTTCGTGGTGTTCGTATTCAGGTCCTTGGGTGGGTTCAGGGTTTGTCCATTCAGCAATGAATTCTGCTAAAGCCTGATACTTGATTGCTGTTCGTGAGATAAAATGGAGCTCGAACGCCCCAAGCCCGACCGCCCATTTTGCTATTCGTCCTGATGATTCTCTGTTTATGAAAACTTGCCCGAGAGGATATCCGGTTGGCACGACCACTCTGTGGGCCTGAAAGTAACGCCTTAGTTTCCTTGAAGCCACAAGGAGACCATAGAGCAACTTTTGCACCTGTGGATATCGTTCCTTTGGTCCATGTAAGACTTCGCTTACGTAATATACCGGTCGTTGGATGTTGCCATGCTCAACGATCAGTACAACACTAACCGCTTGTGGCGTTGTAGCCAGTATATCAGCAATGTTTTTCTTGATCTTGGAGACACTAAGATCGGAGCACTTGTAAGGTACTTCTTGAGCTCCTCAAAGGCATCATTTGCCTCTTTAGTCAATTTGAAACTTTCATATTTCCGAAGAAGCTTGAAGAAAGGTAATCCTTTTTCACCTAACCGTACTATGAAACGACTTAGCGCTGCCATACAACCGGTCGGTTTTTGGACTTCTTTCTTTGTGGTCGGAGGGCGCATCTGGTCAATGGCCGATATTTTTACTAGGTTTGTTTCGATCCCTCTAGTCGAATCTAGGAACCCAAGAAGCTTTCCAGAGGAAACTCCGAACACACACTTTTCTGGATTTAACTTAAGGTTATGTCTTCTTAAGTTATTGAAAGTCTCTTGTAGGTCAGAAAAGTGATCACCAGTGTTGATGCTTTTTATGACCAAGTCATCAACGCAGGCTTCTAGATTTCGACCTATTTGTGAATTAAAAGTCTTTTGCATTAACCTCTGAAAAGTAGCACCAGTATTTTTGAGACCAAATGTCATCTTGACATAATAGTAAGTGCCATATGGTGTGATGAAGGAAGCTTTCTCTTCATCATTTTTAATCATATTAATCTGGTGGTACCTTGAGCACGCATCTAAAAAAACTTAATAACTCACACCCAGAAGTAGAGTCTACAAGTTGATCATTACGTAGAAGGGGAAAGTCATCCTTCAGACAAGCTTTATTAAGATATATAAAGTCATTACACATTCGTCATTTCCCATTGCTTTTTCTAACCATTACAGGATTGACAAGCCACTCTGGGTGGTCGACTTCATGAATAAACCCACTGAGAAGCTCGTCGATCTCCGACTAGATTGCCTCCTTCCGATCAGGTGCAAAGCATTTTAGATTCTGTTTGACCGTTTCTTGTCAGGCTGGAGAACTAGCCTATGCTCAATCACCTCCCTAGGGACTCGGGGCATATCGGATGCCCGCTGGGTGAATACATCCAAGTTTGCTCGGAGGAAGGAGACGAACGAATCTTCCTATTTAAGGTCGAGTCTTGCTCCGACCAGGACCTTCTGGGTGCTTGTTATAGCATTTAGGGCCCGAACGGCTTTTGGCGCTTTACGGAGAAGCGCTTTGTCGGCGGAACCTCCTTGAGTGCGGTTAGAAGGTTTTGGGGCCATCTTTGATCTTGAGTGCTTGACTGCATTGAAGGTGGATTAGTGTCTCTAGTCGAAATTTAAATCGACCGATTCTAGGATTTACGATCGCATGCATATGCCATCTTTCTATCCTCGAACCGTAATAACCCCTTTTGGTCCTAGCATTTTTGGACTCTCATAGCCGTAATGCGTAGCTATCAGGAATTTTGCCAATGCTGGACGACTAAGAATTCCATTATATGCAGTTTCAAAATCCACTACATCAAACGAATCTTTTCTATTCGAAAGTTATCAGGCCTCTCGAACGTAACCAGTAGGGAGAGTTGCCCTATCAGTTTGACAGTAGATCCTCGAACTATGCCATGAAAAGCATATTTCACAGGCTTTATTTTTGATCTGGGAATTTGCATTTCTTTCGATGCTCTCGTAAATAGAATATTTAAAGAGCTACCTCCATCTATCAGAACTCTATTAACTTTGCAGTTATTAATAGTAGGTTCAACAACGATAGGGAACCTACCTGGTTGAGTCGACGGGATATGGCAGTCTTCTTTGCTGAAGGAGATTACGGTCTCCGACCACCTGGATAACTTTACGGTGATCAGAGATTCAGCAAGGTTGACTTCTCGCTCCACGGCCTTCAGATGACGTCTTGATTCGTAGGAGAAGGATCCACCAAAGATCATATCAACTGTGTGCTACGGGTCCGGGTACTCCATTTCTTCGTCGCCATCCTTGTCCTTCTTGAAGCTTGGCTCTCCGAGCTCTTGTATGGTCCGGAAGGGACCCTTACCTTGGTAGTAATCCTCCAGCTTCTTTTGCTAGACTCGGTAGGTGCGCAGATCATGCCCTGCCGCCTGATGAAGTGGACACCACTTCTTATTCTTTTTGTATTTGTCGGTGGGGGTTTTGCCTTGTTCCGACCGGTATAATCTTTCTTGCCCTTGGTAAACTTTTCTGGAATCACAAAAACTTCTTTGTTGTTAGGCTTGCGATTCTTCTTACCCTTGAGAGCTTTTTTATGCTTCTTCTCTTGTCTCTCCAGGCCAGGTTGAGGGATTTTCTCTTTCTGATCAATAGCTTTGCTCTATTCGACCACTTCACTAGCGGCCGTATATTTGTCATCCATATCAAAAAGTTCGACAGTCGTTCATAGAGAATTCATTGCGATATCCTCCGTAAACTGTCGATTCCCCAATCCCACTTTAAAAGCCTGAATGACAGAAGAATCCGCGACCTCCGGTATGGAGTTACGGACCTGGCTGAACCTCTTGATATATTGTCGAAGAGTTTCATTGGATTTTTGCCTGATTCGATGGTGATCATCTTCTTTTCCAGGATGGTCATACGTCCCCTAAAAATTAGTGATTAGAGGGTCGCATAATTGCTCCCAAGTGTAGATTGATCCGACCGGTAGGTTAAGCAACAAAGACCGGGCAGATCCTTCAAGGACTATGGGAACATAGTTTGTCATCACGTTGTCATCACCACCAGCAACTCTGATGGCAGTAGTGTAGATTTAGAGAAATTCTTACGGGTTCTGAGTCTCATTGAATTTCTCCATGTTTGCTGGTCGGAACCTATCCGGCCAGCGTACAGCTTGGAGCCCTGCTGAGAAGGCTCAACAACCGGTAATCGAGTCATGGCGCATTCTCTAGAAAGGGGCCGGGTTGTAATCGGTCGGGGACCGGTTTCTCAAGTTGGCATACCAAGTATCCAACGTTCCGATCCGGTTGTTGACGTTGGTGTGATGCCATCGACCGTACTTTGGTTGAGTGATGTCGAAGGTCACCCTAACAAGCGCTTGCTCTCATGGCCGGGCGAAGTGGCTTCATGAAATAGCTGTCTTTCCTCATGGCTCTCTAGTCGAAATCTCCAAGGAGGCTTGGGTATCAATTGGTCCACCGTCCGACCATGTTGTTCCCTGCTAAGGGAGGAACATTGGGACAAGGTCGTAGTTTGACTTTGCGAGTTCCGTTGTTCCCGATACATTTCTGTGCACTGCATGGTTCGTTGGAGGATCTCTGATACCTGTCTTGCAAGTTGAGCATATTCAGGAGCCTCTACCAGAGCAGGGTTCGGGTTATACAGAATGTGACGAACTTGTTGCAGGTTTTGAATTATTACCGAAAGTCTTGGAGGATTCCCGCTCGCAGTGGGTGTTCGATGACTCGGATTCTCCTCCGACCTTCCAGTTTGTCCTGTCCGACCCGTCACGCGTTGTTGGGTAGAAATAGACGAATTAATTGATCGATGTCCATCAGTTCAGTAACCTTTGTCATTTGGTGCTTGAGCGCCCGCACCATTTCCATCAGTAGGTGGTGGCGGGTTAAGCCATGGAGGATTGTACACGGCATCTTGATTGGTATTTCCGATTGCATTAACCTCGTACCTCCAACATGAACTTCCGACGAGCTCCTGTCGTAACTAAGGGAGAGCCTTCCAATGCCTCGGTAAGGAGATTCCACGATGGGGAGCGGTCGGAGATCATCACCTCCGATAGGCCTTGTGGCGGACTCAGCCTGATCCGGCGGATTGCCGACCATATGCTGAGTTTTATCATTTCTACTTGGCCTTCGACTGGTGGTAACTTCATTGACACCCTCACCAGATGTCGGTTGTCTCCCGGAATACGTAGGAGCCGTTGGCGAATACTGGTCGCCCATGTTCGTATCGAGAGTACATTGACCCTCTAATCGTAGCATTGGGCTGTTGTCGCCGTTCTTGCCGGTCGGAAGAACCGGGCTTGTAGAGGCGTTCGGACGTTCCGAATTAGTCGGAGGAACCGATTCCTCTGGGTGCAACACGGATGGTGGCGGCGAGTCTTCCTCCGTGCGGTCGATTTCGCTGGTCTTAGCGAGTGGCGAGCCGGCGGCGGAAGAGGATGAATGGGACAGGTATAGGAACATAACTCAGGATCAATGTAGCCTAGAGTTCGGTAGAATATCACCGATATGTGACTTTGTGCCACATTGAGATAAGACTTGGACAATCAAAATCAAAATCTTGGCAACCATGTCGGTCCTAGAAGAATGTTGTGCGACTTCAAGTCTCTATGAATTATTGGTATCGCATCCGTGTGCAAGTAGTCCAAACCTATGTAAAAAAATCACACGTTGAGCGTGGGTTGCCACACGTGATAAAATACAAGGCAAAACATGATGAAATGCAGTGGTTCTATCCAAAGCACACCTTGGGCAGCTTCAAGTGCAATTCGTGCTCGATCACGCCATCCCAGAGTTTGAACAATTGCATTTCTGCCTAAAGGACCACAATTATAAGTTGTAAAAACTAACAATGTATCAGAATGCAATCACAAATTGAGTGGTATCATCAACTCTATGTGAAACATGATGGTCACTGACCGAGGATAAAAAAGCGGCGATTCTGGGATTCACTGTGGAGTGAGAGGAAAAACGGTCGGTTTTCCGGTTTCGAGGTTCTTGATTCAAATTTCAAATTTCGATTTTCGGATGGTTTTTAAGCGAATTGAAGCGAAATTCAACCGGATTTTTTCCAGAAAAACCGGTAACCTGTGACGCCCTAAGTCATTACCCCAAGGGTAATGACACTTAGGCATACGGATTACTATTTGTTTGCCCAGTAGAACACTGCTCCAACGAATAGTAAGCCTTTACCAGAGTCACGCAGCAGAACAAAAAGATAGAAACTGTACATTTATTCCAGTAATTAGCCACACAAGGCTATGGTTCTTAGTACAAGCATTATACAACCACAAACGGAACCTCGCCGCTTCTTTCGCCAACCTTGAAGTACTGGCCGCCTATTCGTCCCACGCGTCAAATATGGCGCCCCTTTCACCTTGGTCCTCGTAGTCTGTGCCTTCTCCTCCTGCGGTTGCTTCGGTACCTACATGTCCTTCGTCCCACTCGGGATAGTTCCCGGCCGGACTAGGATCTACAAAGGAGAATACTAACAAGGTTGAGTACACGAGTGTACTCAGCAAGCATTAATAGCAAAGGATGCATAGGATGCACTATCTCTAATTGTTATCACAATTTCTAAATCATCTCATTTAGAAAATAACTCATTAAAACATTTAGGTGACAGATTTTAATACTGAAAACACTACTAGTCACTCGGAGAGAAGATAGACCCTCTGTGGTTCCCGTAGACTCCAATCCTGGAGACTAGCATGAATTCATGATTTTATTTAGCACTGCGCATGCTTTGTACCACTTTACCCATAGCTATCCTGAGCTCTCTCTGAACAGGGTCCACCGCATTTCCTTTAATACGGTTTGAGATCGAATCTGAGAACTTTTTCCCGATTCGTGAATTAATTTCTCCACCCACTACTTTCGTCGGTGTCTGGCCTTGACCCTCCACCGAGTTCTAGCAATGTTGGTTAGGGCAGCTTCTATCCTGCACCCAACACTCCACCTTAGCTTATAGTGCCTTGGATCCCACTTCCTGGTCTCTCCTCACGGTTACGGGTTCCTCCATCACACACACTCACACCTATTACTTACCCATTATGGAGAGCATAGTCACGTAACAAGGTAGCATTTTCTGCCCACCGAAACGGGAAAATAGTTGGTACGAAAATTACAGCATCTGACCGAGTAAGAGTTGGTTGGTCCTTATATTTTAACCACATGTAAAGGGTCCCACTACCTGCCTCATGTCTCACCTACCAAGGGCCCCCTTTACCAGCCATAATATTCTCGTCACTTTCTTTCATTATTCTCATCTCATTCATCATTCTCATTTCTTCAATGTTCATCTTAATCATCATCATCTCAATCATGTTATTTAAGTTTTGGAAAGCAATTTTGATGCAATACACATAATTAGTGCAATATACGGTTTACATTTAAATTAACTATATTTATGTTCAAGAGGATCGCTTGCCTTCGTATGCGTAGGAAATATCGGTGTTGGCGAAACTCTGATCAGTTGCTTCCTCTGGTGCTGGATTGTCTTCTGTAGCAATACGGCAGCACGAATAATAATATAAGTAAATACGTAGTGGATTTTTGAGTGATAACAATAAATACCTAGGTTAGTGACTTCCAAATGTTAGCACAAATTAATTTAATTAAAACTTTTCGAGATCTCCACTAAGTTAACACTCCCCAAAATAATCGCTCTACTATTTAATCGCACTAAGGTTGAAAACCTAAGGTTCACGCTTAACTGACTAAATTAACAGGATTAACAGCTCAAACGCCCTACTCAACTTATCTAGCAATTTAGCTCACAGATTAATTTTAAGTTGGTTAATTCGACCGGACCAAAATTAAGTTATTTAGTAGCAAGAGTTAAACAACTAACAACTAATTAATTAACAAAAGCTACGGGAGAAAACATTAACCGCAACAAATAATTATGATCTACCCAAAATCCTAATATTCTCCAAAATCCTAAAGTCATAATTCAAATCTCTAATCTTACCCCTGATCTCTCTCTCTCTCTTACTCTCTCGTGGCTCAAACCCAACCCACACACACACAACTCACAACTCACACTACACACCCCAAAACTCATCATCATCTTCCTCCCCAAATCTCTCTCCCCCCAACAGATCTCTCTCTCCCTCCACGCAAGCCGACGCCACCGCTCTGGGGTCTCACTACCGCCGCCGTCGACCTAGACGGCCAGCCACCAAACACCACCCTGCCAGCCTTCTCCTCAAGCCAGTGAGACCATGCCGCTTGCCGTCGCCATGGTCTGCTGCTCTCATCGCCGCTGGCGCCTCGAATCTTAAACTTCTTGCGACAGCCTCCACTTTGCAGCGCCGCCAGCACATTGTTCGCTCTTGCGAAACCCGGCCTACTCGGCGAGCTTTATCGCCTCCGTCGCCCCATCTGCATCATGCCCTCCATAAACAGTCTCATTGCTCACCTACCTCCGCAGACTCGATTCAGCCCCAATAAACCGCAGCGCCACCTCGAGCCGGTCAAGTAGCCACCAACGATGCTTCCCCGCCGACCTTGCCGCTTCCTCCTGGCGTGGCCGAAGGCCAACGCCGCCACATCTGGTCAACTACAACTCCCGATCTACATGTTTTGCAGGGTTTTGGCCCGACCGGCTCGGCCTCCCGGCCGCCGGCGCTGTGCACAGAGACTCCCCCTCCCTAACCCCTACTCTAATCTCTAGCTAAGAAGCTCTACTAGATATGCTCCGATGGGTCGATTACTGATGAGTGAATGATGCATGAGTGTAGGTCTGGAGATGGATCTGGGGGTGGAAAGGCTACTGGAGGAGCTACTACTGCTACCAGGGTGGGTGCTCACCTAGAGTTCACTTAGCCAGTAACATTACCTGATGATTGAAGATTGGGATGGATTTGGGTTCAGGGGTTTGCAGGGGTGGTCGGCGAAGCTCGAGTTGGTGATGATGGCGTGGTGCTGGATGGTGCTGGCGCTGCAGATCGTCCTCCTGCCTTGGCGTCGCCGTGCTCCTGGCCACCTTGGCTCCTTGCTCCTTAGCTTGCTGCTGCTATGGTGATGGTGATGTAAGGTGATGGTGAATGGATGCCGGGGATGGGAATTGGGGATGTGAGCTAGGGGTTGAATGTGGATGGAATGCTATGAATGAGATGAGGAGGGAGATGAATGAGCTGCTGGGGGGTGTGAATGGCTTCGAGCTGGGGGAGATGAACTGGTGGCTGGGAGGGATGAACTTGTTGCTTAGTAACAAAAAGGGGGGATGAATGTTGATGCTTGCGCACAGGGGGAATGCACCTGGAAATCTGGGAGATGGGGGAATGAATGGGTGCTCTGCTGCTGTTGTGTTGATGTATAGAGAAGAGAGGAATACAGAGGTACTAGTGGTGCTGCTTATTTTGAATGATACAGAGCTCACCTTTGACTGATGTACTACTCTAGTGTAAATGATGCGATTGTTGATTTTACTTATGTAATGAGAATGGAAATGCAAATTTAATTATGACTTGATGCTACTCTTGTGCGGTTGAATGCAAATGCAATTTAATTGTTGTCTCGATTTTATTGTTGAATGCAAATGATTACTTGTGCTTGCATGAGGCGCTTGACTGAATGATGCCATATGAAATGACGGTTCTACTGACTAGAAATGCAGAAATGTAATGCTCGCGAAACGAAACCCAACTAAACCAACGGGCTGACAACGGATTATCTGCTTAACAACGGTCTTAACTCTATCGTCAGGTTACCGCTAAGCCGAGATTAATTAACACTAATTACCAATTACTGCTACGAGATTAAGACTAAAAACTCGGGTTCTCACATAACCGCCTTACCTTGATTTTTTACGGCCATCTTTGGCGATTTGGTCGATCTGGGTTTTGGATCCTTGGTCACAGCTCACAAGAGTACAAGATGCATTTAGTTAAGATTATGTAAATCCTTTGGTATGTCGCAACTTGCAAGAAACTAAAGAATTAATGATACATAGTAATACTAATTATATTTGTTTTCTTCATGAAGAACATTTCGCAAGGAATTGAACATCATAAATTTGAAATTCACAGATCACAAACCTCGTATATGATCATAAAGGATTCCATTAGGCATGTACTCATAAATAAGAGCTAAATGATCCTTGTTAGTGCAGTAGCCAACCAGCAAAACAAGATACCTATGGTGCACAGTTGTTAAGCTCCCAACCTAAAGAATAAGATCAAAATTATGCTGAATCAGGTACCCTTCAAAGTGTTTTATTAGTTCTGAAGTCAGGATCAGAGATATCTTCGTAAGAAAGTGATGGAAGTAGTGTCCCTTGCACTTTGCAACACTTGATTATGTATTTATTGATTATACATGTTATTGCTTTTCCAATGATCTATAAACCACCTAAACTCCTAGCCAGTGTCACAAATCTCTTCAATGTGCTAAGAATATCATGATAAATTCTTTTGGAAATAAAATCTATATATTGCATAGGAACGCTGAAAGATGAAAAATTCATGTCAAATTCTATGGACAAATCAAATACCTCAGCTAAAAATTGTGTCATCCCTTTCCCTATTGTTGATGTTGGAGAACGCATCTTGACAGCAACCTGAGTACCATCTTTTAACTTGCCATGGAAGACAGGCCCAAAACCTCCTTCACCAATGCATGCTGAGAAATTATTTGTAATTGCCACCAACTCCTCGTATGTGAATTCACGACTGTCAGATATGTGTATGTGACCTTTACAGTCTTCTTGTTACTTCTGCGATCTGGAACATCAGCGCATCCAAGTAGCACACTTGGAGCTGTATCTTGACAGTCACGTGTTCCATCAAAAGGAAAATGTTGAAAATTTATGTTTTTTTCTGTTAGAGTCCGTGTCTGTGAAATAAACCAATTGTGTAAGAATTAATGAAAGAGATATCCACCTTGCTTTCTGCAGAAACAGGACATCAGCAAAGTATATACAAGCAGTATCACCATCACCACTAAGACAAGTGTGTTTTTCTTCTCTGGTGTTTTCCCATTACATAGATCTCCATTCGTGGTGTCATACCTGAAAATCACAGAAAATTTTGCTTTAACTGAATTGGATGAGAAGACATGAATTATATAGATGCTCGAAAGGTTGTTTTAACCAGACATCAGAGTCCAAAACAATTGAAATAAACACTTAATATGTTGTTTGTATTTCAATTCTAAATCCGTAGATGTTGCATTTGGCAGAAAATCAACAGATAACTTGAGAAATGCTGTCATGTTCTTAGACTTGATTGCATTGACCTTCTCATCATGAGTCCAAGAACTTTTTTTTATTAATTAACCTTTTTTAAAATTTTATTTTAAAGTTAACCTCCGACGCACTTTATTTCCAAATCTGACCCTTTTGGTCACGCCACCTTCCATGGCATGACAAAACAACGCTGTCACGCCACAGAATAAGTCCGCAAAATAACACTTTTGATCACGCCACTGATGGTAGCGTGACCAAACAACATTGTCACGCCACCACCCATGGCGTGATAAGAGCATGCCCCAGTGTGACAGCGTTGTTTTGTCACGCTATGGATGGTGGCGTGACCAAAGGGGTCGATTTGGAAATAAAGTGCACCAGAGGTTAACTTTAAAATTAAATTTTAAAAAAGGTTATTTATTAAAAAAAATTGTAAATCAATTCTCACGAGGTCATTTTCAGGAAGTCCATTTTCAAAATTGTACTAGCAATTATAGAGCAAAATTAAAGAGTAGAAAGATATCTATAACATCCCAATTTTCGGGACTTTTGAAAATTTCAAAATAAAATAAACCATTTGAAATTTATTGAATTAATTAAAACTTAAATTGAAATTTCAGAAAATAAAAACATTTTAAATGATTAAATCAAACTTCAATTAAATTCAAAATGGTTTTATTTGATTTTCTAGAATTTCTCCAAGTTCCTTTGCTATTTTCTTGGAGTTCAAATTAATTTATTTCCTTTTCCGTTTTCCCCTAAATTTCCTTTCTTTGTTGTAAAATTTAATTTAAATTAATTATTTTAAAAGTGTGGGATTTCTTTTGGAGTTTCTGCAATTATTTAAAATCCGAGTCCGAAACTCAAATTCAAATTTTATTTCTCAAATTCAATGCTCGTCGCCAAATGTCAAAATTAAAATTTTGCAATTTGAATTTTTGGTCCATTTCTTTTTCCTTCTCTCTTTTCTTTTCTTTTCTTTCCTTTCCTTTCTCCTTTCTCCTTCCTCCTGGCACCAACGCATGCCCCTGCCTCTTTCCCGAGCCGTCTGTAGTGTCGCTGGTTTCTCGACGTCGTTCATGCCGTCTTGCGCCTCGCGCTTCTGTGCTTCTGCTGCCTCCTCAAGACGCCTTGCCTGCCTCCCTGGTCTGGCCGTCTTGCCTGCATTGTTCCCCAGCGCCAAGACTGCCACCAGGCCACGCCTGCCTCCTCCTCCTCCTCCTAGGTGCCGCCTATATAATGTCACCTCCTTTCTCCTTCCTCCCCTCAGAGACCCACACAACCGCTTCCCTTTCTTCCCCAACTGTCACGCCACCACCACTCGATCTCCCTCTCCGGCCAATCCTTTGCCGAGCCTAGTGTATCACCACGTGTTCCCAGTACCCCTCACCCCTACCCCCACCTCAATTCCGTTTTTTTATCGCCGAGAAGCCCCGCCGCTGCCGTTTTTCTCCGACGCCGGTCATCGCCGTGGGCGCACCACCACGGCCCTTCTCCGGCCAAACCAACTGGCCCAACACGTTCCCCATGGCCACGCACCTCGTGCCCCTCCACCTTCGCCTCCAAGCCACCGGAACGTCGCCGTGCGCCTCCATGGCCGCCACCGCTGCCACCAGCCATCTCTCGCTGCACCGCCACCTCCCCCGCCTTCCTTGGGTCGCCGGTGATCCTTTTTGCCAGGATTGGCCGCCCTTGAATCCTCACTTGTCGTGGCCACGGCCAAAGAACCGTCGCCTGCTCTCTGTGCTACTACTCTGCTTCTTCTTCTTTTGGCTGACTTACAAATGGGGCCCACTTGTCATAAACATTTCCTCTCCTCTCTTTCCATCTCTCACTTGCATGTGGAGCTCGAAAGTCAGCCATTCTTTAATCCCTTTATTCCTGAAAAGGAATATTTTCCAGAATATTCCCTCCAGTTTCTTTTTTTCTATTATTTCATGTTGTATCCAAACTTCCGGACGTTCGTTCTCCTTCATGCGAACTATGATTTCGTCGATTCTTGTTTCTAAATTCATCTTAATTCAATACCTTTCTTTTGGTTCTAATTTGATACTTTTTGGATTTTATTTGGATTTATTGTATTTATTCACCTCGTTTTATGCGTATAGATTCCAGCGTTTCCAAAGCTTTCCTGGACCCGTTTGCTGAAGCAACTCAAACCTTCAACGAAGGCAAGTCATAGACCTTTGATCATATTGTACCCAATTTTTATAAAATTATATTGTTTTATATCAACATGCATTGCTAAGTTTATATCAATTGTTTCCCGGAGTAGCTAATTACCTATTTGACATTATGCCACCTTGAATAATTGTAATACCAACATGGATGTGTATTATGCTTAGTCATGCTTAGTCGTGATGGGAATTATGATCACATGTTCAATAATGATAAAATGACTTAATGATATATGAAATCATGGTGCGAGACTGCTATTATAAAATTTGGTGCCATGACAAGGTTTGCCATTGATTTGGGTGAACAAGATGATTTATGCTTGGGTGAGTGATCGTACAGTAAAGGGGGTATGGGAGGCACATAGGTACGTGAGGCACTTAGGTGCGTGAGGCACATTGGATGAGGTAGTCTCGCCTGAGTAGTCACTAAGGACTTAACTTTATGCGCCATTGATGTGGGCCATAACGTACAATCACATGTTCAGGATGGGGTGGACCTGACTAATTAATTAGCAATTTTTTTTATTTGGTTCTGTTTGGGTTGATGTTTGGCGCAAGGGGGGCCGGTAAGGCGAAACGTTAGCGAGTAGAACCGGGTCAAGACAGAGCTTTGTAAAAGCCTTGTAATAATCTTGTAGTCGCGCACCTTCGAAAGTGTGTCAGACGAACATTACAAACTGCTTATCTCTTGTGGGTTAAGCTATACAACCTATGCAGAGTGTTAAAAACTATTCGAATAGCCGTGTCCCCGGTTATGGACAATGCCTGGTGATTTCACACGAGGGGTAGATTTTTTATAAAATGTTCGAATGGTGGTTTGGTTGGAAAGTGAATGGGCAGTTCACCGGTTGTTGGTTGGGAAGTGAACAGGTAGTTCACTAGTTGTTTCAAAGTACTTGTTTACTTATGCATTTCATCTTTCAAATTGTGTTTTTCAATCTATTTACTGTATTTACTGTCAATACTGCTTTATGCAAAATAGCCATAAAGCTATCCTTGTTTAAGCCTTGCATGAATACTATTTGCATATATTTTCCTACGACTTGCTGAGTACTTTATATACTCACGATTTTATGACATTGTTAATCAATCACCGAGAAAGAACCAGTGAACACAGAGTTCTATGAGGGGTATTTTGAGGACTATGCGAACTAGGCCGCGTTCCCCACTCGATTGTCTGTGGGCATGTCGGATGGCTACCACGAGTTGTTTTATTCCGCTGCAAGTTTACTCTTTTGTCTTAAGCCCTGCGTGACAAACTCTTTAAACCTTAACCATAAGGTACGTTACTATTAAGTAATATTAATTTGTCTGCTTATTGGATATTTTGTTGTATGGATATGATTTCATCAATGTTGCTACTGTGTGAACTACCTATTGATCATGAGACTAGTTCAATATACACAGAGGGCTCAGATTCGAAAATCCAGGGTCTTGACAATATCCAAACCTCAAAGTAAGTGAGTGTGCCGTGCATAAAGCTTCAGGAATTGGACCATCGAGATGATTCCCTGATAAATCTCTGCAGAAAAAAAATACAACAAATTATCCCCCCAATAAATTTTGATTACAGCCTAGTTTTATAAACTTCTAGAGGATAGGACTTACAGGACACGGAGGGAATATAAGCTTATTAAAGAGCCAGGCACTGATCCATTTAAATGATTGTATGACAAATTCCTGAAATAGAGTTTGTGAAACATACCACATACACCAATTGCTGAACAGAATGTGGAGTTACCAACATAACACATTAATACAGTTATACTCACAAGTATTGGAGTGATTTCAGCAAAGAAAATTGTTCAGATATTGCACCTTGCAAATCACTGTGGGACATGTCTCTGGAAAGGTCATATTATGTTAATGCTACTATGTTAGAAACAAATAAATAGTGTGCTGGATAATTTAGAGCAAGGGTTTAAATCTGGATACACACACACCTAGATCAAAGATCCTTAGGCCCAGCTCTACTAGAAAGCAAAAGCAGTCTTAAATAGTACCCACACACTTACAGATATTTTACTTCAATAGTACACACACACTTACAGGGATTTTACTCTTGATGTAACTCCATCACTTCTACATGTCAATCCAGTCCATGTATAGGTTTCGGGTAAACATGGGTCGCCCATCGAGTTCTTCTTAACTCGCTACTCAGTTTTAATAGTCATCATAGCGTCAACTAAATACCATAAAAATGAAATAGAACAAAACATCACATTAGCAAATATTACAATAATTTAAGTTGACAGACCTATTAATTTGCATTGCATCTGCATGCATGAACAATGTAACTTGGTTTTGCTGCATGAGTTATGTGTGATGTTTCTCTTTTTTATTCTTCAATTTAAAGAAATTTTTTTACCTATCTAGCACTAAAGCCACCCTGAAATCACATCGAAATATACATGATATGAGTGAAGTAATAGCAATATATATAAATTTTTGCATGAAGTTAACTATGAATTTTGAAATTTCAATAGTCTCATTTGTAATTTACATGTATAGGGGTCAGCCACTCAAAAAATTTAGTGTCACAGTTTTTGGTGTAAACTTCTGTAGGCAATATCTGAAAATGTTAACAGGACTAGTAGGATGTCCGTACGTTGCAACAGAATCTCAAATCTTATAGCAATAATATTTTCCTTTAACACATAAAGCGAATCAAGTAGTGATACATACGGACATCACATTAGTGCAACACGATAGAACAACAACTTTGTACGGCAATTATAGAAATGAACGGTAGCAAACAATATTTTCCCATAGTTTACTTCAATACATAAATAACTAACATACCATCAAGTAAATTAAGTACAAACCAACAGATAAATTAGAAATCATGCATTAAACATAAACATAAACGGAAATAGATTAACATGATTCCTTGATTTGAAGCAGGAGAGGTTTGATGCTCCAATGTCCCGGGTTCCCCGTTGGGACTCCATTGAGCGCTTGGAAAAAGACCTGACAATCCACACACAAAAAAAGTGCAGGAGAGCGTTTATAAGAGATTGATCACCATGATACCCTGTAGTAGTGCCTTGGTCTCTGCCTCCAAAGCTGAAGAAGACTGGTCCCTATGAGCCTGAATTTGAAACCTGCATTTGAGTTGAGCATGCGTAAATGGAGATATCGACGTCTATACCAAAAGTACCAGTTCCTGTTCTTAAAGTATCAGTGAAAAACCATTGTTAAGAGGCAATCGCAATGGTTTTGAGCAAATTCGTTTTGAGTTATGTACTGTTAATTTGATTCTGTCTAGAGTGAATGTTGAAGTTGTCATCAGCCTCATTGAAGTGTGTAATGAAGCTGAGAGGCTCTAGCCTCACCAATAATGTTTGGAATGCTCTTATCCTTCTTATTAAACAGATAATCAATCCTGGCACTGCAATGAAATGATGGCGATATTTGATGAGCTCTGATTGGAACTGCAATGAAATGATGGCGATAATTGAAGAACTCTGATTGGAACTGCAATGAAATGACGATGATAGTTCTGTAGTACTCCCTCTTAGATTGTCTACACACTACTAAATCCCTACCTTCCCCCATTTCATGTGCACACACATGGTCTGCACTTTTATTTCATTTGGTGGAAGCTTAAATTGTATCAATAAAACTACTGAATGAGAAATAAATTAGTGCAGTAATAAAAGGTAAAGTCACTAAAATTAAAATTATGGAACAGTACCATCCAAAAAAACAAACAAAGGCAGCCCAAATTTCCTTTGATTTCTTAACATGTAAGATTATAGTGATTTGCCGGAAAACAAAATGTGAAATTTAAATGTTGTCTCTATGCTTCTAAACCTTTCATATAACTAAAAGGCAACATTGGCTTTTCTTTGTAAAACCTTAAGTCATCAAACAAATCCTTGGATTCTAGAGCTGGACATAGTTTGATATAAAATTTCATTTGAGTACCATCAACTTAAGTGTGAAGGACTGCATATCTGAAAATTAACTCACAATTAATCAATGACTAAAAAAAGTGCAGAGATAAGCATCTACGTACACAAAACTGGACTTCTTCCAGGATCAACTTGTGCATTGGTATAGCAAAGATTCAGCTTTTTGCCAACACCAACGAGCAGGGAATCTGCTGTGTGCTGCCACACCCATTGAACTGCAAGGAACAAAGGACAAGAACAGGACAACAACAAACAGAACTATCCATCCAAGCGCTTGCCTGTGTGTCAACGGCTGCAATTTTGGAAGAATAGAAGCATAAAAAATGACAGATAACACAAAGATAGATGATTGATAGATGGGTACCTGGATGGGGACGTTAGAGGGGAAGCCATGGATTTTTGCACAGGAAACATCATATTATCTGTATATAGCTCTCACAGACTAAACCCTGGTTAGAATCTTCCTTTTTCTATAGCTACTTACTGTTATACTTGCATATGCTAATTTGTAATCAGCTACCATGACTAACTTTTGCTGTCAACCAAGCAATAAGAATGCTCTCACTAAAATTCAATGCTCCAGGTGTAATTAATCTCACTCTGAACAGCATGCCTAGTATAATACCTATTTACATTTGCATTTGTAGATCATTATACAAATCCCAAACTAAATAAAAAATATTGCTCCGAAGGTTTGAGTGTGTTCAAGACTTCAAGGAGTGCAGATCCTAGTCAGACGAACACCTGCAAGCACACTGGTCAAAACAAGAGGCAAAGAATGGAGCATCAACAGGGAAAATCAATACAAACATAGGAGGCAATGGGTGAATGCTAATAGCTACAGTCAAGAGTATATAGGAGGTAAAAGGAAAGGTCATACTTTCATAACATCAGGATGGTTGTTTTCGCTAGAGCACATTTAGATGATGGTGAAAGAAGTAACATAAAAGGATCTAGACCTCCATAAATAGTACCTTTCTCTTCTAGTAAATCAGACCTGATCTACCTGCAGGGCCAGTGAGGAGGAAAAACATATTAGGCTATGGGTTTATCAAGAAGTGACAACTACTTCAGTTATTGTCTCTATACCATAGTCACGAATAACTGTTATGACAAAAGAACCTGCAAAATTTGAAGGAGCAACACATATTTTCACTTCACTGTCTTCGCATAACCTTAGAAATAATGCAGTACAGGACTACTGATGACTGATCTATTGGAAAATAAAACTGTTGTTCATGTGACAATTATTCACTCATGTATAGCTTCATCTCATGTGTCAAAATAGTGCACAATCAACAAATTTCTGTAATTAGGAAAAGAATGTGAGACTGAGTTTTCATAGAAACAAATGGCAACTTTATCTCACATTTATGCACTGCAATTCGATTATTCCAAACAACACAGGACATAAGCACCTTGGAGAGTTACCAGTAACAACAACACAGCTTCATTTTATATCCTCCAAGAAAACTAATTGTTAACCATATCCATCTGTAACTTAGCAATTAATTTGCTAAGGTAGGTAATTAGTTAATGCCAAAAAATTTAATGAAACCATATCCATATGTAACATACCAATTAATTCTCCTCCAAGAGACCTGAACAAAACTTATAGAGTGATCACAATAGCCAATTAGACATAATGTAGTTTGAGCAGATCGATCCCAAAAAAATATACAGACAACAAAACATAGAAGGGGAAAAAACAAAGCAAAGGCCTAAAGGGCTCATTAGAAAGTTAGCAATTTAATCCTCTTATCAACCGTGCGTGATTCTGCACTAATTTGGCATCCAAATAGCAATTTGAGGTCAAATGTAGGGTAAACTGTCCATACCAAAAACATAACCAGAGGCAAATATAATGGATTGAGGTAGAATGGAGATATTAAGCTACACTGTAACAAAAAGGTTTGATTACCTTGTCATCTAGGAGGTGGGGGGATAAGGCGGTTCCCATCCTGACATCGTGCTTGAATGGGCACCAGGGGCGGATCCACCTAGGTTCATGGGTGTTCAGCTGAACACCCAAAATTTTCGGACAAAAAATTCTATATATATAGAGTATAATGCATGTATATACCAGAAGCTGAGTTAAATAAGCGTGAAACATACTCAGTCGTGTCTCGCAGACGGCAGACTCGCACCAGGCCACGAGGGCACCACACCACGCACAGTCTCGCATCCGCGCCCAGCCCACAGTGGCTCTACTGGCGTCGCGTTAGCACTCGGCGATGGGTGTGGCCCAAGTGCAGACCGAGTAAAAACTTGCTTCTTTGTCCCCCAGTAAGCTGTTTTACGAGCGCTGGTCCACTTTGGCCCATGTTCAATGGTAGTAGTGTGTTTAGTCCCACATTATAGTTGCGCATATACCATGGAGAATCATCCATACCAACTGGATAACCATTTTAGGTGAAGTGAGGATGCTTGTTTTTCAGTATATGTATATAATGAAAGCATTTCCCTTAATTTGGATTACTGCATATGTCCTTGTATGCCTCTCTCATGCTTATCATCCCTGCATGGCTGCATCCCTAAATGTTGAGCAGACAAACATACAACAATTGGTTGTAATGCCGCCTGACACTCAATTATCAAACAATTTTGTTTAAAGATGGTTTCGGTTGATGTAAATATAAGGACACTAGTAAAGCAAATGTTGTTTGTCCGTATTTCTTCTCTTGATGAGGCACTTGTGCTGCAGTACATAGGAATACGATAGTGAGGTATTATCTAGACATGTATGCATCTTTTGCTTAGTACATGTATTCTATGCATTTTTTTTTGTCCTTCATTATTATTTTCTTTGAAACATACAACAGTTTTTTTGAGCCATTAAATATTAATTCTCTGTGGCCTTCAGGGTGGGCATTTTTCAGGTATTCTCTGTGGCCATATCACTATGATTTTTAGCCAATCGGTTATGTACTAATTTTGTTTATTTTTTACTTGTTTGATAATAGATACATGTTATCTCTTTTATAGAAGTGACCCGATTTGATCCCTAAGAAATAATCTATAAAGAAATTTATCACTAACAATCTAATATGATAATAACTTGCATAACTAATAGATAATACCAAACACCTAATAGATAGATTCCTAGATAATACATCCTTCCTAATACTTGCAGGCATTACTGTTCATGTGTTGCTACTGTGTGTATGTATGTGCACAATGCCTTTAATTTTTTTTGCTATCATTAACCTTTAATTTTTCCACAGAATAATATTTTATTAACTCCGAACACCCATCCGATAAATCCTGGGTCCGCCACTGATGGGCACTCACACTTGTCCTCCTGCTCTGATATCTTGATTGCTAGGAAGGCCAAAATTCAGAAAGAGCTGATGGAAATTTTGTGTTGAAGAAGACCTATATTGGTGCAAGTAAAGCCAAAATTCAGAAAGCTCAGGAACCGGCCAATATCTGCAAAAGTATAGTAAATATCACCATTTTCGGCCTTGAAATCGACGACCATTGCCTTAAATCGTGGGGAAAAGAAAAGATTGGGGCAGGTAAAGCCTAAAGAGCAAGAAACGGGAGCCCGGACCGGGGCTCCATCCAAGAGAATCGTCGGATTTGGGGGCGAATGCCAACCTGTTGACAACACAAACACTGAGAAGGAAGCAGGCGGTGCAGAGCGCGGCCACTCACCGCGTGGGCACGCGCCCCGGCGACGCCTTGTGCGGCCTCGCCGCGGCCGCCGCAGCCATCGCCGAGCTCGCTTAGCCTCCTTTCCTCCTCCAGTCCTCGGGTTCCTCGTTCGAAGGGGAGGAGAGGGAATCCTTCACCTGCTTACTGCAAGGCAGTGGCGCTCATGGGGAGCGGAGGGGAGCGGGGGTTTGAGGCGGAGGGTGACGGGAGTGGGGCCGGAGATCGTGAAGACGGAAGGGAGGCGCGGTCGCGAGTGGTTGCATGGTGTGGGGGATGCGGGCGGTTGCCCGGGAGGCGCGGTCGTGAGTTGCGGGTGGGACGATCGTCCATTGGAGCGGAGTAAACTCTGAATTACAGTAGTTAAGATAGTTAGAGAATTTTAGAAGGCCATTGGCATATTTACAAGAGAGCGCTGATTGCAACCTCTTGAAAGGAGTGGCTTGATTAAAGTAATTGTGAAAACAGGGAAGTTGGTAGTGAAATTACTATTTCTAACAGTGCAATAAATTGATGGATGCAGATTTGGTGAGTAGAGAGGCATGTGTCCACCCTTTGCCAAATACTAAAAAAGAAGAAGTTTGTGCTATTAAAAAAATAATGGAGTTGTGCATGTAGTTTTATGTGCACTTGTATAAATTGGGTTGCAAAGCCAATTTGGAGGAAGAGAACTAAAAAAATAATGCAGATGTGAACAGTGCATATACTATTCACCTTGTAGCCTGTCATTTGCTCTTCACTTCATTGTAGATGATTTTGCATCTGATTTTTTGCAAGTGTACATGAAACTACATGTAATAAATACATCCATAATTTTTTTTGGCGATTTATGGAATGCTGTAAAGCGTATTTTTCCTGAATTTTTCTTGGAAGGGCGAGCATCTGCTGACTCAAACATTGTCGGACCCGGATTCCGAGAATCCAAATTCTCTGTGAAAACACTGTGCTATTCCCTGGATCAATAGATAGCACTTACAGATACATCACTAAATCAAATTATACAAGTCGTAGATTAAATCATACCATTCATTAATTAACACACAGAGCTTTACATAGACCGCATCAGGTCAAGTTTTACAATAAGGGCCGAACAGGCCAAACTGAGTACATTACAAAAATAGCGGAAGCGACAACGGAAGCAAAAGAGGTTGAGCACATCTCTCCACAGGCAAGCGACTGGGGAAACCCGTGTGCGTCCGATATTACCCAAAGACTCATATAATATAGGATGCACGCAAGTACCAACGAAGTCAACTAGACTGGGGCGAGACTAGAACAACTAAAGACTAGACTATGCTTCATTCATCTCCAAGGCCTCCAACTTCGGGATCCTCGTAGTAGTCATAATCATTCGGATTTCCTGCTTCTGAGGGTTTTGGGGAAAAGAGCGAGAATGAGCACAACTTCCGTGCTTTCATAAGCCAACACACAATGCAATAATATATATATATATATATATATATATATATATATATATATATATATATATATATATATATATATATATATATATATATATATGCAAGGCTAAACAAGGATGGCTCGAGTTCTTTTATTTGCTAAAGCAATATCTTCAATTATCATAATTACAAATTCCTATCACTTAGCATTTTAACAAATTGTATTTTATTAAAGAGAGTAATTGTGCAATATTTGTAACAGCAGAGGCTACCTCCTCCTTATGCTTATTTTGATTGGAGTTACCTCCATTATTACCACTGCTGAGCTCGAAGGCTCAGGTAAATCCAAACCCAGGGCTAGGTGAGCCCTCCACATTTTCATACCACCCACAAGGTTTTTGAAATAGAACTAACTCAAGTTAAGTTCCCATATACGCCTTTGACCGTAGGCACGGCTGTTTAAACAGTATAATACTCTGCAGAGATTGTACACTTTACCCACAAGAGATAATCATCCTGATATGTACACATGCTTCCTTAGACATGTGAATCAAGGGGAGATCACCACATGGCCTTTACAATGCATCCAGCAGTATTAGTTACACCCGCTAAGATTTCGTCTTCGAAGGGTTACGTCCGTTTAGATCCGTTAACCCTTACCTAGACCCCCTCTTGCACCCTCTTAACGACTTACGTCGTGCGCCCCGACACCCCTCGCCATAAAGGCTTACGGCATCGCAGGACATCTACCTGGTGCAACTCGCACTGATGGATACAAATTATTTAGCCAGGTTGTACTTTACAGACTTGTGGTTGCACTTGTTTTACATAGGAGGTCATGACAAGATTAAGCCCTTAGGGTTATCTAGACGGTTCATTCCACATACCAGTATTCCCTTGGGCTACATTAGCACCCACCAACATACCAGTATTCCTTGGGCTGCATTAGCGCCCACCATCACATCATCCATCATACCATCCGCCCAGATGGGAAAAGCAAGTTATTAGGGTCTTGAAAAGGAAAACCAAATTATCACATTCACCTCAGTCATTTCCCTGCAATGACTGCCCAAAACCATTTTTATATTTGAAGAGATGATGATTGGGACATTTAGTGTCCCGGTACTTAAGCAAGACTAGTATGTCGCTTAAGTACAACATATAACTAGTATTACCATATAGATTACTAGGGTGACATGGAATAATGGATTCAATTATTAAGGGATGGCATATTAATTAATTAGTCATCAAATGGGTATTTAACTACCTTAAGCTTTAACATACATTTGATTAAAGAATTAAAGCATGCAATTTTAGTATTTTAAATGAATATAATTTGCATAAAATGTAAGCTCAATATGTTCAAAGTATTGACTCGCCTTGGATATAGATAAGAGGATCTTGACAATCTTATGCTTGATCAACTTGGAGGTCCTCCGCGTCTTCGAATCCTAATCGGACGATTGCACCAGAAAAAGGCACAAACAAGCAAAGAGAGCAAATAAATAATAAAGAACAATAAATGAACTCCAAATTGAACAAGACCTATGCCATTAGCAAGATATTGAATTTACAAATTTTTAGAAACAAGTTTCACTTGAATCGGAGTTACGACGAGGGAGAACGAAGCCTTCGAACTTGGAATTGGAATTAAAAGGAGAGGGGGAGAGTTGGGTGCAAAGAAGTGCCAGACCGGTCTATCTTGCAGACAAAGCCCGATCCACCGAACAGGAAAGGAGGGGGCCCACATGGAAGAGAGAGGGAGGGGGTTAAGCCAAATGACAGGTGGGCCCTTGGCATCCTCCCTATCCCATTCGGTTTCACAGAGAAAAGAAGGGGGAGCAGAGGCAGGCTCGGCGACGACATGGAGCAATGGTGGCGAGCGGCGAGCGGCGGTGCAAGGCGGCGGTGGGTGGGTGGAACGAAGGCGCCGGAGGGCGGCGGATCCATGGGAGGTGGTGGCGGCTCCAGAGAGGGGCGGGAGCGGCGGCGGCGTTCCACGGGTTTGTGTGGTGCAATGACGGCAGCAGGAGGAGGGGCGGCGCGCGAGCCAGCGATGGCATGGGAAGCGGCGGGATGACCTGGCGGCAGGGTGGCGGATTGGCCTGGCGGCGGTGGCCATGGGCGGAGGAGGAGGAGGCATGGCGGCGGCACGTCTCAACGACGGGGAAGGAGCAGAGAGGAGGGGATGGGATCCTTGGGCCTTGAGGCGTGTGGTGACACGGTCGCCGTAGGCGGAAGCTCACCGGAGCGGTGAGGGAGCCGGGAGGCGGCACAGCCGTCAATGGAGGTGCGGCTCGGCTTGGCTTGCGCGTGCGGTGGAGAAGAAGGGGAAGGGAATGGGGAAGCAAAGGGGGCTTGGGGCTCTCTTATAGGCGCACACGGGCTAGAAGGAGCCGTTGGGGAGCTGGTGGCCGCGCGGTCCCGAGGAGGCGACCGGCATGGGCGCTGAGCGGCATGGTGCGGTGGAAGCAGAGGGCGGCGTGGGTGCAGCAGAGGAGTGGGTGGCGGAGGCGACATGGCGAGGATGGATGATCTGCAGCCGCAGTGGGTGACGCAGTGCGCGCTGTGAGTGGCGAGAGGGCTCGGCGACTTGCGGCTGGCTGGCGCGTGGCGCACGTCTTGTTGTCTGTGTGCTTAGGCCAGCGCAAGGATGGAGACGACGTCGGTGGCGGCGGCGGGAGGTGACAAGGCGACAGCGTAGGTGCGTGCTCGCGCGGCGGGGTGGATCGCGACGGTGTGGACCGGCGCTCGTGGTCAGAGATCAAGCGCCCGATGGCGACGACAAGATCATGCCTCTTGCCATCGTAGTTGCGTGCATGAGCGTTGCTCTTACAAGATACTTGCCACCCGTCATGGCAGGAGACAAGCTGTAGCAGTTTCGACCTCCATTGGGGAAACTTCTGAGATTCAAACCTGACTTGAACAATTCCTATTTCTTTTAGACCTTCTCTCTCTCCCCTATTTGTTTTATCTCTCCCTCCGTGGATATTGTTTCTCTCTCTGCCTCTCTCACACACACCCAGGACGAATCAGGCCTCAGGCTGGATGGACTACAGCCCAAAGCCTAAGGATGGGTGGACTATAGCCCGGGGGCGGCGAACACAGTAGTGCTGCCCCCATTACGTAGGTCCAAGTAAATCCAAGTAGTAGTAGCGCCCAGCCTAGGGCTAAGGTGTTTACCAGGCTACCTCAACCTCCCATTTCCCTGTGGCCTAGTAGGAAGCAACACAGCTGCGTAGGCCCATCCAAGCATCAAAGGATCAGAAGCACAACAGAATCCTATTGATCGCTCGCCTTGCCGCCCATCGCTCGCACGGTCGCCCCCAATCGCTCGACCTCGCATCCTCACGTGTGGACTGGCACAGAAAGCCCCTGCCGTCCACGCTCCTTAGGGGCTCGCCGCCTCGGGCCCTCAAAATCGACAAGATGGGGACGAATAGTCAGGCAAACAAACCGCAGAGGCAAGCGTCAAGGTACTCCACTACTCCCTTTCCCCTTTAATCCTTCATCCTTCTACTGAAATATGGATGAATGAATGCCATGTGTTATGTGTTTTTTCTATGTAGGAATTGTTGAATTGGTACCGAATTAGAGGTACAAAATGAAGAGGACAAGACATTGTTATCTTATTTTCCAACACAGGCATGGTCCAACCAATCTCCTCTGAAAACATTTGGAACTGGAGCTACTAACCAAGAGCAAAACAATCCTCGTGTTGAATTAAATCTAGATGATATTGTTGTCGATCTTGGGCTTCGGAAACCAACAATAGGGTAGGATGAACCAAATCTTCGTTATTTAGGTACTCAAATTTTATTTCTCTACTATGCTATATTTTTTCTCGATCTTCTTACTATTTTGTTGTATCGCTAAGCATAGGGCTCATATTTCATATCAATTGTGCACAATGTTCACCAAAGTGCTAGGCGGAAAATGGACGGAGAGTGGCCACCTAGCGCCTAGCCAGCCTAGGCAACTCCTAGTTGTCCGCCCCAACACCCGGCTGGGCTACTAGTACTTGGCTTTACTTGGACCTACGTAAGAGGGGGGGGGTAGGGGTGGAACTAGAACGGAAATGACCAGGCTAGGGTTCACTATTTCACCATATGTATAACGACATATATAATTTCGAAACAATATGGTACTAAATAGTAATATATCCGACAACTTTTAGCATCAATATTTTAACATAACCAATAGCAATGCACAATGATAAAGAAGTAGCGATCAAAATACTTACCAACATAAAAAAACTCACTAATAATATTGTTAATTATAGCAAAGTGAAGCAACAAAAGGAGAAATCATGGATAAAGATAGTTGACATTGGCAAAATACATCATCCTACCTCAATGACCTGTAAAAAAGAACAAAACGAATTAAAATTATCTAGTAAAAAGTAGAATAGTCGAATGAAACTACGAAAGTAAATACAATACCTTTTAGTATTTACGTTCTTTCAAGTTCATGAAATGATGAACCACAGCGCCAATGGTAACTTTCTTCATTTCTTCTTTCTCCACATAACAAATTAGGCTATCACTCATGAAATCATCACTGATGCGATTGTGCAAATAATTTTTCACAATTCTCATGGACACTACACACGGGTCACGAACTCACGATCACGTGCAATTTTTGCCTGCGATCACGGGTCACGATCCAATTTGAAACCCTAAATTTCAAGTTTATAAGTTATAACCCTAACATTTGATGAAGAAAACAACAATCATCATTCATCGAGTTGAAAATCCCTATTTCTTGAAAGAAATTGGAAGAATCGGAAGAAATTAGAACAAGAATTAATACCTAACGGTGACGACAGGAGAAGTTCCGGTGGCCAGCCGCCAGCGGATGGTGAGGGCGTGACGCCGGCGGCGTCCCAGGCGACTGAGGCGAGAAGGAGTCGGAGAGGTGGTGACTTTTCGTGTTCTCGGTGTCGGTCTCGGGCTCTCGGCTCTACACGACTACACCACGCAGCACACTAAAAATGCAACACGCAACAGCAGCAGCGCCGCAGCACCGAGCGAATCAACGAAGGAGGAGCATGGGGCCGTGGGCCGTGGGTGTCGCGTGGGCGCGTGGCCGGATGGCCTCATGGCCGCATGGGCCTTGATGCAGTAGAGGTCGCTCTTGCTAGCTAATCAGTCTTTGCGCATGAGTCAATGAGTGCATGACCGCTGCTGCCTGCTAGACACTAGTGATATCGTGTGGACTACTGGACTATGGAGCGTGGGCGGTGGCCACCGGGCATGTGGCATTGGGCTCGTTGGGCTGCGGCGCGCTGTCAGCCTTGACCGCTAGCAAAGGAGCGTGGGCCGCATGGTGTGGAGCCGGCCAGCTGGGCGGATTCGCCGTGGCGTGGGCGGCGAAATGAGCTCGTAGAGTCTTGGCGTGAAATTTGAAGTGGCGGGTCACCGGGTGCATGATATTTTTGTTTGGGGGTGCACGTACGGCAGTAAAGAGTTGATCTCTGCTAAAAAAAATTTTGGACCCGGTGTCCCGTGACACCGGATGGCCCTATTGGGCTCCGCCCCCGGGGCAGCACTGCTGTGATTGCCTAGGGGAACACTGATTGTGCATTTGCGCAATACCTTTTTGTTATGACTTCACGTGAGTAGTATTTGGATAAGTTTTACATCATTAGAATTTAGCTTGGGGCTTGGTGGAATCTTGGTTCCACCATTGCACACCCCCACCCACCTCTACCAACATCCAACCAGCAGCGTTTAGCTCCATCTGCGTGGATAGGCCACCCTCTGGTGACCACCTCCATCTCACGACTCTCTGCCCTCATCCCATCAGGCACTGAGGTGCATGCAGGGTTCCAAATTTCGTTGAAATTTCGCACATTTCGCTCATATCCGAATTTTAGGGCTTTCAGTCAAAATAATTCGAGTCCATTTGAATTTGCGTCGACCTGCTACAGCTTCTCCCCACCGGCCCAAAAGCCCACCATCGTCTGGCCCTTACTACTCCCCTCCCATGCTGCCGGTTTGCCCTAGCTACCTCCAAAATCCCCAAATCCTCTGGCGGGAGTACCCGGGGCCAGGCACAAGGAGTGGGAGCACCAGTGCGGTGGGCGCGGGGAGAGGGAGCACCAGAGACAGCCTTGAGGTGAGTGGGAGCACGAGGTGGCGGGCGGCCAAGCGGAGAGGAGCACCAGGCGGCAGTGCGGTGGGAGTGGGAGCACCAGGCGGTGGTGCGGGACGGTGGGAGTACGAGGCGGCGATGCAACAGCAGCTTCGAGTCAAATTTCGACCAAATTTCAAATTCTGATTTCGCCATTTTGGATGAATTGAAACCGAAAAATTCAAAATTTCGCCATTTTCGGTTGGACCCGAATTTTTAACCGAAATGAAATCCAAAACCCTGGGTGCATGTCCGTTCTAAACTTGGGGTGGTGATGAGGGTGGTGCTTGCAATGGGTGAGGATGGTGTTTTCGGCGTGGGCCTAAGCTAGCGGGGCACAACGATGTTGATGCACCTTCAGAGCAGGAAAAGAGCGCACATCCAGTTCACCCCCGATAGCAAAGCTACAGGTACCCTGGACCTGATCTGGGGTCACACCTCGCACCGGGTCTGGGATCATGCCGCGTAATGGGTCCGGGCAACAAGAGGGCAAGCTAGAAGTTCACGGACGCAATCTGGGGACACGAGCGAGCGAGGACAGGGGCGACGAGGGCTAGTCCAGGGAGCAACACGAGGAAACAAGCTAGGATCCAGTGAGTGGCATCCTCGTGAATTTGGAGCCAGGGGAAGTGGGCGGATTCAGAGTAGGGATCCCAACTCCTGATTCAAGCGAAGGGTGCACGGCTCAAGTGTTGTGCCTGGATCCAAAATCGGGGCGAATGCGTGGGGAATTTAGGGATGAAAGTGGATGCGGGTTGTCCGCAAGCCCGTTTAACCCGCTCCACAAAAAAGACTAAGCGGGTGTTCGTGGGCCAATTGCTAATTCTAAGTGGCTGGAGTGGGTAACCTGCATAGTCCACGAAGTTTGCGACAGGCCCACCAGGACTGCCCTCTATGTCGATTGAGTCCCTTCCTAGTCTTGCTCAACTTGTACAATCATCAAGATCTTTAAATACGAGGCGTCAAAGGCAGAGATGGTGGCGCCTCCTCTTCATCCAACCAGAATCCAAGGCAGTGGTGCTCGCAAAGGCCAAGGAGATCGTCGCCTCCACTCCCGTCATCGTCTTCAGCCTCTCTCTCTCTCTCTCTCTCTCTCTTTCTCTCTCTCTCTCTTGTATTGATCGCTCTTGCCATGAACAAACGCTACTGAACTCTTCTTAGGAGAACAAATACTACTAAACTTGCAAAAAATAGTTCTTGAGAAATGAAAAGGGAAAGGGGAAGGGGGGAGGTGGAGGAAGAAGAAGTGATCCTATCGCTATTTCCATCTCTTTTCCTTAGTCGCTTGCTTACTCGTGATTGGATCTCTATGAACACTACTACAAAAAGACTAATACTAGACGCCTCATCACAGACGGTTGACCAAAACCATCGGTATTACATTCAATCACAGACGGTTTTGGTTTAGAGGCCGAAATCGTACTCTTCGCTAGCGCTAAAAAACCGTCGTGAAGAGGCAATATCACGAGCGGTTCATGTTGAAAATCGTGCATGAAGTATCACAAGCGGTTACGAACAAGAACCGTCTGTGATAATGTCGATATCACAAGCGGTTTTAAACACAGCGATGCGTGAAGTATCGCGAGCGGTTACGAACAAGAACCGCTCGTGATATTAATAATATCCTGAGCGGTTCTTAACAATAACCGTCGTGATAATATCGCTCAGCGTGAGTTTCTTCATCGCCGTCGTCGTCGTTAAATCGCCATCGCCCGGCTCCCGATGCATCTCTTCATCGCATCGATCCGCCGGCTCCCCGATCGTCTCTTCGTCTCACGCTCGAATTTATTCCTTGTTTTATAAAAAGCATCATCCGCCATCCAAGATGATCATCCCCACATACTTATAAAAAAGCAATGGCGCCTCTTCATTGTCGCCGCGGCGATGGCCTTCTGGCGCCTTGTCTGAGCACCTCTCTCGGTGTAAGTTGAGCCGTCTTTGCGGAAGAACCTTGTTTGATCAGCAGTGTCTTCACTCCTCTGCTCGCGCGAAATTTGCGGGAAGCGGTGGCGGCCACCTTCCGCCGTCTTAACATCCTCCTCCGTCGTGTCTTCCGGGTGATCTCCCACTTTCGGTGAGTTTACGCGTCATCGGCGTAGTCCTCCAAAACGGCGTTGCGTCTCCGGAGGCTTGCCGTCACTTGGTACTGTGTCGGCGGCGGACGGCAAAGTCGACGGTAAAGCCGAGACCCTCAAGCAAGGAAGAGAGCCTATGGGCTCAATTCTTCTTAGTTCAACGATCGAGGTCTTGGGAGACACTTTCGAGCAGGCGTCAACGGGTGGGCGCATTTCGAACCTTCGTCACGATGATCGAGAACCGTCCGATGCCAACACCGCGCTTTATGAAGTATTGCGAGATGGAGATAGCGACCTACCTTCGCCACTAGAAAAACCTTGTTTAATTATAGGTTTACGCTTTTTAATATAAACATGTAATTTCTTCATGTCATGTAAGTGTATATACTTGAAAAAACCATTTCATAGACGGTTCCATTATGGAACCGTCCGTGATATGTCCATATCACGAGCGGTTCTATTATGGAACCGCTCGTGATAATTATCAGCGACGGTTCTATAATAGAACCGTCTCGATAAATCTCTTTATAAGTAGGAGCTAGCCCGACTTGCCGCTAGGGTTTGCGCTCTAACTCGTCACTCCCAGCGCCTTACTCTCGTCCGTTCCCCCCCCGTCATTCTTGACGCCGCCATTCTTCCGTCGCCGGCCAGTTGTGACCTCTGGTGACCTTTGCAAAAGACACTCGTGCGATAAGAGTGTCTTTTGCAGCGTCACCGAGCAATACTCTAACTTCTGGACGCCTTAAACTCTCGTCACTCCCAGCTCGGCCGCTAGGGTTTGCGCCCCTAACTCCGTTCCTCCCACCCTCGGCCTTGCCGCTCGACCTCGTCGCCGTCGCCGCCCAGGCCCCTTGCGCCCGCTAAGTCTCCGGCCGGTTTTACTTTCCCCATCCTCCTCTATTCTCCTCTAGATCTGTTAGCTTAATGTCTTTTGTTGAGTTTGATTTTTATGCATGAGTCTTAAGTTGTGTCACGATATTTGTGTGATTTATGCAAGGTAAAGGAAATGGATGAGGGTTGTCTTTGGTGGTGGGTCGCCACCGTGGTTCTTGTTGTACTAAGGTCCCTCTCTGTCTCTACCCTCCTTGCTCTGTGATGAAAATGGCTAGCTAGTGCTCTGCGATGGATCTTGAGGGCTACTCTTGGTGTGGTGGGTTTGGACACCCTTGGTCTTATTCTCTTCTTGATGAACGCTCAATGATGTTAATAGTCTTATGCTGAAATTGAATTGATAATTAGTTCATATTAATAGTCCCTTGCTCTGTGATGTAATTATGTAAATAGTCTTATCTTTGAAATTGAATTGATAATTAGTTCATATTAATAGTCCTCTTCTTTGTGTGATGTAATGATGTCAATAGTCTTATCTTTGAAATTGAATTGATAATTAGTTCATATTAATAGTCCCTTGCTCGTGATGTAATGATGTAAATAGTCTTATGCTGAAATTGAATTGATAATTAGTTCATATTAATAGTCCTCTTCTTGTGTGATGTAATGATGTCAATAGTCTTATGCTGAAATTGAATTGATAATTAGTTCATATTAATAGTCCCTTGCTCTGTGATGTAATGGTGTCAATAGTCTTATGCTGAAATTGAATTGATAATTAGTTCATATTAATAGTCCCTTGTTCATGCGGTCAAGTTCTCCTACCTCTTGCGTGCAGTGCGTCCTACCATTCCATTCATAATCTCTTCTCTATAAAGTCTCCAGCGGTGGCTACTTGTGCCATTAAAACGGCATCATATATATATTATATATATATTATTAAGTGATCCTCGGCCACTTTAGGAGGTCATCCACATGACATGAGAAGAATGAGATAGTATTCACGGGCAACCTCATTGAGCCCTGTAAGTTTAAAAGTATGGATGCAAAGAGCATTCGGACATCCAATTACAGATTGGGCGTCGCTATGTTGAGAAAGTGATGTTGATCTTAACTTCTCCGTGGGAAGTGGCATCATGTATTAGCAACCAACAATTCTTGAGCATGTAATTGTCTTTAAAGCCAACAAGAACACCAAGCAACAAGTTGAGAATTCTTTTGAAATATGAGAATGGTTGCTTGGTGTTCTTTGAGTAAACGATTCTCGAAACGATCCATAGCTAAAAATCATATTGCCATATATCTCCATCATCTTGGTTACGAATTTATAACAATATATATATATATATATATGATATGATGCCGATTTAATGGTACAAGCGTACCATTGTTCGAGAAAATCATCACGGTTCCGACCACAAGCCGTCAAGTGATATGTACTTATCACGAGGCGGTTTGTGGCTAAAACCGTGCGTGATATGTGCTATCACGAGCGGTTTGTGGATGAAACCGTCTGTGATATTACTATCATGACGGTTTGAACCACAAACCGTGCGTGAAAAATATACATCACAGATGGTTCAAAACCGTGCGTGATGACCTCATGTCATCATGACCCATAAACTCGAGCGGCTCACGAAACCGTGCGTGATGGCGTTTTGAACCGTCGTGAAAGCCTTTTACGTAGTAGTGGAAGTTACGGCCGACATGACAATGTTTTTAGGGGCGAATCTTGTGGCATTGAACAATGGAGGAAAATGGTGCCTCTGTGGGCGAGGCTAGAACAATCGCCCGATTACAGTGCGAAGACAACTAGCACTGCTTAGTTCGACCTGAGAGTTGTCCCGTGTTATGAAATAAATAAAAAAGGTGGACGTTTGGCAAGTTCAGAACTTGCTGCTATCTAGCATCCTAGTTCAGAACTTGTTGTTATCTAGTATCATGGAGTAACTGTTCAGTCTCTGCGTGAAACTCCTTATACATCAATCAAATTATCTTCGTGCTAACAGTGTTTGGCTCCCCACATGATTGTCGTTCTTCTCGATATATACAATCTGAGAAGCCAAATTGCAACAGATATATCAGAATCTACAAAACAATTCCTGGTAGAAATAGCACTGGAATGTAAACACTCAAAAGGACTGAATTGGCTTTACAATTGTGCACGATCATGATGCTTTCGATCGGCATGCACCGATTGAGATGACCAGATACACCCCGTAATCTATGCACCAAATCAAGCGTTCTACCACCGGCCACCATTTTCAGGTACACCTTGTACACCACCAGCTCTTTGTCTTCACCGCTGCGCACCTTGGCCGTGGGCAGCTCCATGTACGGGAAGTCCAGCCAAACCCGTATTCCTCAATCCACCACTCCGTCCGTGACACCTGCCTCACCGTCTCGTCATCCTCCCGGTACCAGAACACACCGCGGTAACCCACATCCATGCGCTTATGCCCGCGTAGATGCCGGCTAGTGTCCGCCTTATGCCCACATAATGCTCGGCGGGCCACCGTATTTTCCCGCGTAACACTAGGCGGCCGGTGCGGGCAACCACAACTTGTCCCACTTGCTCCTTGAGTGGGGATACCATCGTGGATTTGGTTCGGGGGAGCCAACAAAGAGATCTGAGCATGGCCTCTACCGGGACCTGTACCCAGGAGCAAGCGAAGTAGTGGGTCGAGCTCGGTTCGTGGATGGGCAAGCAGGAGGCCTAGGTACAAGAATCTTGGTTTGGGACAGACATGGTCTGAGGCTTGTAGCTTCTCGTTTCAGTTTATGGATCATAGAGCCTCGACGTGTGACTTCCTCAATTGCCTTTGGGGATCCTCCAACTCCTCTCGATTTCCTTGTGCGCACCCATAGGCTCGATGTCCCTGGAAGCTAGGGTCTCACTGGTGACTTGTGCCTCGGTGGAAGGGTCCTGCGGGACCTCAAGGACCTGATTGGTGTGGGCTGCGATTTGGCTCGACTTCGGCCTTAGAGGAGAGCTTGTGCCTCCCAGTTCGATGACCTTCTAAGACTTTGTCATCTCATGCGGCGTGGCGTCTCGCTCAGTTCCCCACAGACGGCACTGAAGAATCTATGCCTCATTTTAGTATTTTGGTAATTAACGACAACTGTCATTTGTGGACTAACATATTTGTTCAAGTGATTGAAATGGTTAGTTCTGGATAAAGATAAAGAGCACAAAAGACACTCAAAGTTTGGAAGTCAAGATCATCTAGCTCAAGGCAAAGGTATCTAGTTGTATAGGATCTTTTCATTGTTTTACCGGTCTAGGAGTTTGAATGTTAAAAGACTGAATTACTAGTGTAGGTAGTCGTACTACGAAGAGAGATCAACAACTAGTAGCTTGATAGCAAAGTGTGCCACAATGCTCAAACTCACTTGGTTGCATCTTCGAGTTCTTAGTGATCTCACGGCCATAAAATTTCTATCCATTATTTCTTAGCTGGACTGACCGTAGTAGGAAGTCCGGACTGACTGGACATCCGAATCATCGAAGCGGTCAAATTTTTCTAGAGAGCTCCCTTTTCGCAGTTCGGTTGGCCGGACTAGCCGCAAGGCAAAGCCCGGATTGGCCGGATCCCCGGTCTGAGTCGGACGGTCAACTATTTTAGATATACTCTTTTTGGCTTCATCCCTTCTCAATTTTGTTATCCGGACTGACCACAGTTGGAGGGTCGGACCGATCGGACCTCCGGTTCCTTGATGCGGTCAACTTTTCCAAAGATGAATGTTTTTGTGACTTGCTACTGATTTCATCACGTCGGACTAACCGCAGTGTTTTCACCGGTCAAACCGAAATCCTGGATTGACCGGCGTGGTCAGCTTTTTCTAATAGCGATTCTTTTCTGTTTTAGGAAACTTTTGAACCCGGTCTGACCGGACCATGAGTAGGCGGACTGACCGGACCTGTCGTAATGAATATATTCTGTAGTAGTAATTACTACATAGTTCTGAATTATATTGTAGTCCGTTCGGTAGGCCCTATACTGTGATGCGGCCGTCGTCTTGGAGTGTGGAGGATTGAGGCTATAAATACTTCTCTTCCTACAGCAAGGGTGCCTTTAGAACCTCTATTGAACACTCTTGAGCCCTTATCTCTTCTTCTACTCCTTGAGAGCAAAATTTCCATCTTGCAAAGGTTGTAGAGGTTTTCCAAGTGCATTGAGTTGAGTTTGATCTTTGTGGCACTTGAGCATCTTCAAGCGAAGCTTTGTTGGTTTATTACTCTTAGAGGTTGTTGCCTCCTAGATGGCTTGAAGAAGGTGAATCGGTGATCTTCTCAAGAAGCTTGTGAGAAGGCCCGGTTAATTATGGATATTGGGGTTCGCCTTCTAGAATAGAGAAGAGCTACCACTAGTGATCAAAGGGTGTGCTTGTGTGGAGCCAGTTTGATGTGTTTAAGCTTCCTCAACGTGGATTAGGGGAGACCGGCAAGTCTCAGAGACCACGGGAAAACATCGTTTGTCTTCATATTGTAGTTTATCTCTTTTACTCTTCTCTTAGTGCATTTAATTATATAGCAATCATTTGTCTCTTAATTAGGTTGTTTAGCTTAGTCTAGAGTGACGATGCACTTAGAAAAACAGATTATTTAGGCCTTGAATTGTAAAATTGAATTGCATTTCATTACTTGCTAAAAATACATTTTTAGCCAAAAATTTTAAAAACCACCTATTCACCCCCTCTAGTCGATTATCCTTGATCCTACAGGCACAAACTGTAATCAATATGAGATTATATAGTAAACTTGTAGGCACCCCCAGTCAGAACCGTACAAGTGTATTGCATATAGTGGTGAGAGTTATAAGTGGCCTCCCTCTCCCTATTTACAAGACATCCTATTTATAGAGTTGAGAGGGAAACACCTGAAGTTTCATTCTTGCTCTCGGATCTTAGCTTGCGCTGAGTGGTACTTTCGTCCATCATGTCAAGCGGGTCTCGCGATGTCCAAGATTCGCGATGTCGTCGGCCTTCCTTCAACACGAGTGTCGATAGGGCCTCGCACGTGGCTACCTCGGACTTGGTCTAGGGTGGATCCATCAATGTGCCTCGCCGAGGTTAGTCCATGGACCCGGGTCCGGGGTTGGGCATGCTTTACCCTTGACTTGATGTATGATACATGACATGTTACATGTTTACTTGCTCTTGTATCTTATTGTGGATTATGGATACCTTTAGCTTTATCATATCTTGGATAACATGCGCTGTGATTAATATGTCTATTATCATGCTCTTGGTAGTGTCTTGCTCCATGTATCCATATAGTTGCATGTATCCATATCAGCATGAATCATCAATGATTTTTCTTATGACATGCTTTATGATTACATGTTCATAGGTATTATTGTGCACTATGGATACATGGATCTTGTCATATCTTCCTAGCATGTAGTATTCATGATTTATTCATTGGTATGCCTTATCCATTCATGCTCGTGTTATGAATTATTGCTTATATGTTTATATGAGCTTTGGACCATCTACTGCTATTCTTGTTGGTCGTGTGTACTGTTTTCCTAGATCATGTCTTCCTAACTCAGTACTAAAGCATAGACATATGGTCTTTTATTATGTATTAAAGTAATACATATAGATTTTTATTCTTATTAAATACTGTTAAACTTTTATAGTATTTTATAATATTTGGTGTGTTTACATTGCGGGATGCTGCGGATAATCTCAAGCTAAGTAATTGGTACGGAGAGGACTAATTTTCTTTCCATCACAAGAAATGAAAGAATATGAAAGGAGGGCAAGAAAAACTTACGTGTAATTTACTTGTTTATGATTGTCGGACCCGGATTCCAAGAATCCAAATCCTCTGCGAAATCAACGTGCTATTAGTGGATCGATAGCTAGCACTTCACGGTACACATTCTTTGAATCATTCATACAAGCGTGGTCAAACATTACATATATTACAACCAACTAAGTAACATAGACCACGTCGGGTCGAGTTTTACAAAAGGGGCCGAGCAGGCCAAATTGATTACATCACATAAAAGCAACGTAAACTACAGCGGAAGCAAAAGGTGAGATAGGGCTCATCTCACACGAGCAAGCGGCGGAGTGACACGTGTCTGACGGATATTAACCAAGAATTTGGATAATATCGGTTGCACCTGATATAACAGAGTCTACTTAGGTGGGTGAGACCTAACTACTGAGAACTATGCTACTCCTCGTCATAGCCTTGTCCATCATCTCCTGGGCCTTCGTAGAAAGCGTAGTCTCCTTCGTCTTCATTATCTGAAGGGTTGGGGGAGAAGTGACAATGAGTACTACTACCGTGCTCGCGAGCCAACACATAATGCAAATATATACATGCGAGGCTTAACAAGGATGGCTCGGGTTCTTTTATTTGCGAAAGCAAGCTTTTCAAATATCATACTTACAAAGTCCTATCACTTAGCATTTTAACAAAATTGCATTTTAATAAAGAGAGTGAAGTGCAATAATTAATAACAGTAGAGGTTCCATCCGTCGGAACTCTACACATGCATCTTTTCAATTGGAGCTGCCTCCAATAACCACACCCACTGAGCTCAACGGCTCAGAAAAAATCCAACACCGGGCTAGGTGAGCCCTTCCACCATTTTCATACCACCCACAAAGCTTTGAAATAGAACTAACTCAAGTTATGATTCCCATGTCGCCTTTGACCAGTAAACACAATTTTGTTTAAATAGTTTTAGACTCTGCAGAGGTTGCACACTTTACCCATAAGAGATAGTCATACCCGTTACCCCACATGATTCCGTAGTCATGTAGTTGGGCGACCGTCATAGTAACCTTTCAAACTACCTTGCCCTTTCCGTTATCTCACCCATATGGGGTTGCGCCCATACGTTCGCGAGGGATGTTGTACACGCAGCGTGTGGCATAGTTAGACTACCCACGGCGTTGGCAACTTCACCTAGTATCGGTGTCCCCGTCAAGCTAGATGTACCGCAAGCTTGCGCGTGCCATTACTCCACCAGTGAGACACATTCAGGGTTCAATAATTTTACTAAGCCAAGTTGCACTTTGCAGACTTGTGGTTGTACTTGTTTAACATGGGAGGTCGTGACAAGATTAAGTCTTTAGGGTTATCTGGGCGGTTCCTTCCACAAACCAACTATCCTCGTGCTCCCCGAGCACCCACCGCCTCACCATCCGTCCAGATAGAACTAGCAATTGGGGTTTTGAGGAGTAAACCAAATCATTTTCACACCTTTTAGTCAATGGACCACCAATGACTACCCAAATCTTTTTATGTTTGAGGAAATGATGATTGGGGTATTTAATACACTGGTACTTAAGCAAGACTAGCATGTCGCTTAAGTACAACATATAACTAGTATTACCATATAGTTACTAGGGTGACAAGGATTAATGGATTCAAATTATCAATGATGGAAAATTAATTAATTAATCAACAAGTGGGTATTTAACTACCTTAAGCTTTAACATACAATTGATAAAGAAATAAAGCATGCAATTTTGCTAATTTAAACGAATATAATCTGCATAAAATATAGGATCAATATGGTCAAAGTATTGACTCACCTTGGTTAAAGGCAAGGGGGTCTTGATACTCTTGGTCTTGATCAACTTGAGGATCTCCGGCGTCTTCAAATCCTAATCGGGTGACAATACCGGAAAAAGGCACAACAGCAAAGAGAGCAAATAAATACACAAGAATACACAAATGAACTCCAAATTAATCAAGTCCTATGCCATTAGCAAGATCTTGATTTAACAAATTTTTAGAAATTTATTTCATAATTTTTGGAGTTATAACGGAGGAGAAATGAATTTTCGAAGATTAATTGAATTGAAAAAGAGAGAGAGAGAGAGCCACAGTGTAGACTTGGGTTTCTGCGCCTGGTGGTGGTCCCAACCTGCAGTCTTGTGAGAGGCCTAGCGATGAAACAAGGGGATGAGGCTGGCTTTATTCTGCATAAGCAGGCCTGGTCGATGAGTCAAATGGGAAGTTAAGACATCATTAATAGTTAATGATTTGCTTAAAGCTTTTAAGTCTTTGTCATTAAGACTAATGATGGGGCGGTGAACACAGCACGCTGGCCTTGCGCTTGCCGCCTGCCAGCCTTGGCCAGCCTTGAGGCCGTCGCCGGCCAGGCTAAGCAGCGAGACAAAGCGGCGAGAGCGAGGGAGCTAGTGGGAGGTGGTGCAGTGGCAGAGGTGGCGGTGTCGGAGGCGGTGGCCGGCAGGTGGTGGCAGCAGCTCGGTGATGGCGGCGGTGGCTCGGTGGCGCTTCGGGGCGGGAAGGGAGCACGAGTGGAGCTCGGCGATCCGATCCTGGGTCGAGGAGGAGGACCCGAGGATGGCGGCAACCAGGCGTGTCTTGGAGAAAGAAATGGGGGAGGCGAGGAAGGCGTAAATCCGCTGGCTGTGGCGGATCTTCAAGAAGACTTGAGGAAAGCTTCACGGTGGCGAGTGGCGCCACGGTGGCAGGTCGGGCGCCGGAAGGTGGCCGGGCGGCTTGTCGGCAGTGGAGGTGGTTCGTGAAAATGGAGAAAGGGGTGGCTTTGGTGTGGACTTCTTGGAGCAGCGGCGGCGTGGGGAGCTCAAAGGGGAGTAGAGGGGCTTTATAGGAGGCCAAAGGCGCGAGAGCAGGGGGACCACAGGGAGGTCGAGGCTGCTTGATCCAGGCGGCGACGTCTTGTGGTTTGCCTGAGGGAGACATGGCGAGAGAAGCGGAGGAAGCTGCGAGGACAAGGGTGGGTAACTCGGCGTCCTTGCGATCATGATAGCGTCGTCTTGTTGCCATGCGTTAAAAGCATCTAGGCCCCTAAAAGTTGTTTTGGAAATTAATGACAATATGTGAATATAGAATTAACAAGTTTATTGAGTATTTACAAGGTTAAGTCCCATTGGTGAATTTGTTGACGCAAAGATGCATGCCAAAGGTGAAAATGAAGATTCACAAGGGTTAAAAGACAAGGTACTATTAGTCTAGGTTCCTTTTCTATTTTACCGGTCTTGGGAGTTTGGTTGAAAGACCGGATTATAGGATATACGCCGTACTATTAAGAGGGATCATGGCTAGTAGCTTGATGGCATGTTCTGGTGCAATATGGATCAATTTAGGATCATGCATGCATTTGGATTTTAACTTAAAATTGTTTTGAAAAGTTCTAAGTTTTACATTCAAAATCGGTGGTCTGCAGTTCTACTTGCGATTAAATGCCGCTTAGTCTTGATATGGCCGGACTTTACTCGGCGGTAGTCGCATTTTGAAGGAGCAACAAATTAAGTGTTGAAGCGGAACAATAGGGTCCTTGAGCGGTCATACTGCGATCTGATCATTCCGTATTTTAGTTGGCGGTTCAATAAAACCAGAAGCATTGCAAATTGCCTCAGACTTTCTCATGGAAATCGGTCGTACCGCCCGTGACTTACGGTCGTACCGTTTTGCGGTCATTCCGATTTTTATGAGGCGGTTCAATAAAAACAGAACAAGTGTAAAATCTGCTCAGAAACTTATCTGGAAATCGGACGTTCCGTTTTTTGGGAACGGTCGTACCGGCCTGCGGTCATTCCGATTTTTATATGGCGGTACAGAAATTCCAGAACCAATGCAAATTTTCAGCTAATCATGAAACCCTACAAATGGTCATCTAGCTCATAAAGCAGTGCGGCCAAAATCGACGTCTGTAGCGTTTTCTGCGATCGTTCATTGGGAGTTCAGCGGCTAGTTTTCTTTTTGTAATGCTGTTCTGTAGATTGGTATTGCTCGATCGAGAGGATGCGATCGTCTTAGGCCTTATACTGCGATCGTTCGATTTAAATCGACTTCTCTGGTTTCGTTTCCAACGGTCATAATTGTTTGTGGGGGCTTTAAATACCCCCCTACTGCTCAAGGCAGTGAAAGGTCGTACTCATTTGATATTCATAGAGCCTTGAGAGCCTTTGCATTCACTCAACACTCAAAACACTCTTGTGCATTCATTGTGAGGTTGTTGAGATACATTCAAGTGCATTCATACTCCTAGTTGATCCATCTGCACTTGAAGTGTGATCAAGCGAAGACCTTGGTCTATTACTCTTGGAGTGTTGCCGCACTCCTAGGCGGTTAGTGGTGAAGCGGCTGTGATCTCTTGAAGAAGATTGTGAAGAGGCGGTGCAAGCTTGTGAGTGGTTAGGTGTTCACCATCTCGGGCGGAGGAAGAACAACCATAGTGACTTGAGGAAAGGCTTAATTAGTGGAGCCGCAGGGCGTCAAGCTCCTCAGCGTGGACTAGTGAAGGCAAGCAAGTCTTGATACCACAGGAAAAACATCGTCGTGTCTTTGTGATATCTCTAGTCTTTACCTTCGCTTTTATATTTACGGCTCATTATTATGATTAATTTGTTTAGCTAGAATTATCACTTGTTTAGACTAAGTTATTAATTGAGTAAATTGTTAATTTGTTAAAAGTTTAAAACCTCCTATTCACCCCCCTCTAGTCGGTTATCCTTGATCCTACAAGTGGTATCGAGCTTGGTCTCTCATTGACTTAGACTTAACCGTCTAAGAGAAAAGGATGGCTAGTGAGAATTGCTTTAGGAAATGCTCCTTTATTTGATGGCTCAAATTATGCTTATTGGAAAATTAGAATGTCAATTTATTTAAAGGCCATGAGTCAAGCGTATGGAGAATCGTAAATGAGGTCACGTAATACCCTTGATCCACTACACCCGGATCAAGAGATCGTAATACTCATTTAGATGTTCAAGCTATGAATGCTCTCTTTGGCGCTTTGAGCGGATGAGTTCAATAAGTGAGCAATTTGGAAGCGCTCATGATATTTGGATCACTCTCGAAATCCATGAGGTACATCTCTCGGAAAGCGGACATCACAATGATCGACAAAGCATTCAAACATGATTCGAGATGAGTATATTAAGATGTAGACTTCGTACCTAGGAAAATTGGTGAGCATATGCATCTGATCTTGCAGATGAAAAGAGAAAAAGAAAGAAGCGAAGGGCACCTCATCTCGACATCTTGAGGTTTACTATCTTCCTACCTTCAATAATTGGGTCTATTCTTATTATATAGGCCAGTAGATGATATTTGTGAGGCCAAAAGCATGCATTATTTTCTATGTGGACCGACGAACGTTTCCTGTTTACTATCACGACACGGTTTCTAGTGACTGGACTCTGAATGTCTTGAGTCAAGAGGTGAGATTTTTATTTCACCTGTTCTAGTAAATAGTACTTGTCCCTAAAAATAGTGAATAGTACTTGCTCCCTTTAGTCACAAAAAGGTCGTCATGAGATACCGCTCAGGAATTGCCCATAGGTGGTTCGTCGTTGGCTGAGGGGTTCGGTCACTTTGGTGCAGGTTCAGATTTTGTAGACATTATACTTTTTTTTCTCAACCTATGTGGCACTGTGTAAATGATACAAAAGTACTTTATTTTATTTAACTCCTAAGAGCTTATTTATTTTCTAACTCAAAAATCAAGTGTTCGGTTCTCCATCTGTTTGTGTTGTTATGACCATAACGATAAGTGCAACGACTCAAAACTAATATTGTGTATCTTATATGAGACATTTTACTTATAAATTTTGAAACAATATGTGACGTAAATAGGGCGTATCAATACTAGCCTACAGAAAATATATGTACTAAAACCCGTATGTGTTTCTCGGGTGGGTGCACAAACTGTCATGTGGGTCATATGGCATACTAATAAAAGAATTATGAAATGCTTTTATATTTTTAATAATATGTTCACACATATTTAAAATTTATTAATTTTAATGTTAGTATTTATTATTACTATCTCCTAATAAAATAAGTTGTTTTCACAACTAATTATGTAAAGTAGCCAATTAATTGGAAAGAAAGCCGACCTAATTATAGAGGCAGTAAGTACCATATAAATACAATATTCATAATGCATGGTTTACTGTGTTGCATCAATCGATCGATAATCGTTTAATAACCGTCCTTTTACCCCATCTTTAAGCATCAATGGTGCACCTCCAACGCAAATTTTCTAAGTCTGCCACTGCTATATATATATATATATATAGGACACCCATTTCGTACTCCCGAGAGTACATACTCCCCTTCGAATACACCACTTTTAAAATATATTATACTTCTTTATTATTTTCAATATACTTAAATATCAATTATAAGATACTCCAATACGACTTGATTGAAAAAATTCATTGGAGCCCTTTATTTTTGCTATATACCCTTTTTCATATATAAAAGAAGTATATACATAGATTTTGGTATAAAAGTGGATTTTCAAGAAAATTTTCTTGTAACTCACTTTCGGGTATCTTATAATCATTATTGGAGTATGCTCAAATAGATAAAGAGGTATCATCATACGATTTAAGTGGTATATGAGAGGTGGGAGTACGTACTCCCAGGAGTACCATACCATTTTCCTATATGTGTGTGTGTGTGTACTCACCAATCGGGTGCTTACATTAGAGCACCGACCAACATAAAAATCTGAAAAGAAAAGACAGTCCAAAACAACACTACGAGGGCCATAAACTCAAACATGCCGCTCTTGCCTCAACCCATAACATGCCTTCCTGTTTGATCACTACCACCATGTCTTGCCAGGTACGAGATTTATTATTAATGACCCTGGCATTCCTCTCCTTCCACAGCTGCCACATGATCAAAATTATCAGCTTGTCATACCCTTTTCTATGTTCTAAGACAACTTCCTTTCTTGAATCAATCCACCAGTCTGTCAAGCTGACAGCCCCATTTGGTGTAAGCAGATCATGAGCTGATATAGAAATAATTTCATACCAAACTTGTTTGGTCACCACATAGTCCATTACAAGATGTTGTATTGTCTCATCCTCTTGATCACATAGCACACAAGATTCTGGATATTGTATCCCTCTTCGTCTCAAACGATGTGTTGTCCCACATCTTTTTTGTGTCACCAACCAAGCGAAAAACTTACATTTTAGCGGTGCTCTTGACTTCCAGAGTTGCTTGTTGCAAGGCAACTTTAAAGCCCCATTAAAAAAGGCTCTATAAGCAGAGTTTGCAGCTTATGATAATGAAGACGACCACTTCCAACAAATGATGTCTTCTCGACCTTCTTGTAGCTGAAACTGTGACTCCTTGTTTGACATTAACAAAAATTCTCTCAAGGCTATAATCGGTAGATCTCCCTTGATGTCTCTGATCCATTCATTGTTGGCTAGAGCATCCCTCGGCAAGCAATTTTGTCTTACTTTCCTGCTGACTAGATGCCACGGATTTGGTGCAAAATTTTCACTAAAGTGCCATCCAACCAATTATCTTTCCAAAACAATGCAAAATTTCCATTCCCTACTTCCACTTTAATAGAAGCTTCAAACATAGCTTGCACTGTCCTCTCTTGTTGCATATAAATATCTGACTAAACCCTCGTGCTGTCAACTCTTTTCAACCATAACCATCTCAACCTTAATGCATATCCCATTATTTTTAGATCTAATAAACCAAGTCCACCATATTCCAATGGTCAACAAACCTTGCTCCAACCGTCTAAGCATTTTCCTCCTTTAATTGCTTCTTCTCCCAACCATAAAAAAACTTCTCCTTCTCTTGTCTATTTATTTAATCAACCTGACGAGGATATAATAATCCTCATTTTACCTTTTATCTATGATTTTTATTATAGGTAAATATGACGTCATGTGAACCCTAAGTGTACCCCTTAATGTTATGAAGGAAGAACCAAATGGATGGTCGTAAGTTCTTCTCGACCACCCCCATAATCGTAAGTTATGCTACGACTATCCCATAATCGTAAGACTTGCTACGACTACCTCATAGTCGTAGATTCCTCTATGACTAGGTCAGCCACGACCACCTTATAATCAAATGAACACTGAGACAAGTGGGTCTTATTGATTAAAGGATTCAAACGATCATCATCTGTTGTTATTCTCTGAGAATAATGGCACGTAATACCCATTATACGTAATACCCCATTATCTACGGTATATAGGCTTGTTGGCGGCGTGGAGGAATTAATACACGGTAATTACTACCAACATGCGCCAGATTCTGAGGAGGTGATGGTAGCCGCTTTACTAGATAGCTATGCGCTCCTTCACGTACTATAAAAGCGGCAACTAGAAAAAGGAGAATCGATCGAGACCATCGGAATACAAGCACTATCTGTAATAGTCTTAGTTTTTCCCCGATTGTTCGATATACACTCAATACCATACACACACGGGAGTAGGGTTGTTATTCTCTCCGGAGAAGGCGAACACAGTATAAAAATTCCGTGTCAATCTCTGCATGATTCTATTCTAGGAGACCCCGAATCAAACAATCTTTACGTAAGTTCGGTTCTAAAACAAGCGGTTAGCGCCGTCCGTGGGGATCTTCGGTAATTTCTTGTCAAACATTCTCTCTGTTTTCCAAATCTCATGCACTCATGGCGGAGAATGGAGCGAGGAGAGCTGGTTCGACTTGGCGGTCTGTGAGCGTCGACATGGATGCGGGATTGATTCTGAACAAGTGATGACTCATCCTATGGCATTCTTGCCTCAGGGATCTTCCACGAGATCCAGGAGACAATGTCGCCGGTGGAGTTGAGGAGGATCCTTATCCCCCAAGATGCGTCCAGAGAGAATCTACCCTCTCAAGGGCAAGGTCAATCGACCGGGACCACACCGGTGGACTCACGACCTGACGAGTTTTTTCCTCGAAGTGTCCAAGTTCCCTAAGGCGGTCCGACTTGGTGAGGCAAGCTCTAGAAGCCACAGATGCAGGACTTCACGGCATCTGGTGATTCTCTCTCTCTGGATAACGCCCGGAGAGGCGGGATCAAGCATGCTTTTCACCGCAAATTCGACCATCTCTCCATGAGTCACACTGCCGACGGAGCAGTTATAACCCAGACTTCCCTACTTGGAGGATTACTCCAAATCGCGGATGGTGTCTCTCGGCGACTCCTCAAGCGGAGGGCCTCGGCGCAAGTGAGAATCATCAGCAGGAGGTCTTCGTCCTTCCCTCGAGATCAAGATCACTCTTCTAGAGGCCGAGATGGAGACCCTTCCGAAGGTCACACTGCGCCCCCCTCGTGGCAATGGCGGACACCACCAGCTGGCGGACCGACCACGCCTTCATGAGCGCCGGGAAATCCTCGACATTCTCGCGCTTCATTGAGGCAATCTCAAGAGTCTAACATGGAAAATCTTGAGGCAATTGAAGGAAGAAGATTGAAGCTCGAGAAGAATTTGCTAGGCGTATTCAATATCAATCGAGAAGAAGCTCGAGAGCTCCGGCACATCAATGATTTGCTCGAGAATCCAACTCAAGAGCTAGCGAGCAGCCCGACTCGACCTCTTATTGAAGAGATCGCACAAAACTTCGGAGTACAATGAAAAAATTGGAAGCTCCTCGTCGACATCATTCAAGTAGTCGTACCCATCGACTTCTTGGCTACCGATCAATCAACATATCACAGCGTAGAAATCGGCGCATGACAAGTCGTGTCGATCTCCTACTCGAAGAAATGTCTTCAAATGGTGATGATCAAAAAGCTCCTCGGAAGGTGATCGTTCACCACTCAGACATGGAAATCTGCAGCGGCGATAAACTACGAGTATTCCCTCGTGGGACCGAGACCTATTATAGGTCGGGTCAACTTTATTCTAGGTATAAATCGAAGTCGACCACGATGATATCAACCCTTCTTTTACGCAAAGGAGGCGTCAAGAAGTCATTCTTGGATGTCGGGCATTCTGCTTTGATCTCAGAGCGTTATTTGCCACCTCGTTTTCGATCGGTGAACATGGAGAAGTTTGATGGTTCCCAAAATCCCGCCGAATTCCTTCAAATTTACTACAATTTGTTAGAGCGGCGGGAGGAGAGAGCATGTGATGGCAAATTACCTTCCAAGCGTGCTCGAAGGATCCGCTCGATCGTGGTTACTAAACCAACCACTCGAGTCGATCTATTCTTAGCAACATCTCTGCGATCTTCTCTTGGCAAATTTCCAAGGCACATACAATGCATACGGAAAGGAGGGCGACTTGCACGGATGAGGCGAGCGACAACGAGACATTGCGCCCGATTCATCAAAGCGCTTGATCGGGTTAAGTAACTCAATTAGGAAGTTTCGATTCATCATCATCGGGGCTTTCAAGCGAGTCCGTAGTAGAAGGATAACGAGAGGATATTGCTTTAAATCCTCCTATACGTCGCGAACTCTTGAAATGGCGATCGATATACTCTTGCCTCTGAGGCGGTCGAGTGGAACAACACAATCGATCGTGAAGACAATCCATCTCGAGAGCGAAGTTGGTAAGAAGAAGGATAAGAAAGCAAAAAGTCCAAGAATAAGATGAAGGGTCAAAAACCAGCGGTTCCAAGGAGGTATTGGTGTGAATGATAAAGAGCCACGTACATCAAGCCACACTCCGACGAGAGGCAAAGGTAAGCACCGATCGGAAAAATGATAAGCCTAGGTGGTGTCCTTTCCATAAAAGGAAGGGCATGACCTTCCATAGCTGTCGGGTCTTCAGCAAAGCTTGAAGACTACTACAGCGACAAGGACCACTTCCACCCTCGGCGGGTAGGTCAAACAAGTGGTCATAAATCTTGAGATGGCGAAGAGGAGATCTGTTCGGGATCCGCAACACACCATTGAACACATCTACGGGGATCATCGGCATATGAATCAAAGCGGCAGCTCAAGGCTGCTGAGCGAGGTAAACTCCATAGATCCTCCTCTCGTCAATAAATTGCGAAGTGGTGGAAGTCACCATTTCTTTCGAGAAGGTATTTGCCGATCCTTCGACTCGACAGTCGATACCTAATCGTGGTCGAACCCACCATCAACAATTGTCGGGTCAATCGAGTTTTGGTTGATGGTGGAAGCTCGTTAAATATTTTATTCTGAGTGCCACTGGATGACATGCAAGTACCGGGACCAAAGTAAGACCGATGCGATACTCTTTCCATGGGATTGTCTGGGATCTTGACCAAACCAATTGGTCAAGTTTCTCTTCCTTTAACATTTGGTTCACCAAGTAATTTGAGACGAGAAAATCTCCTTTGATGTGGTCGATTTCGATCTGACATATAACGCCATACTCGGACGACCAACTTTGGCAAAATTCTAATGGCTACTCATTATGGATATCAATGTATTAAGATGCGAGTCCCAAAGGAGTAATTACAATCCATTGTGACAAGAAGATGGGCGCATACTGCGGCCAATCGATCCCTTGAGATGGTAGGACAAATACCAACTCGAGAAGAAAGTCGACCTTCGACTAGCAAGTGAAGCCTAAAAAACGCACCAAAGCGAGCGACAAAGTCAAAGAGGTTCCTCACGGGCCTTGAGGAGCCCTCGAAGGCTGTTTCGAGGGATACTTCCGACCCCAAATAGGAAGGCGCCCTCATCACCTTCCTCAGAGCTAACAGGATGTATTAGCGTGGCAAGCATCCGACATGCGGAGTCCCGGGGAGGTGATCGAGCCGCGAGCTAGCCTTACGGCGACAAAGTACCGTAAAACAAAAATTGCGGAGATTTGCCTGATCGGCGAGATGCTATTAAATCGAATTGGATAAGCTACTTAAGCGGGCTTTATAAGAGGTCAACCATCGAGAATGGTTGGCTAACCTGTAATGGTTAGAAAGTCAAGCGGCAAATGGGCGTATGTGCGTGAACTTTCTTGATCTTAATAAAGCTTGTCCAAAAACGATTTTCCTTTACCTCGTGTCGATCGGTTGGTTGACTCTCTGAGGTTGTGAAATGTTAAGTTTTTAGATGCATATTCGGATATCACTAGATTAATATGTGTCTGAGCGATGAAGAAAAGCCGCATTTATTACACCATTTGGTATATTTTGCTATGTCAAAATGCCATTTGGTCTAAAAAATGCGGTAGCTTCTTTTCAACGCTTGATGCGAGCAACTTTTTCATCTCAATTAGGCGAAATCTAGAAGCCTATGTTGATGACTTAGTTGTCAAAAGCATCAAGAAACTTAATCATATTACCGACCTACAAGAAACATTCGACAATCTCGAAAAACATCGCTTAAAACTTAATCACGAGAAGTGTGTGTTTGGAATCTCTTGAAATTGCTTGGATTCCTAGTATCTATCACGAGGAATTGAAGCGAATCCGAAAAGATAAAAGCCATTTACAAATCGCCCTCAACTACGGAAAGAAGTCGAGAAACTCACTTTGGGTGCATGGCGGCTCTAAGTCGTTTCATCGCACGGTTGGGAGAAAAGGGACTACCTTTCTTTAAACTTCTAAGGAGACACGAAAGTTTTGAGTGGTCGAAAGAACAAGCGCGCCTTTGAGGATGTCAAGAGGTACCTTCTGAGTGCTCCTATTACGGTCTCTCAGAGGCGGAAGAAAGCGCTCTTGGTTTACCTAGGCGCCACGCCCGAGGCGGTCGGTAGCGATCTTGGTTGTAGAGCGTGAAAATGTACAGCGACTAGTTTACTACGTAAGTGAAGTTTTACACGACCTAAGGGCGTTACCCTCGGGTCCAAAAGCTTCAGTATGCCCTCCTCATGTCTTGAGAAGCTGCGGCATTATTTTGGCGCACAAACTAGGCATGTGCGTCGAGTTTCCCTTGGGAGCGATCCTCGAGAATAGGGAAGCAGATGGGGCGCATGGCAAAATGGTCGGTCGAACTTGGGGAGTTCGACATCCATTCGTGTCGAGCGGCGTTAAATCCCAGATCTTGGCGGACTTTGTCGCCGAATGGACAAATCTGAACTGTTCGGGATCCCGATCTGATTCCCGACCCGATGGGCGATGTACTGACGGTCGCTTACTTTAAGTGGCTCGGGGGTTTGGGTGGTCTGGTATCTCCTCTAGGAAGACCTTAAAGTATGCCATACAATTAAACTTTCGGGCCACTAATAATGTGGCGAGAATCTGAAGGTTTGCTAGGCGGTATCTGACGTGGCGCTCTCGATTCGCCGACTACTCGTGAGAGAGACTCTCAACTAGTCGTGAATCAAGTCGGTAAAAATACCGATGCTCTAACGACAATGTCTCGGTACTTATCGAATCGTAAGCTAGAAAAGCATTTTTAGGTTTGAGGCACAATTCATCCCTCGAAAGGATAATTTCCTCATGAACCGGCTTGCTCGAATAGCTTCTTCGGATCTGAAGTACCAAAGGAGTCTTCTTGGAACAACTCGAAGCCTTCTCAGGTCGAAGAGCGAGACACCTCCTATTGAGACAGACCTCTCTAGAATACGAGGATACATGGATGGCGCCCATCTATGATTATCTTGAAAGGGTTACATGCGAAAGGCGATCTCGAGGCGGATCGCTTATCGAAAAGCCAAAATGTATACTTTGGTGAAGGAGTTCTCTATAAGCGAGGTACTCAAGGGTGCTCATGCGATGCATTCATGAGCGAAGGATTAACACTCCTTCACGACATACATGGTGGCATTTGTGGAAATCATGCTTCCTCTGAGCGTTGGTCGGCAAAGCTTTTCGACAAGGTTTTCTTGTGCCATGACCCTATCACGATGCTAAAGAGTTGGTTAAAAAGTGTGTCGATGCGGTTTCATAGCGAGCAAATACACCAACCGGCTCGGGCATTACAAACAATACCTCTATCTTGGCCTTTTGCAACTTTGGGGTCTTGATATCACAGGGACCGTTTCCTAAAGCTCCGGGAGGTTTGAGTTCCTTTTGTGGCTATTGATCGTTCACAAAATGGATTGAAGCGAACACGTATTTGGGATAACAGCAGGCGACAAAGCGGTTTATGATGAGATCGTAATTACTCGATTTGGAGTACCAAGTCGAATAATTACGAGATAATAGTAAGCAATTTTCGGCGCAAAATTTCAAGAATTTTGCGACGAGTTGGGTACCAAGTTATGTTATGTACATGGCCCATCCCGAGTAATGGGGCGGTCGAGCGTGCAAGCGGCCAAATAATGAGAGAATTAAAACTCGAGTCTTGACCACTCATCAAGCGCTCGGGGCTTGGGTACAAAATTACCCTCACGTATTATGGGCGATTCGTACAACTACTAGTCAGACTCTGGAGAAACACCTTTCTTTTTAGTCTTGGTCTTTGAAGCTATGCTTCCTCGGAACTAAAGATACGGTCAACACAGTGAAACATTCACGGACTCCAACGAGGAACAAATTGACGAGATGATATTAATCTACTTGAAGAAAGGAGAAACCGGGCCCTAATTAGTTCGGCAATCTACCAACAAGCCTGCGAAGATACTACGATCGTAAGGTTCAACCTCGCTGACCTTCTTGTAGGTGACTTAGTATTGAGGCTTTGCCAATCAAGTCTAATCGGACAAACTTTCTCCCAAGTGGGAAGGTCCTTACGATGGTGAAGTTACTCGTCGAGAATTGATGCGATTGGCAATGGAAGGCGGCGGGTTCTCTCGAATTCTTGGAACATTGACCCGATTCACGCAAGTTCTATGTGTAACCGACCATTAGGACAATAAAGAATCGGGTTTTTCTATCTCTATTGTCTTACTTTTGAGTAGTGCTTTCATTATTTTTCGACTATGTTTTAAACACCAGTTTTCTTTACCTTTGGTCGGAAGCGAGATAACATCACCTAGTCGAAGCCTCTCCTCTCTGCATGTGGTCACGCCCACTAGAAGGAGTTTCCTAGTGTCGACTCGTTACTCGCTTTTATGGCCAACACAAAGAACTTCGGGTTTTATTTAGTCGAAATATTTTTGAAGGCCAACTCTTTTCACCTTAGTTTATTTCTTGATTAATTTGAAAAATACTCTAAGAAGAGCGCACTTTCTCGATTTGCTTAACCGTCTTGGGTGTACTCGTTTCATCTCAAGCTGGTGGGAGGAAGAGACACATCTAGTCGAAGCCTCTCCTCTCTGCGTGGTCACCTTGCTGGAAGGAGCTTCTAGCTTTGTTCGATTTCCTACTCTTGCTACCGGGGCAGACTTATCGAGTCCAGGAGAAGGACAAGTAAATATTTTAAAGTCCTCTAGGCGTTTGCTTAACTCAAGTTGCCGTTCTCGATTTGATTAAACTAGTCGGAGATGTTAACATTACCTAGTCGAAGCCTCTCCTCTCTTGCGTGGTCACCCCCACTAGAAGGAACTTCCTAGTGTCAACTCGTTACCACCCTTTACGACGATTGCATGACAATTGAGACCCAAAACTACAAGTTAAACAAACCTCTCTGTTTTGAAACCCTTTCTCTGAGACTATTTACTTAGTTTGTCTAAACAAACTCGGCAAATAGTCGAGGGCTAGAATAATTTGATTTCAATTCTTAGTCTTTATTTAGTTAATTATCTTTTGAGTTACTAACTACTCGACAAGATGATTTGCGAGGAGAAAAAAACTATTTACTTAGTTTTCATAAACTAAGCAAATAGTTAGGGGCTAGGATAAAGTCATTACATTTGACTTCATTTCTTAGTCTTTAAATTAGTTAATTATCTTTTGAGTTACTAACTACTCGACAAGATGATTTGCGAGAACAAGATGGATTACATCAACAAAAGACTTTTTCACAAGTTCATTCTGAGACTACTCACGAAGAGGAGAGCCCATTGCATCTCCTCTGAAACTTTCCGACCAATGATTGCATCTCCTCCATCAGACGTCTTCATACGCTTGAGGCGGTTGAAATCGACCAGTGGTTGCACATTAAGGTTGGGGTCATGAGCTTTAAGTTTTGCTAATGCATAACTTCTTGTAGTTTCGACCGCCTCCTTTATCGATTACGCTTGGTTGGCCTTGAGTGGTCACGGATCTTGCAAAATCGACTTGATCCCCAATGGTACTTGTGTGGCAGCTATTGTATCATCTTGAGAGTCTTTCCCTCACTATGTAGCTCACCAAGCACATTGTTCGAGGCGTGATGTTTCCTTGAAGTTTAATCTTCATTGCTTCCATCTCTGTTGGGTACAAATCGAAGCCTCGCGAACTTTTTGTTTCGACCACTTGCTCTGAAGAAATAAGATTGGTCAAACAAAAATAAACTCCTAGAGGAAAAAACAAAAAAAATAATCACGGGTAAAAGAATTTCTTACCCACTAGTTGAGAATCAACTTCTTGACCTCTTCATTATGGGAAGCAACGGTCTCGGCATACTTTTTCTCCCATGATACAATATCCTCTACATTCTTCTTTGCAATAAGGGCGACTGGTTATAAATCACGGCTTTATCCGCGATTCGATCTCAAGTTCTCTCAATTTAACGTCCATTGCTAGAAAGGAAGTGGAAGTGAGAAAAGGAAATAACTTCGTAAAGGAATGCGGTAAAAATTACTTACTTGATATTGAGTTCCCAGCGTCTCAAGGTTTTGATCTTTATTTTTGGACATCTGAGTAAGCTCGTGAATAACTGAAGTTTTCTCTCTAACTTCATTACGGAGCTTTTTCGTCTCGTCTTCTTTTTACGAAAAGAAGCAAGAGTTAGGTAAAGATCAAAGATATAAGCGATCTTAAGTTCAGCACTTACTATTTAATTTTTCTGCAATTTCATGGTTGCGAGTTAGCTTCTTTAAGCTTTTTAGGAGGTCTAATACCTCTTCCTAAACTTTTTCGACTCCTCTTTTTCATAATCGGCGAGTCGGCTAAGATCTTAAGCGTCCTTTTGTTTAACACGCAAGGATAACGGTGGACATGAAACATGGGTCAATCGATTCTCTAAAGTTGTCGATGATATTCACCAACAACGGCGATTTGCTCTATGGCTTTACGCAAGATGAAAAAGCGATGAAACAAGAAGATTATACTGTATATATATAAGTGCGATTAAGTACTTACATTCATAGTTGATCGAGCAAACATCGAGTAAACCGACTCAGGATCTTGACTTGTCTACCTTCGTGACTTGGTCCCACCAAACCTTCTCAAGGCGTTCATTATCAAAGGTATCCCTCTATTGGGAATATCGTTGGGATGGGGGACTTCGATCGCGAATCTGGCGAAGACCCTCGATGGAAGCGAGCCCAAAGAAGTCGGTAGCGAAGTTGAAATACTCTTCTTCTTACGATCTTTGTAACCGGTTTCTCTTTGGAGTGCAGGGAGGAGCGTGCATGCGATCTCCTTTAAAACGCGGTGGGCGAGAACCGCCACCATCTTGACCCGAGGCCTGCGGTTGCCTCTGTTCTATCCACGACCATCTCGGTGGTCGTGGCGACCTCCTCGATAGTCGCGATTGTTCTTTGGAGCTTTCACGACCATCTCGATGGTCGCATGTTCTTCTTTGGAGTCTCCACGACCATCTCTGTGGTCACAGCTTGCTACTTGAGAGGTTGTAGCCGCTACCTTCTTGGGTACAACGGTACCTCATTGGTTGTCGTAACCACTTGAGCGCCACGACTTCCTCTACCACAGGTGAGGATGATCCTCGACCACTTCCTTGTTGTCTCTCCGGTAATTTGGAGAGGTAGCAATAGGCTTCTCAGCGGAAGCATTCTCGAAATTTGAAGAAGTCGGACTAAAAGCGACAAAAGGAAAGCAATTGAGGTTGTGAAAAGGAAAAAGGTAAATTCTGTTTTTACACTTTAGTATATTTCACATACCTCTGCACCTTGGACCTAAGCGAGAATTTGGGAGTCACTTTCCCAGCGGAAGATTTCTTCTTCTCTCGACCACTTCGGTGAAGTTCGAGTTGAAGAATGGGCTTAGCCACGACCACGTCACGTGGTGGATTTTGAACGAGGACCATCTCTCGGTCTCGACTTTCTGGATGGCGAGATCGGTCTCGACCACTCCAAGAGCGACATTGTCATCAGCCATAGGCTCTCTTTGGAAGCGGTATTATCCTTCACAAAGACATAAAATCCTTCGGTTCCCTTTTCCAAGTGCTTAACAAAACCGAAGTGGCGAAAGCTGCGAAAGATTTTTGTCATAATAGAAGGGTACCTTGGCCTTGCGAGTTTGCGCTTTAGAGGTTCGGCTACTTGACCTCCTTCACTTGACTATTTTAGCCTCGGCTTGATTCTTGGTATATGCGCCTAAGCTTTGCGAGAGGATGCGGTCGAAGGACTAGAACTCGAGCTCGCCCCTCCTTTGTCGTCACTCCTTAAAAGTCGGCGTCTCTTGGGCGAAGGAGCGAGCCTTTGTCCTTTGTCAACCTGCACCGATGGTTATCGATCTGACTTCTTCATCATCCAGCGATTTTCCATGCCTACTTTACGTAAAGCAAAAGCGAAGAAAGAATTACTAGCGGTCGTAAGATTTTCTCGACCCGATATCAAATCGTAAGTTTTTCTCGACCTTTCCTCGGCAGTAAGATTTCCTACGGTCACGACTAAGTTGTAAGTTTTTCTACAACATTTCTCTAGTCGTAAGTTCTTTCTCGACTATAAAGTCTTAAAGATAAAATCAACTCTTGATTACCTTTAGGCGAACCATCCTTTCCTCTGCGGATCGACCTTAAGGATTTTAGGAACATACACTAAGTGGCGGAGACTTCTCTAAGCGAGTTTGACTCTAACGTTAATCTCCATTTGGTGAAAGATCTGTTCAAGCAGATAAAGGCATCTTTTAAACAACTGCGAGAAAGACCAAAGCCGAGAGCTAAGTCGAAAATTCACTTACCCTCGTTGTAGTCCACTGGTTGGGTCATTAGCCAGTATCTCCACATAGGGATGCTCGTTTCTTCAAGGACTAATTAGGCGTGTGATGAAATCTTTCACCACATGCCATCCGATCGACCCTTCCTTCTTCAAGTCCTTGATAAGCTTGAACATAAGGGGCAATCCGGTGATATCTTGAGTCGAATCCCATGAAGATCGCTTTTGTGACCTTTCCCACGAAAGAGGCATCTTACGAGTGACTTTCGGTAAAACCACCTCTTCCTCCATCCGACCCACGAAGCCGGGTGAAACTCTGAATATACTCCCTCGACTTCCGTCGTGGAGTTTTAGACCACAACTTCGGCAATCCGACTTGAGACATTCCATAGAAATATTGGAAAAGCTCAAGGTCATGGGAATTCCCGAATCGCCTCGCACAAATATCTGAAGGCGCTCGGCATGGTGATAGAGTTAGGACCAAGGTTCACTAACTCCACCCCAAAATGCTTTCGAGCACTGCTGGTGAAAGGGGTGAAGCGAGTGCGTCGAAGGCCACACTTACAATAAGCACGGAAGGCAGAATTTGCCCATTCTCCTGACGGCCAATCTTTGCCCAAATCTGGGAAGCCATTTCACAAGAGTCTTCTCTGGAATCTTCCGCGACAACTAGGGCTTGAATCTTCGCGCATCCATCTCGACTCTTCCCAATCGAAACTTTCTGGCCATCTCTCGGAAGCAGGAAATTTTGGGTCGAAAAAGAGGCACAATTGGAGCGGCGGAGAAGGCAAAACGACTTCGGCGGAGAAGGCAAGAGCTTGAGAGAACAGCGGGGAGCAATTTGGGGAAAAAGAAAGATCTTAGGTTTTACCCTCGGTGAGTATATATAACCGCGTACCTTGAGCGGATCGTGACATTCAAAATTAGCCACCGTCTCGGGAACGCTTCAGCGAACAGGCTAACGAGCGTCGTTTGAGATTCCCGATGTGTCCGTTCGAGAAATTCAGGTTTGCGTTTACATCTCAAGCGAAATTACTTCCTTGGTTAGATCTCTTCAACCAAAGAAATGATAATCGAAAAGTTCCTTCTTCCGATCACTATACTCGACCACCTTGTGATCGTAGAAATGCTTCGACCACTTGATGAGTCGTAAGCAATTTTCTTGACCAAGCACATTTACGGTCAAAGTAGTACACAATCGAAGAGTTTTTCCTTCGATTATTTTCTCTGATCCTCTCATGATCGTAAGACCATCTAGAACCCTTTACCAAGTAAGTTGCTTTCACTTGAAGGTGGGGGCTAGATGGCGAGATATAATAATCCTCATTTTACCTTTTATCTATGATTTTTATTATAGGTAAATATGGCGTCATGTGAACCTAAGTGTACCCCTTAATGTTATGGAGGAAGAACCAAATGGATGGTCGTAAGTTCTTCTCGACCACCCCCATAGTCGTAAGTTATGCTACGACTATCCCATAATCGTAAGACTTGCTACGACTACCTCATAGTCGTAGATTCCTCTCGACTAGGTCAACTACGACCACCTTATAATCAAATGAACACTGCAGACAAGTGGGTCTTATTGATTAAAGGATTCAAGCGATCATCATCTGTTGTTATTCTCTGAGAATAATGGCACGTAATACCCATTATCTACGGTATATAGTGTTGGCGGCGTGGAGGAATTAATACACGGTAATTACTACCAACATGCGCCCGTTTCAGGAGGTGATGGTATTTGCTTTACTAGATAGCTGCCGCTCCTTCACGTACTATAAAAGGCGGCAACTAGAAAAGGAGAATAGATCGAGCCATCGGGAATACAAGCACTATCTGTCATAGTCGAGTTTTTCCCGATTGTTCGATATACACTCAATACCATACACACAGGGAGTAGGGTTGTTATTCTCTCGGAGAAGGCCGAACACATATAAAAATTCCCGTGTTAATCTCTCTGCATGATTCTATTCTAGGAGACCCCCCGAATCAAACAATCTTTACGTAAGTTCGGTTCTAAAACACCGACACAACCATTTTGGGATTTCCATCGCCATGAGTCAACAAATCGGTATGTCTATCAAAACATGCTTAACAACTATCAATATGCCTCCTAAACTCAACAATGGACCTTTCCATTTGGGTAGCTTGGCAATCACCTTGTTGACGATTGTATGGAATGAGTTCGTCGTAGCCGCTTGATGGATAGTGGAAGTCCTAAATAGGGCATGGAAAATCCTTGATCTGACAATGATAACTATCCTATGTTATTTTCAGTTCTTCCTCAGAACAACAAATAGCGTGGTTGAGCACTTCTCCAAATTTGTGTGTAAACCAGAGGCTTCACCAAAATATTCGAGCAACTTTTTCACTATTTCAAACTCAACCAAAGAAGGGGTGACCAGCATCATTACATCATCTGCATAAAAGGATGAACGGTATTTTATACTTCTATGACCTGTGGGCTGCAACAAATTCCTTTCACCGGTTTTCTGAACCATCTTGTTAAGAACTTCCATGACATGAAGGAACAACAATGGTGACAAAGGGTCACCCTGTCTCAGTCCACACTCATGACGAAACAGTTGTCCCAACTACACATTCAACAAAACTCTAGTGACGCCTTGGCATCCCGCTTCCGCGATGCCTTGGCCGGGGAGAAAGGGGGTGATGGGGGCTGGCGGGGGAGGTGGGGGCGGTGGGGGAGAAGGGGGAGGCTGGGGGCAGTGGGGGAGAGTAAGGGGAGGCGGTGGGGGAGAAGGTGAAGGCTGGTCGCGGCGGGGGAGAAGGTGGAGCCGTGGAGCCGTTGGGAGGCAGACCTTTGGGGAGAATGGGGAGGTCTTGGGAGGGTGGAGGTGGGGGCCGGGGGGGAGAAGGGGAGGCACGGGGGATGTCGAGGCCGACAGGGAGAGGGGGAGGCACCGGGAGTGGGGGGGTGAAGGGAAATGGGGTAGGTGCCAGGTGTTGTAATCTTAGCAGTATTTGCTTCCTTCATTCTAGAAATTACCGTATGTTTCATTGATAGCCACCGTATATTTGGAATTTTTCTTTTCAATTGTGGAAAAAAATCCTGATCATTTGAGTGTGAATCAAGCATTGCATTGTTACATTCCGTTTTTTAGTTTTTGAGCCATGCTTTCAGTATGTCAAAATTGTATTTGATGTCAAAGTTTCAATCTCAAAATCTCTCTTTTCAAATTCAAACCTTCAGTTCAATCTCTCCCTAGGCTCAGCCCATCTCCCTTCTTCCCAACCCAAGCCGCCCTCGAGCCCCTGGCCACCTCTAGTGCCCAGGACACGCTCCCGTGCATGCTCCGTGCAGAGCGCGCCCATGCTGCGCCTGACGCATCGTGACGCCGCGCCCTGCCGTCCCATCACTCCTTCACCTGCCCCCAGCCGCCGAAGTCGTCGCCGCATCCACTTGCCTGCGCTGCTCCTATCATCGAGCCCCCGCACCCATTCCATCGCGTCCTCATTGCTCTCTGCCTTCGAACTCTGTACACTCACTCGCGCCTACGCATGTAGGCCACTGCCACCCCATTGCATCTCGTCCCTGCCTGCGCAAGTCAGCGCTCTGATGACCGCACCGCATCACCTGTTCCCACTCCGCCGTGCCCGTCGCACCACCACCTGCCCTAGGACTCCAAGTCGCCACCATGACACTAGCCTCCCATGCACCGACTCCATGCCCCTAACGGCTCCTTACCCTCCCCCATGGCTTTACGAGGAGCCCTGGACCTCCCTTCTACCCCTCCTCCACCATTCCTCTTCTTCTCCACCAAGCAAGCTGGAGCCGAGCACTCTTCCTCCTCGCGTGCCGCCGTTGACAAGCCGCCCTCTAGTGAGCCTCTCCCCCAGCTGACCGCGTCACGCCGCGCCTCCCTTGGCCCTCCACTTTTCCCCTACCTCCCCTCTTCCTCCCCGCCGTTGAGGAGTGCCGCCGCCATAGACATTTCTTCTCCGCCCCCGGACACCGCTGCCATGCCACCACGATCGCCCCCAAGCTCCCCGACCCTACCTCAGGCTTTCTCTTCCTTGGACACAACCCATGCGCGTGCCACCCCACCGCCGGTTCACCTTGTTGTCTTGCGTCGCCGCTTGTCTTCCACCACGCCCCAGCTGCCTCCTGGGCGCCACCCTTGGGCAACCCATTCTGGCATTGCTTGGCCACAAGGCCTCCCTCCGCCGATGTGGCCCGAGCTACTGCGCAGTGGCCTCCTGCTGGTCCAAACTTGGACCAGCCTTGTAGCCCCATTTATTCCCCCCAAATCTTTGTTCTTAAGGGTGGTGTAGTGTTTAGCTTTAATTAAGCTAATGTTTAAATGCTACATTGAGTCAGTATCGTGTGGGCCCCACTGATGGTTTAATGAGGTCCATTAGGGCTTATTCATTGCCACCCATTGACAAGTGGGCCCAGGGAGTTCAATGTGTGGTCCAAGCCCCATGCACCTGTGGACCAATGCTAGTGGACCTTGGTCCATCAGCTGTGCCATGCACCAAGCCGCTGTGCAGTGGGTCCCGATTGTTAGAGAGACATCCTCTCTCTCCTCTTTTAATTTCTTTGTTTAATTCAAAAGCAAAACTTTGGAAGTTCCGTTTTCCCTCGTTCTAACTCTGATTTAAGTTAATTTTGTTTCTAAATTTGTCTAAATTCAAGATCTTGCTAATGGCAGTGGTCTTATTTAATTTGGAGTTAATTTGTTATTTCTTTAGTATTTATTTGTTATCTTTGTTTGTTTGATCTTTTTCCGGTACGTACGTCCGAATAGAGTTCGAAGAAGTAGGAGATCTCCAACTTGATCAAGATCAAGATTATCAACACTCTCTTACCTTTAACCTAGGCGAGTCAATACTTTAATCATTTTGAGCCTACATTTTATGCAAATTATATTCTTTTAAAATAGCAAATTGCATACTTTAATTCTTTATGCATATATATATTAAATCTTAAGGTAGTTAAATACCAATTTGATAATTAATTAATTATTATACCATCCTTTGATAATTGAATCCGTAAATCCTTATCACCCTAGTAATTATATGGTAACTATACTAGGTCTAGGTTGTACTTAAGCGACATGCTAGTCTTGCTTAAGTACCAGGGCATTAAATGCCCTAATCATTCTGTTTTAATCATGAAAGCGGATTTGGGCAGTCATTGGGGGGCAAATGACTGAAATGGTTGTGATAATTTGGTTTATACTTGTCGGACCCGGATTCCGAGAATCCAAATCCTTTGTGAAAACACTGTGTTATTCCCTGGATCAGTAGATAGCACTCACAGATACATCACTGAATCAAATTATACAAGTCGTAGATTAAACCATACCATTCATTAATTAACACACAGAGTTTACATAGACCGCATCGGGTTGGGTTTTACAAAAGGGCCGAACAAGACTAAAGATTACATTACAAAAGCGGAAGCGACAACGGAAGCAAAAGAGGTTCAGCACATCTCTCCACAGGCAAGCGGCTGGGGAAACCCGTGTGCGTCCGATATTAACCAAGGACTTGGATAATATTGGATGCACGCAAGCACCAACAGAGTCAACTAGACTGGGCAAGACTAGAACAACTAAAGACCAGACTACACTTCATTTATCTCCAAGGCCTCCAATTTGGGATCCTCGTAGTAGTCGTAATCCTCTGGATTTTCTACTTCTGAGGGTTTTGGGGGAAAGAGCGAGAATGAGCACAACTTCCGTGCTCGCGAGCCAACACACAATGCAATAATATATATGCAAGGCTAAACAAGGATGGCTCAGGTTCTTTTATTTGCTAAAGCAATATTTTCAATTATCATAATTATAAATTCCTATCACTTAGCATTTTAATAAATTGCATTTTATTAAAGAGAATAATTGTGCAATATTTATTTTAGTAGAGGTTCCATCCGTGAACCTATCTGCATGCTTCTTTGATTGGAGCTACCTCAATTACTACCATCATGAGCTCGAAGACTCGGGTAAAATCACTGAGGCTAGGTGAGCCCTTTCACATTTCATACCACCCACAAAGTTTAAAATAGAACTAACTCAAGTTAAGATTTCCATGTCGCCTTTGACCGTAGTAGCTAATTTGTTTAAACGATTTAGACTCTGCGAGAGGTTGTACACTGTACCCACAAGAGATAGTCATACTCGTTACCCCACATGATTAGTAGTCAAGTGGTTGGCGGCCAATCACGATAACCTTTCAAATTACCTCGCCCTTCCATCATCTCACCCATATGGGCCGCGCTTGCGGTGGGTCCCATAAGTTGTGCGGGATGTCACCCCTACGACGAGTCGTAGCAGGCACTTCACCATCGGTGTCCCTTCCTAGCTCACGCCTTGCACGTCTTCACTAGTGAGATGACTTTCAGGGTCCAATAAATTTACTAAGCCAAATTGCACTTTGCAGACTTGTGGTTGTACTTGTTTTACATAGGAGGTCATGACAAGATTAAGTCCTTAGGGGTTATCTGGGCGGTTTATTTCGCACATCAACTCTTTGGGCTACATTAGCACCCATCCACATTATACCATTCACAACCAACATTCTTTAGGCTACATTAGCACCCATTCAACATATCATCCGCCCAGATAGGAACAACAATTAGGGTTTTTGAGGAGTAAAATACATCAACTCAACCATCTCAGTCATTTCCCCGCAATGACTGCCCAAAACCATTTTTAAGTTTAAAGGATGATGTTTGGGACATTTAATGTCCCGGTACTTAAGCAAGACTAGCATGTCGCTTAAGTACAACCTATTTATAGTATTACCATATATTTACTAAGGTGACAAGGAATAAAGGATTCAATAACAATGGATAGCATATTAATTAATTAATCAACAACTGGGTGCTTAACTACCTTAAGCTTTAACATACATTTGATTAAATAATTAAAGCATGCAATTTTGGTAATTTAAATGAATATAATTTGCATAAAATGTAAGCTCAATATGATCAAAGTATTGACTCACCTTGGATATAGGTAAGAGGAGCTTGACAATCTTGCGCTTGATCGAAGTGGAGATCCTCTGCGCCTTCAAATCCTAATCAGACGATCGCACCGGAAAAAGGGCACAAACAAGCAAAGAGAGCAAATAAATAATAAAGAACAACAAATGAACTCCAAAATGAACAAGACCTATGCCATTAGCAAGATCTTGAATTAACACATTTTGAGGGATTTATTTCATAATTTTTGGAGCTACGACGAGGGAGAACGAAGCTTCCGAAGATTGGAATGGAAATAAAAGGGAGAGAGAGGAAATGGTCCACAGCATAGTGCTTGAACCATCTCCATGCGCACAGGGGGGCGCCGGTCCACGGGTACAGGAAAAAGGGGGCCCACATGGAAGGGAGAGGGAGGGGGGCTAAGCCACATGACAAGTGGGGCCCTTGGTCATCCTCTCCACTCGGCTCCACTGAGAAACAGAAAGGGGTGCAGAGGCGGGCTCGGTGGCGGCTTGGAGCAGTGGCGGCGCCAGCGATTGAGGGCGTGAGGAGGCGGCGGTGGCGGGCGAGCAGACCTCGAGCGGCGGACCGGGAGGTGGCGGCTCGGGAGAAGCGGAAGCGGCGGAGGCGAGGCAAGGAGGCGGCGGGTCCACGAGTCAAGTGCGGCGCCGGAGTTGGGGTGGTGGAGCAGTGAAGCTTGCGCGTGCATGGGTGGCGCGGGAGCTCAGGGAAGTCGGCGGCGGGGTCAAGTCGGCTCGGGAGCGGCTCAGGCGGTCCGGTGGCGGCGACCCGGGGCGGAGGAAGAGGGGTGACGGCGACGGCTCGATTCGGCGACGGGGAAGGAGTAGGGAGGATGGGGATGGGATCCTTGGGCCTTGAGGCGCGTGGTGACGCGGTCACCGGAGGCGGAGGCTCACCAGAGCGTCTAAAAGGCGGTGAGGCGCGGTGGCCAAAGGAGGGAGCGCGGCGGTGCTCTACTTGTGGCTTACCCAGGAGCTCGGGGGCGACGTGAAGGTGAGCAAGGGCACAGGGGGGAGCTTTATAGCCGGCAAGGAAGGAGAGAGCCATTGGAGAGGCTCGGGCATCTGAGTGATGGCCAAAGGCATCTTGTGAGCGCTCGAGTTGCAGGCGATGGCGCAAACACGCATCTTGTGGCCTGCATGCGGATGGGACTTGGCGACGCAGGCAGCCTCGTGGGTAGGCGAGATGGCCAGGGCGCACACGTGCATGGTGGCACGGAGCCGTTGGAGGGAGGAGCTAGCAGTGGCGTGCGCTAGGCGCAGGCGGCATCGCAGATCTGTGCGCGAGGTGGCGAGCTGGCAGTCGCGCCGCGTCGCGTTGAGAGCACGACAAGCGAGCCTGAGGTTAATGGCGGCATGGCAGCAGGGAGAGGTAGCGTGCGCGCCAGAGAGAAAGGGAGGAGGTGGCGCTCGGCGCTGGCTGCCAGGAGGAAGCGGCCATGGAGATGGCGCCAGGTAGAAGACGCCAGGGTTGGGTGCTGGCTCGGGCCATGTAACATTCCAAACAATGGTGTGTGTTTTAAATGTAATAAAATGAGGATAAATTAAAACTTTTGATGCCTCATGATGTCATTTGAAATTTTCTAGAAATTTTCCCTAGTAATTCCTATTTCCAAAGAACAATGTTTCTATTGATGGAAATAGTTAACCTTAAAAGCTCCATGATTAAATATGGTGATCATCCTCTGGAAATATTTTTCCTATCATCTTGATCATCCTAGTAACCTCTCTGCAAAATCTCGTAATTTTTAGATTTTGTTTGCTATTTCAAAAGGGCTAGTGAAACGAGTTTGAATTCTGGTCAAACCCCTAGCCTTGTAGCTTGTGAATTTTCTGGAGAGCAATGTATTGCATAAAAATTTTTGGAAAAATTACACAAGGTTTTTCACTGATCCAGCAAGCTTCCATAAAAATTTCAGAATTTTTGGAGCTTCGGAGCTACCTCCAAAAATTCCCTATCTTCTCAGCCTTTTAAAACAAAACCTGAAGTCACTATTCATCGGGCTCAGACCCGAGCCCGACTCAAACCCAACACCGACTTGGCTCGACCAAGTCACTTAATCACGCGTTGCTTGCAGCCGTCGGATGGGAAATCAACGGCCGCGATCGCGTACCTCTTCACCAAGTTATAAAACTTCTCGCGCGTTGTCGATCGTTGGATCTCGGTCCAACGGCCTGTCTCGCTCCCTTCCGCGCGATCACGCGCCCGTGGCAGAGATGCTGACGCCGCGGCCCCACCGGTCAGGTCTTCGTCTCCACGCGGACGCCGCTCCCGCACCAGCTCCCCCGCACTGCTCCATGGCGTCGTCGCTCCAGCGTCAGCTTCAACGGTCCCGCCCCCGGTTTCGGACCAATGCCCCTGGTTTCCTCGCCTCAGCTGCATCGAGTGCGCGCGCCCATGCCGACCCCACTCGTCTGAGCTTCACCTCTACGTGGCCGCGCTGCTCTGTCACGCTCCGTCCGAGCCTTGTGACGGCGTCAATCCACCGCCCTTCGCGACCAACCCTGAGCATCCCCTGCTAGCGCTGTTTCCCTTGCCGTCTCTAGGCCCGCACAAAACCCCCTCGAACCCTCTCCATCACTCACTTCTCTTCCTCGGTGCGGAAGAGGGGGAAGCTCTAGCTCCGCCTCCACCTCGGTAAGCACCACCGCGTCTTTGTGTCCTCGTCCTTTCGTGTCATAGCATGCTACTGGATCCTAGGAACATTTCGCCTCACTCAATTGCATTGTTCCTCTTCAGGGATTGTCGGAATTTGATTTTTCCCCAAACTCGGCCGCGGCATTGTTCATCTTCCCCATCTCCAGTAAGGGGCCCCATTTCCTAATTCCTTCCTCTGGCATCATCGTGTGACCTCACTGAAGCTATCCCTACCTCCCTTGCTTCTTGTGGTTGCCCAGGCTGAGCTCCCCTCGTTGGCTTCACCACACCGCCTCGGTCCTCCACCGCTGGCTCATCTCCGGCGAGCCCGCCCTATCCGCGTCATCTCGGTAAGGTCCCCTGACCCTTACTGATGCTCATGCTCACGTTAGATCAGGCAACGCGTTGTTGTATCGTCGTTTTCATTTTCCGTCTGGGTCACTCGCTTCGCCTCGTCAGCGGCAGCGCGCGTCGTCACCTCGACCTGCCGCGGTGCGCCGGTGCACAATAGCATGCTAGCTCCATTTTGGTGCTTGGACGCCGCCGTCGAGCCCTCCTTCGCCGGCGACGCGCCGGCAAATCTCGCGGCCGCAGCGAACTCCCGCGTGGCGCGTTCGGACATCTACTGTAGCGTGGCGATTAGAATTAATGACCTTGTTTAAAGATTAATGATGTCTTAAAAAGGTTAGATTAGTCTATTACATGTGGGCCCTTGTATTCTGTTTAGGGATTGTGTAGTTGTAGATTACGCTTTCTCTTAAAGCAAAACATATTTCCTTAGCGCTTAAATCAAAAATCCGTCTTTAGACTTGGAAGGCGTAGTTTGAGAAATACGCTTTCGGTGTCATCTCCCTTTGGGCTGGGTCAAAGTTGACCAGGTCAAGTTTGACCACGGCCCCACTGGTCTGTGGGTAGGGCTAAGTTGAGCTGGGTATAAAAAGTATTGGATGTTATTATAATTTCCGAAATGCTTTATTTATGAACTGAAAATTGGTTAAATTTCAAAATTGCATAAGTAATTCATTTTAGCTCCAAAATTGATGATTCAAATTTTGTTAGTTTCCATTTTAATTGTACTTTAATGTAAAAATGTATTGAACCATGTTACTGTTCCAGAAAATACTTTTGGCAAAATTACTTTATGTTTAGTATTATTGTTGCACTAAAAATTACTTTAACTTCAAAAATGCATAAGTATTTCTCTGTAACTCCAAATAGAGTAAACTCAATTTTGTTAGCATCCTCTGTTAGTGTAGTTTATTGTAAAATAGGTTATGAACATGATACTATTTCTGAAAATCCTATTTTGCATGTAACTTGTGTACTACTTTCATAACTTTGAAAAATCCTAGAAAATTGATCTTAGCTCCAAATGAGGTGAATCAAATTCCATTGTTCATCTCATGTGGTGCTCTTCATACCATAAAAATTTCAAGTGCACCACTGCTCTGGAAATTTTCACCAAAACAATTAATTCGTATGAACAGTAACCGTTGCAATTTAATTGGAATTTCCAGAAAACTGATTTTCAAACTGCCATAACTTCTGCTTAGAACATCCAAATAAATTGATTCTTATTGGTAAATTCATATAAAATCATGATCTACCTTCTGTGAATTTTTCATGGTTTTTGGCTGACTTTGAATTTTTGGGTCTTTTCGGTGTTATTCGTTCTAATTGTGCTTTCGACTTCTTGCGCTAGGGTCCAACAAAATTATTGATTGCGAGAGTGCTCCTCTGCAGCAAGAGGGTAATCCACAGCAAGGCAAACAGTTTGATCATAAATGTCCTATTACTTTCAAGTCTAATACTTTGTTTGCAAATTGTATGTATGCATGCTTTTGTGTCAAAGTAATTTTCCCGATTAGAGGTAGCTATTCCTATTGCATGGTTGCCCTTAAATTGTTATCCCCTGCCATAAAATATAAGTTAATAATATCGTTGGTGAATTAGAGCCCGGTGATTTATTATGCTCTTTTATTGTCTTTTCGACGTCATGCTTAGAAATGCTTAGCTACTGGTAGAATTGGGCGGTTATCGACTTAGTCGATAACTGTGATCACACAAAATTATTATGATTATTATGCTCAGCACTTTGTGCTTTGTTACTTTATAAAGTCAAAAACTGAAAAAAAAAATGTTTTAGACTTGGGCACAATGGTTGTTGGTGTGAATTTATGGTGTGACTGGAATGGTGCCCGGGTCAACAAGGACCGAACATCTTGGACACTAAGCCAAGCGCTTATTGCGTGCTAACCACATGAGAGGGATATGGGACCTCTTTTGACTTAGTACTTTGGCGTGTGTTAGCTCCGAGTTGCACGGTGGGTTATTGGGTGAGCAGTAGTGGAGGTTATCCACTGCAAGGAGCATCGTCCTTTATAAGGAGATGATCATCTTTGATGACTCCGCATCAACGTATGGGGCTTCTTCCCATATGGGTGACTCGTAGTTAATACACAATATTGGAAAGGTCTCGTAGGACTTAGCCTTGCCGGCATACCAAAGGAAGTGTGTTTAATCTAGTGGCATAAAAGGCGGTCTAGCGTGTGGGTACATTGGTACACCCCTGCAGGGTTCAAACTATTCGAATAGCCTCATCCTATGTTATGGACATGCTTGGTAAGGTCTCTACAAGAGTTAGACTACAACATTTAATTAAAACTTGATGTGGGTGGTATGAACCGGGAGTTCCTGCTATTGTTGTGGTGGCTATTGGGTTAGCCACTTCTAGGTTGTTTTGTTATTATTGTTACTTGTACATCGCTGTTTTTTTATCAAATAAAAACAGATTGCAAAATTGCTTTGAATCTACTACATTATTGCAAATGGAAACTTGCTTTATGCTAAAATTGAGTCTAGATTCTGCTCCACTTAAATAAGCTTGCATGTAGCTATTTATATAGGCCTGTTACTCTACACGTAAGTCTTGCAGTACATTTTTGTACTTATTTGCTATGCTTTAATGTAATTGTTGCGAGAGGAGGAGTTGAACCCCAAGGGTTATACTTCGAGATGTCTGGCGTTTCGAGGGCTAGGTTGGTGGCCCGGTTGGTTGCCTTGTGGGTTAAGGCACACTGATTGGCTTTTGTTTATCGCCATCTTATGGTATTTTGCTTCCGCTGTTATTTAACTCTTTAGTTGAATTTGGCCGGTCGGCCCCTTTTGTAATAACTCTATTATGTATGTCCTTTGAATTGCTTAGTGTACTTTGGATTCTATGTGATTGAATGGAATTGATGCATAATTTTTATATGGGGTATGTGTACTGCATTCTGGGAAGTACATAAACGCCGAGAGTCGTGATATTTGATTTGTAATGCTTGAATCATCTTAATGGTTAAGTATTACAAGTTAAATACTCGGAGTTCTCACCGGCGAGAAAGAGGCGGGAGGAGAAAAAAAAAGGGCGGCAAGGGATTGGGCAGTGAAATTTGGAGGCAAGATGGTAGGATTGGGTCGGAGGAGATGGGCTTGGCCCAGAGGGAAAGAGGGCTGAGCCCGAAAGAAAAGGAGGTCAAATTGGAATTTGAATTTCAAATACTAGGGACATTACATTTGAAACACAAACTGGAGAGAAGAAAGGAAGTTTTCGTAATTAACTTGCTAATTTGAAAAGCAAACGAAAAACGAAGGCCGAAAATAATTACTATTTTTATTTTCAAAAATGGGATGTTACAATACTTCTCAAAAACCCTAATAACTTGCTAATACCACATCTGGGCGTATGGTATGATGGATGGTATGGTGATGGGTGCTAATGCAGCCCAAGGAATATGGTTTGTGGTTGGTATGTGGTATAAACCGCCCAGATAACCCTAAGGACTTAATCCGGTGATGACCTCCCAATGAAAAATAGCGCAACCACAAGTCTATAATGGTGTCGACCTGGCTAAATAATTTGTATCCATCAGTACGGGTTGCACCAGGTAGATCACCTACTACGCCGTGGACCTTCGTGGTTATGGGTAGGGGTGCACGACTTACAGATCTGTGTGAGCGTAAGCCATGAAGGCACAAGAGGGGATCTGGGTAAGGGTTGACGCAGGTGTGGGAGTGTAACCCTCCTCAGGTGAAACTTTAGCGGGTGTAAGAAATACTAGGGGATGCATTGTAAAGGCCTTGTGGCGATCTCTCCTTGATTCACATGTGGGTAAAGTGTATAGTCTCTGCAGAGTAATAAAATGTTCGAACAGGCGCGTCTACAGTCAAAGGCGGACATGGGAGCTTACTAGAGTTAGTTCTATTTAAAAATCTTTGTGGTGGGATGACAAATATGTCGGGCTCACCTGGCCCTAAATTTGGATTTTTTCTGGGTCGTCGTACCCAGTGTTGTTAATAGGTAGAGGTAACCATAATCAAAATTAAGCATAAGGTGGAGGTAACCTCTGCTGTTATAAATATTGCACAATTAATCTACTTAACAAAATGCAATTTGTGTAAAATGCTAAGTGAAAGGAAATTTCTAATTATTGTAACTAAAAATGTTGCTTGAGCAAATAAAAGAACCCGAGCCATCCTTGTTAAGCCTTGCATGTATATTATTGCATTCTGTGTGTTTGCTCGCGAGCATGGTAGTTGTGCTCATCCTCGCTCTTTTCCTCCAAACCCTCAGAAGCCACGGATGAAGGACGTTACGCATACTACGATGATCCAGACGTCGAAAGCCAAGGAGATGATGAAGCGTAGTTTAGTTCGTAGTTATTCTAGTCTTGCCTCAGTCGATACTCGTGTACTACCAATATTACCTAAGTCATTGGATAATATCGGTTGTACATCGGTTTCCCCAGTCGCTTGCCTGTGGAGAGATATGCTCCCCTCCTTTTGCTTCTATTGTCGCTTCCGCTACTTTCGTGATGTAATCTTTTGGCCTGTTCGGCCCTTATTGTAAAACTTGACCCGATGCAGTCTATGTAAACTCTGATGTGTTATTTAATAAATGGTTTGGTTTACGACATATATGAATTGATTCAGTAATGTATCCGTGAGTACTATCTACTGATCCAGGAAATAGCACAGTGTTTTCACAGAAGATTCTGGATTACGAAATCCGGGTCCGACATGCATAAAAGAAGTGGTCTTGTGCTTGTTCTAGCTTCTGTGAATCCACCATGATTGGTAGCTCAAATTTTAGAATTCCAGGCCTTGCTTTGGTCTGTATGCATCCCTCTGCTTTGTACAGTCCCAATATTTCCCGCAGTATTTTTGCTTGCATGTAAAATGCTTGTCATTTGCCATGAAGAGAAGAGTCATTAGGATCTTCTTTTGATGGCAGTTTAATATAATAAGAAATTGTCCATTCGTTTGCTTGCAGATTTATCCACACAGAAGGTAATTTTGCTGCAGATCCGTCTAAGATATTCTACGTGAACAAAACACACAAGAAACACAACCAGGTAATCAATTTTTGCAGCATCAATTTGCAGGAGTTTCACATTTTGGAAGTAGCAATACCGATGAAGATCCGTTCAGACATGCTCATTAATTTTCTATTGAATTATCCTCTAATGCATAACCCAACAAAGCTAATTTTTTAGAAATTTACATAGTTTCATAGGATACAGAACACATGATAATATGATATGTCATAGATATATCCTCAGGTAGCAAACGTAGCTAGGACTCCATTAGACAGACATACGGCTCCATAAATACACCAATGTTTAAAAAGTAACATTAGAATGGATCACTTAAGCTTTATCATCTTGCTGATAACACCGAGCTGATCGACAACTCGGCATTGGAGCCAACCTGGCTAATGTTACTGATGCTTTCACCTGCACGTGCTTCTTCCAATGCCAGAGCATCCTTTAGCTGAGCCACCACTATACTCATAGTTGGCCTTTCATTTGATGCCTCTCTTGTGCACAGCAGCGCTATGTCCACGACCTTCCAGACCGAACTGGAGTCATACTCATGGTGGAGCCGTGGATCAACAATTGCCTCAATATTCCCCATAGTAACCTTCTCCTTTACACGTTGGACAATATGCACGGTACTGGTCGGTACAATGGGAGGTTCACCTGTTACGATCTCTAGCAAAACCACTCCAAAGCTGAAGACATCACTGCTTATGGTGAGTCTGCCACTACGATAGTACCTAAATAAGAGCAGTTAGACCAATGTGCCTAGTTAGCAAGTTTCATCAAAATTAGTAGTCTTTTATGTAATTGAGTAGGATATGAAGCAGTAAAACACATGATCTTTTCTGGGAGCTAAGTGTTTTTACTTCCTAATAATTTATTTTTAATTCATTAATAGGACAGGTATAGGAACAAACTCTGGATCAATGTAGCCTAGAGTTCCAGCAGCTGTCACAGATATGTGACTTTGTGCCACATTGAGATAAGACTTGGACAATCCAAAATCTGAAATCTTGGCAACCATGTCAGGTCCTAGAAGAATGTTGTGCGACTTCAAGTCTCTATGAATTATTGGTAATACGCATCCCGTGTGCAAGTAGTCCAAACCTATGTAAAAAAATCACACGTTGAACATAGATTGCCACATGCGATAAAATACAAGGCAAAACATGATGAAATGCAGTGGTGCTATCCAAAGTACACCTTGGGCAGCTTCAAGTACAATTCGTGCTCGATCACGCCATCCCAGTGTTTGAACAATTGCATTTCTGCCTGAATGACCACAGTGATAAGTTAGTAACAATCTAACAATATATCAGAATGCAATCACAAATTAAGTGGTATCGTCAGCTCTAGATGAAACATGAAGGATACAAGATGCAATTAGTTAGGATGACATGTAAATCCTTTTGTATATTGCAATATTTCTAAAGAACTTCTGGAACATCCTAAAATTTCAAAACCAGAGTTATTATTTTCAAAATAATCATTTATTCATTTTGAGGGTTTTCAAAATGTTCTGCATTTATTTAAAAGGTTTTTCTAATTTCCAACAGCTATTTTTGAATTTTCGAAAATAATCAAACTTTATCAGAATTGGTAAATAATTTATTTGTGTTCCTAATAATCTAAGCAGGCTCCCCGAAAAGTTTTACAATTTTGGAGTTGGTTTAATAATTTTCTGAGATGCAATACAATTTCTGGGTTTAAATCAATTCGAAAACTAAATTAAAAACCCTATCTAATTCCAGGACAAAACAGTAACACAAGCCGTTTACTATTTCGGCCCATTCTGGCCCACGTGTCGAAGCTCAGCTGAGTCGTATTCTTCTTTTTGTTTTTCTTTTGCTGGTCGCGTATTCTCAGAGATACGCCTTCTCTCCGTCTTCTCTTTCTGCAGCCGCTGACTGGTGGGCCTAGGACCCACCTGACAGAGGTCATCATCTACCGCTACAGTGTCACGCTTGACCGTGTCATGGGAGTCGCGACAAAAGCTTCTCCGACAAAGCCATGACCCCACCGTTGCCTCTACACACCACCGTTGACCTCATGCATGCCTACCCAACCCGTCAAGTCCTCGCCAGAGACAATACGATGCCACAACCACCATGACACACAAGAAACCCAGAAGTAGCATGTTCTCATCTCGCTACAAAACTCTTTCCTAACCGCGTCACAAGACTCCTTCATCCACCCTGTTGTCATTTTGCCCATTGCCTGTGCTTTTCCTCCACTGGTTCACCCGGAACGCCGCCTTCGTCTTCGGCTCCGACGCGCGTCCCCGACACGCTCCGCCATGGCCATCTTCGCGTCCGGTGTGATATAACCTCGACGTCTGTGTCACATTACGTCATTTGATATCCTCTTCAAAACCCAGAACCAATTTCTTGGTTCTTGCAGTGAACCACCGAGACCGAGTCGTCTTCTTCATCGCACCACCATCGCCATTGAAATTCCTCCTCTCTGGAGAGCTTCTTTGTTCATCAACCTCACCCTTAGCATCGCTCGCACCCCCCCCCAATCCTCCTCCCACCCTTCTTTGTAGCACATTTCCACCGGGGAGGCTTGTCACCATGTACCCCATCGTTGCCACCCCTGGTCACCATCGTCTGGCGGCTGAAGACCTTCTCGCCAATTTAAACCTCACCAGTGTGTTCGTGGTGAGCTACTGAACCTTGCACGCTGCTGGTCATTGCTTTACATGGCTGTTTGCCTAGGCGTCATCGTAGCCCTGTTTAGCGCCGCCGCTAAAGCTCACTGCCACCACTGTTCCAGTGACCATTGGTCCCAACGCCACCACCAGTAGCTTCACCTTGCTTCCCTCCACCCACTCCATGCGTCTGTTAGGTCCCAGCACGGTCGTGGTTGCGCTAGTGAGCTCACCTGAGCTGCTGTGTCGCACGATACTGTGCGCTCCACAGTAGTACCATAGATAGGTAGTTAAAATTAGTGCTAATGATATCATTAGTAATTAGATTAAGTTATTTGGTGTTCGTTAGGGCTGATGAGTCACTTACATGTGGGACTAGTAGGTTAATTAATCATTTTTTAAAATTTAAAACTGGTTTTAAAATCCAAGTCGCTGACATGTGGACCCCACGTGCTAGTTAGCCATCCGTGAACTCAATTCACCGTAGACCTGACCCCACCCACTGGTCTGATGACGCAATAAACCCAGATTTTCCTTTAGAAAGAAAAATAGAAATTAAAAAGAAAATTCATGGACAATGTTTTCTCATTTCTTTTTCTGGATTTTCCAACCGAACCAAATTCAAATGCTAATAACCTTTGTATTTGAACTCCAAATTAAGTGAAATTTGTTTATAAAATTTTCTAAAATCACAAGCTTTCATAATCTGCAAAAATATTTGTATTTTCTCTATGTTTGAATTTATTTGGTATTTATTTGTGTCTCGTAGTTTTTATCGATTTGATACCGACATGCCAAAATCGTAAGAAGTTGATCGAGAGCAAGAACCAGTGTTCAACAAGAAAAGCAAGAACCCTCCTTTGACCATGTTGATCCCATATTTCAATGTTACATATATTATTTGCTCAAACTAATATGCATGCTTACTTTGAGTAAAATGCTATGTTATCATTTAGTATTTAGTTATCAACAATTATTGCATGGATCCTACCTTGAAAAATTGATACCCTTACTGTTGTCACCCTAGGAATATTATCCACTGTTGTTAATAATAATTGTGGAATTTTAGAAGGGTATATGAGGCTTATGCTTAGTCATGCTTATGTCAATAACTGTACAAATGGTGGAATTCGGTAAAATAAAGTTTTGGAAACTATGGGAAAGTGTTTTTACAAAATTTGTATAGAGGGGTTACCTTTGCTATTTTGAATAAAAATGTGAAGCCAAAATGGTTTGGACTTGGTCTAGTGTTTTTTAGAGATCGGTGCAGTTTGCACGAGAACTCGTTTTGTGTTGGTCTCGCCTGAGTAATTAAGAACCGAACTTTGATGCTGTTGACCCCAAGCATTTTCAGGGCAACTACATGTCCGAAATAGGACAGACCTGGCCAAGTAATTTACCGAGTCTGAGCATTAAGCCCGTAGGCTATAGTCGGTAGGCATTATCTAGGTCGTGTAGATGATGTTAAAGGACGTCCATGTCTGTATGGCACTTGCATTTGACGATGGTAAAAGACATCCATGTCCATGCAAGTGTTACAAACACAACTGTGAGCCCTCTTGATGATGCTAAAGGATGTCCATATCTAGAGGAGTTAGCTCATAGGGCTGGTGATGTAATGGTACAATATTGTAAAAGCCTTGTTGTGATCTACTTCGTCGCACGCCCAAGGAAGCCTATCATGCCCAATTGTATAAGTTGATCACATCGTGCGGGTAAAGTTGTACATCCTCTGCAAAGTGAGATCATAAATCTATTCGAATAGATGTGTTTCCGGTCATAGACATCACTTGGTGATACCACCTTAGTTAGATTATTTGGTTTTCTCTAAAAATGGTTCTATTGGGAAGTGGTATGGATGGTGAGTATCCATGCTCGAAAGATTTTGACAAAGGACTGTCAAAAGTATTGTGATTGCAAAGGATAGCCATGGATTACAACTACTATATGCTCATATGTTATTTCATATTGAAGTCAAAATGCATTATAAAGTTGCTCTTTAAAAGGGTAATATCTCAATTGCAATTGAAGCTTGCTTTAAGCAAAAGAAACTAGATTGGACCGTCATCCTTTGATATAACCTGCATGTATTATCACCTTTGATATAATGTCTTGCGGAGTACAGTCTTGTACTCACCATTGTTTGTTGAACGATTGTCAGAGCAAGAAATTGAATCCCCCGCGTTTGACTACTATTGCGCCGCGAGAGTTGGAGATGATGTTAGTGCTGAATTCTAAGGTGTTCACCTACTCAATTGCTCATGGGTTATGGCATACCATGCGGGTTATTTATCTTTAATTATCATTTATTTCCACTGCAAGTACTCTTAAGTATGATCTATTTGGCCGGTTGGCCATGTTGTGTAAAACTCGGTCTTAATGGCCTATGTTCAACTGTTTAATATTATGTGCTACTCTGTTTTATTTACTATGTGATTCAATGTTGTAAAATGTGTGTACTAGCAACTGATTATGGGACTAGCATGATATACACATATGATTCAGAATTTTATTTCTGGGTCCAATAGCTTCAAAAAGAAAGAAATAAGGATACATAGCAAGACTAATTATAATTTTTTTTTCCTTCAGGAAAGACATTTCACAAGGAAGTCAACATCATAAATTAAATTCGCAAATCACAAACCTCGTATATGATCATAAAGGCTTCCATTAGGCATGTACTCATATATAAGAGCTAAATGATCCTTGTTAGTGCAGTAGCCAACCAGCAAAACAAGATACCTATGGTGCACAGTTGTTAAGCTCCCAACCTACAGAATAAGATCAAATTTATGTAGAATCAGGGACCCTTCAAAGTTTTTTTTATTAGATCCGAAGCCAGGTTCATAGATGCCTTTGCAATAAAGTGATGGAATTATTGTCCCTTGCACTTTGCAAAATTTGATTACGTTTTTACTGATTATACATGTTATAGCTTATCTAATGATCTATGACAATTCTTTTCAACGTGCTAAGAATATCATGACAAATTTTTTTTGGAAAATTAAATCTACATATTACATAGAATGCACGAAGATAAAAAATTCATGTCAAATTCTATCGATACAAATTACGTACCTCAGCTAAAAACTCTGTCATCCCTTTCCCTATTGCTGATGTTGGAGAGCGCATCTTTACAGCAACCTGAGTACCATCTTTTAACTGGCCATGGAAGACAGGCCCAAAACCTCCTTCACCAATGCATGCTGAGAAATTATTTGTTATTGCCACCAACTCCTCATATGTGAATTCACGGCTGTCGAATATGTTTATATGGCCTTTACAGTCTTGTTGTGTACTGCGATTTGGAATATCAGCGCATCCAAGTAGCATACTTGGAGCTGTATCTTGAGAAATCATGAGTTCCATCAAAAGGGAAAATGTTAAAAATTATTGTTTTTTTTTTCTGTTACGGTCTGTGTCTGAAATAAACCAATTTTGTAAGAATTAATAGAAGAGATATGTACCTTGCTTTCTGCAGAAACAAAACATCAGCAAAGTAGATACTAGCAGTATCACTATCACCACTGGGACCACCACGGCTATTACTAGGACAGCTGTGTTTTTCTTTGGCATTTTTCCATTACATGGATCTCCATTCGTGGTGTCATACCTGAAATCACGGAAAATATTGCTTTAACTGAATTGGTGTCATTCGTGGTGTCAGACCTGAAATCACGGATGCCCCAAAGGTTGTTTACCTCAACGCATAATACATTGTTTGCATTTCACTCTAAATCCCTAGATGTTGCACTTGGCAGAAATCGACAGAAAACTACAAAAGTGTTGTCATGTTCTTATACTTGAGTGCATTGAACTTTTCAACACAAGTCCAATTCTCACATATCATTTTAAAGGAAGTCTTTCTCGACATTGCTATAGCAACTATGGAGCAAAACTAAAGAGCAGAAGGAAACCCAAACCTCAAAGTAAGTGAGCGTTTCATGCACAAGGCTTCAGGAATTGTACCATCAAGATGATTCCCTGATAAATCTCTATAGAGAAAAATACAGCTAGTCATTCCAATTAATTTGGATAGCTGCCTGGTTTTATACTTCTAGAGGATAGGACTTACAGAACAGTAAGGAATGACAAGTTTATTAAAGAGTCAGGTACTGATCCATTTAAACCATTGTAGGACAAATTCCTGAAATAGAGTATTAGAGTTTGTGAGGCATGCCACATACACTCACTGTTGAATAGAATATGGAGTTACTAACCTAGCACATATTAATACATTTGTACTTACAAGTATTGGAGTGATTTCAGCAAAGAAAATTGATCAGATATTGCACCTTGCAAATCACTGTGGGACAAATCTCTGGGGAAAAAAATGTTGTGTTCAGTAACTGTTACTATGTTAGGGATGAATAAAAAATGTATTGGATAATTTAGAGCAAGCATTTAAATCTGGCTAATATTAGGGATGAATAAAAAATGTATTGGATAATTTAGAGCAAGCATTTAAATCTGGCTAATAACTCACACATAGACCAAAGATCATTCGGCCTAGTTTTACTAGAAAGCGAAAGAAGTCATAAATAATTCCTACACACTTACAAAGATATTACTCTCGATGTGACTCCATCACTTCGACATGTCAATCCAATCCATACATAGTTTTCTGGTAAACATGGGTCGCCCATCCAGTTCTTCTTAACTTGATACTCAGTTTTAATAGTCATCATAGCATCAACTAAACAACAAAAATATTAAATAGAAGAAAACATCACATGAGTAAACATTGTAACTTAGTGCGCTGCTTGCGTTATCCACTCTTCTTTCTTTTCATTCCTTAATTTTAAGGCATCTTTAGCTATTTAGCACGAAAGCCACCCTGAAATCATATTAATATATACTTGATATGACTGAATTACTACTGTACTAGATATATAAAATGGGTTGGTGCTTTTGATTGAATGCTCATTTGGCAACAGCACACCTGTAATAATTTACCTATGTAGTCGCCTGTGAATTATCAATTATCAATATTCCCAACTATAATTTACATATTTGGTGTCGACTGCTCAAAATTTGTGTTACAGGTTTTTGTGCAAACTACTATAGGCAATTTTTTGTTAACCTTCCTCTATCTTACATTCTTGTTGCACGAAAGAATATGAGAAAAATAGAATAGGAGAGTTAGAGCATTTTAGAAAGGTGTTGGCAAATATAGAACAAGGGGCAGATTGTAACCCTTTTAAAGGAGGGACCTAATTGAAGAAATTGTGAAAACTGGGGAACTAACCCTTTTAAAGGAGGGACCTGATTGAAGAAATTGTGAAAACAGGGGAACTGGTGATGAAAACTACTATTTCTAACTTCTAAGATAGCTATGAATTCATCCCTTCAAAAAAACCAATCAATTCATAGCTATCTTAGAAATAGTAGTTTTCATCACCAGTTCCCCTGTTTTCACAATTTCTTCAATTAGGTCCCTCCTTTAAAAGGGTTACAATCTGCCCCTTGTTTACAGGTGAGCTTTGGACTTCACAGTTACTCTACAGGTTGTTGGCCAGCAGTTGCAAACCGGAGGTGATCAGTTACTTCACATTTTAGAATGTACGTACCATCTTCTGGAGTGGTCATGGTGTCATCATGTTGGACGAGGTAGTATATCTCGAAGGCATTGAGCATGGGTGGCAGCAAAGAGGTGTTGGTAGCAACGAGAGAGACATTGTAAAAACCATTGGTAGAGGTGCCCGAAGAAGCGGACCTTATCCAGTCTGCCAAGAGATATATTGGCTTGTACGGCTTGTCATCCGGCTCCCACAGGTCTCCATTGACGTATACATTGAACTCACGCAGCCGCTGCTGCTGGAAATCAGCGAAGTGCAGGTTGAGGTAGTATGCTGGTGCAGTCGTGGTCGGCCAGCTAGTCGGAGCTACCCATGACATGTTGAGAGGGATGGAGGTGGCAGGGGAGGTGATAGCGGTTTGGAGGACTCTGGTTGGAACCTCAAATAGGTCATTTTCTGTGTGTCTAATTATCTGTGTTGTGGATAGATTGAGCGCCCCTGGGATACCTTGTGATGGCCACCACAATCGATCATAGGGATCATCCGGGTACCTGAAAATTGAGATACTTGAATGTTTTGTACATGTGTAATATTATGCTTTGGCTAGGTATAAAATAGCTAGTTTGTAACTAATTCTTGATGTATTATTGTTGCAGTTTGTAACTACTTCTGGATGTATCGTACAATTGCTACAATCTAATGATGTAATTAATATGATGTGCTGCCATCCTTTTCTGTAATCCTGTGTGGAAAATACTAATAATTTTGCATTAACTACATATAAAATAGTGATCCCAGGTTAGGTAGCTTCCCATGTTCAACTTTACTCATGATCTACACGAACTGCATAGTAGTGTTCCTCATTTATCTGTTCATACCGATTAAAGTTTAGTTGTACTTGTACATGAATGCTTATTGGCAAAGCCTAAAGGATTAATTACTTTCTGAACTTTTTCTTCAGGCAGTGCATGAAGAGAGGAAAGAAGAAATTACCTAAGCAGACCACTTGCACCCATGCTTCGCCGATCCTGGAGTGCGATAGATTGGTTAGTCATGGCTGCTGGATACAATGAATCCTTCATCGGCCTCATCTCCAGTGAAGATATGAAAGGAGCTCCATTACCAATGTCTATCAAGCAAACCGATATCGAGTTCACCACGGCAACAACGATCACCTCAGAGACGTAAGTCAAGGTTTCATTGGTGATACTGATCCGATTCCAAAAGTCAAGCCCAAGGTAGATATCAAAGATCACGGGCGATCTGATAAGATTCTGGTTTTTGCCGTCGTAGTTGCCGTGCATGAAGGTTCCTCGTAGAAGATACTTACGACCGGTCATGGCAGGAGACAAGGTGTAGCAATTTCGGCCTCCATTGGGGAAACTTCTGAGATTTAAACCTGACCTAAATTTTTCATCACCTTGGTATTCTGGAGAAATATTGTGGTTTTCGCCTGTATGTATGTACGCATCGTCTGAGACGTATGTAATATTTGTAGGCTGGTCGGTGTAGCTAGAGCCACTCGTGAGCCCGCAGTCAATGCTTATGAACCATCCGTCTACAAAGAGCATGTATTACTTGAGCAAACTAGTACTTTGTATTGAAATTCTTGAAAGTTGGAAAAAACTTGCTGGCATGTGAAAGTTTATAGTATGTAATTAGCTTCAAAGTTGTATTATATTTGCTAAAAGTTTTTCCTGATGTATTCCACCTGTGAATGCACTCTTTTTAGATTAAAATGTAACAACGGTTGCTTTTTATCTGAAAGTGTCAATGATTGAGTCACTGATCTTACGAAATAAATAGAGACAAATGGCAAAATATTCTTGGGAGAGAATGAGATTGCTCTTTATTGCATTGAACATGATCTTTACAAGGGGTGTTTTCGACAAGGCAGTGGACTAACCCTAATTACACTTGGTGTTTTTTTTGACGTAAGAAGATAGAGAAATCTATACCTTATGACCATTATATTGCAATGGTTATCAAACAAGGGTTACAAATGTAAGATAAATAAATAAAAGATAAAAGAAGAAAGAAAAAGAACAAGAAAAAGAACAAGTACAGCTGAGCGTGGAGTTACAAAAGGAACTTGGTGTATTGATTGCTATGCTATTGCTTCAGATCATATACAAGTGCTTGTATGTGTTCACCGATGATTGGTTGGTGCTGGATCGATCCCTTCGCTATGTTGGTGATATGCCCTAGAGGCAATCATAGATATAATTGTATCACGTCTATATTTATGAGTTATTGAATAAATGTTATTTTGTTCATTGAATGAATCATTGATTATGAAGATTAACAAGTATGTGACTTGTTGGTGAAACTCTTTTAGCCTATATGATGTCGTTTTAAATGAATCTCGGTGGGATATCCTTTGGTGGAACACTAGTGACTCTATCGATCGGTACATGTTTTGATTGATGACCATGTTTCACCGGTCATGGATATAGGGATATCGAATCAATAATGTGAACACATGTTAGAGAACATGGGATTTGATTGACCCACCTTGAGACACTATTGAGATTGTTATGATTTCGTGTGTCATTAGTTGGTCTCAAGCAATGATGATGTGCAATCCTTAAAACTGAGATCAGCATGGTTTCCTACATGTGTAATAGCACTCTTAGGTCTTTCGGGTATGCTATGAAACATGCAGAGGGATGTGACTGATCGGATATAGGATTTGCCCCTCCTAACATAACAGGAGAGATGTCTCTGGGCCCTCGTTGTGGTCGAATAAAGAAAGTGCATGGCCATGCCACTAGTGGTTGAAGTGTCGACCACATGAAGTTATTCGACACTTGATCGAGAAAGTATTGAACAGTCCATGGATAACAAATAATGTCACCTGAAGTTCAACCAGATGTCGTGAGGCAAAGGGTTAACATGCAAATAGGTCGTTCAGTTTGACCAGATAGTATAGCTAATATCCTTTCTCCACGTGTAGGATTACCTCTTTTAGGACCTCCTCTGCCTGGAGTGGTCCTAGAGTGGTCCTGGAGTGGTCCAGAAGTGGTCCTGGAAAAGCCCATCGAGGAGGTCCAATAGGACGTCTTGAAGCTAGTCGATGATTGGTCATATGGAGATACGAGCAGATCGTAGACTGGCCGGAGCTAGTCGTAGACTGGTCGAATGTAATCACTAATTGGTCGTAAGGAGTTGCGAACTGGTTGTGACTAGATACAAGCTGGTCGTAAGTGATAAAGACCTGGTCGTATATCATATTGCATTAAGGTTCGTTCGATATATTCTATGTGTGTTCGGGAATCGTTATGTCCTGCTAGGTACCGCTGACGACTCATGGTTAGAAAAGAGTTTTCGAGTCACAACTGATTACACATGAACCTATAGGGTCACACACTTAAAGGGCTAGGATTTGATTTGGATGGTGATCCGAATTCTTGTAGACCACGAGTTCCTAATGGTCCTCAAGTTCGAGACCAGTCGTGGATGCCTATAAATAGAGGGGCAGTGGCATGGGGTGTCGTAAGCTTTTGAAGACTTCCCGAAACCCTAATAGCCACGCCTTCCACAACCACGCCACCGGCGCTAGCACTCTAGCGCGTGGTATCCCTACCCTGTACATGTGGATACCTTGGAGGTGTTGTTGCGAAGCATCAACACTAAGACGATTCGCAACTCTTGACGATCATCAGAGTAGGGGGAGAAGACGCGCAGCGAGTACGACTACGATTGCATCAACTCGCTACATCGACTCTACTTCCGCTACGAGTCGGCGCGCCTAGTGGTAATCTCGTGATCTATTACTAGCGGAGGTTCCTTGGTTGCGTGGTAGAATTTTTGTTTGTGCTATCGTAGCCTACCCGTGACCCAACATAAAAAACTTAACAACTCACACCCAGAACTAGAGTCTACAAGTTGATCATTGCGTGGAAGGGAAAAGTCATCCTTCGGACAAGCTTTTATTAAAATATGTAAAGTCAATACACATTCACCATTTCCCATTGTTTATAGCCATTACAGGATTGGCCAGCCACTCTAGATGATCAACTTCACGAATAAACCCAGCATCAAGAAGATTGCTGATCTCCGACTAGATTGCCTCCTTCCTATCAAGTGCAAAGTATCTTAGCTTCTGTTTGACCGTTTCTTGTTAGGCTGGAGAGCTAGCCTGAGATCGATCACCTCCCTAGGGACTCAGGTCATATCGGATGCCCGCGCAGGCGAATACATCCAAGTTTGCTCAGAGGAAGGAGACGAACGACTCTTCCTATTTAAGGTCGAGTCCTGCTCCGACCAGGACCTCCTGGGTGCTTGTTCTAGCATTTCTGAGCCCAAATGACGTTTTGACGCTTTCCGGAGAAGCGCCTTTGTCGAGCTCCTGGTACTCCATTTTTTTGTCGCCATCCTTGTCCTTCTTGGAGCTTGGCTCTCTGAGCTCTTGGATGGATGGGAAGGGACCCTTGCCTTGGTAGTAATCCTCCAGCTTCTTTTGCCAGGCTCGGCAGGTGTGCAGATTATGCCTTGCCGCCTGACGAAGTGGACACCACTTCTTATTATTTTTGTATTCGTTGGTCGGAGCTTTTGCCTTGTTCCGAGTGATATAATCTTTCTTGCCTTTGGTAAACTTTTCTGGAATCGCAAGAACTTCTTTGTTGTCGGGCTTGCGATTTTTCTTACCATTGAGAGCTTTTTTATGCTTCTTCTCTTGTTTCTCCAAGCCAAGTTGAGGGATTTTCTCTTTTCTGATCAAAAGTGCCTCTCCATTCGACCGTTTCACTAGCGGCTGCATATTTGTCAGCCATATCAAAAAGTTCAACGGTCGTTCATATAGGATTCATTATGATATCCTCCGTAAATCGTTGATTCCCCAATCCCGCTTTAAAATCCTGAATGATAGAAGTGTTGGGTCACGGGTAGGCTACGATAGCTACAAACAAAATTTTCTACCACGCAAACCAGGAAGCCATGCAAGTAGATGATCATAGATCGTTACCACCGACGCGTAGAACCGGCGGAAGAAGGGTTGGAGCGCCTGGTCCAACGAAGAGCGCGTCGATGTAGTGGTCGTAGTCGATCGTCCAACGTCCAGCAAGTCGATCACGATGGTCGCGATCGATCGTCTCCTCCAAAGAACGTCTGCGGTTCCTTGTGAAGATCGCGGATCGTCCTCAAGCGCAACAATCGTAGTAGTGCCTCTACGGTATCCACACGTCCAGGGAAGGAACAACCGAACGTCGGTGTGCCAGCACCAAGTCGCACGGTGGAGCTCTCAAGGAGATGGCGGCTAGGGTTTCGGTGGTGTTTCACGCATCTCTTCCAATAGCCTCATGCACCTCCTTATATAGTGCTCGTGACGGATCCTATCCGGACACGTTTACGAATCGTATTCGTATTGGTTTGTTCCAACCCGTTAAGTGTGTGACCCTGTAGGTTCATGTGTAGTTCGGTTGTGATTCGGAAACCGTTTCCGATCACGAGTCGTGCGGACTCCTAGCGAAACATATCGATTCGAAAACACACAAATTATATCGGACGAACCTTAATGCAATATGATATCGACCAGGTCCTCATCACTTACGACCGTGTCCTATCTCTATCGACCGATTCGTATTTGATCACGACCAACTCGTAACTCCTTACGATTTGGTTTCACCACTCTGTGATTACGTTCGACCGATCTCGACTTGCTTGTATCTCCATCTGACCGATCGGTAGTGGTCGAACTAATGACCTCTCATGTATTCTCCCTTTGCCTCACGATATCTGGTTGAACTCGGGTGAGATGTTGTGTCATCCATGGACTGCTCAATACTTTCTCGATCGAGTATCGATAACCTTATGTGGTCGAACACTTCGACTACTAGTGGCATGGCCATGCACTTTCTTTATCCGATCTGTGAGGGCCCGAGACATCTCTCTGTTATGTTAGGAGGGCAAATCCCATATCCGACCAAATCACATTCCTCTCCATGTTTGAGCATACCCAAAGCTACCTTTATAACTACCCGATTCACGGTGTAGCGTTTGGCAACCCCTAAGAGTGCTCTTACACATGTAGGAAACCATCTTGATCTCGGTCTAAGGATTATACATCATCATTGCTTGAGACCAACTAATGACACATAGATTCATAACAATCTCAATAGTGCCTCAAGGTGGGTCTTATCCAACATCATGTTCTCTAACATGTGTCCATATTATTGGTTTGATATCTCCATATCTATGACTCGTGAAACATAGTCATCAACCAATACATATGCTAGTCTATTCATATGTGTCCTCATATGTTTACGACCAGGGATCGTATAAGAATAATTATTGCAGAAATATAGAGTTTCACAACCAAGTCACATACTTGATAATAAATATTAACAATATTATTCTAGGAACAAGATAACACATTATCCAATGTCATGAACATAATAAAATGTAATCATCTCTATGATTGCCTCTAGGGCATATTTCCAACAAGAAGAATCCGCGACCTCCGGTATGGAGTTACGGACATGGATAAACCTCTTGATGTATTGTTGAAGAGTTTTATTGGATTTTTGCCTAATTCGATGGAGATCATCTTCTTTTTGAGGGCGGTCATACGTCCCCTGAAAATTAGCGATCAAGAGGTCGCAGAATTACTCCCAAAGGGTAAATTGATCTGAACGGTAGGTTAAGCAACCAAGACCGGACAGATCCTTCAAGGACTGTGGGAAGATAGTTTGTCATCACGTTGTCATCACCACCAGCAGCTCTGATGGCGGTAGTGTAGATTTGGAGAAATTCTAACGGGTTCTGAGTCCCATTGAATTTCTCCATGTTTGCTGGTCGGAACCTGTCCGACCAACGTATAGCTTGGAGCCCTGCTGAGAAGGCTCGACAACTGGTAATCTAGTCATGGCGCATTCTCTGGAAAGGGGCCGGATTTTAATCGGTCGGGGGCCGGTTTCTCAAGTTGGCATACCGAGTATCCATCGTTTCGATCCGATCGTTGACGTTGGTGTGACACCTTCGATTGGCTGCCTGGTTCAGGTGATGTCGAAGATCACTTGGAACAAGCAGTTGCTCCTCATGACGAGGGGGTGGAGTGGCTTCATGAAATAGCTACCTTTCCTCATGGCTCTCTAGTCGGAATCTCCGAGGAGGCCTGGGTATCAATCGGTCCACCGTTTGACCATGTTGTTCCCTGCTGAGGGAGGAACACTAGGTCGAGGTCATAGTTTGACTTTGCGAGTTCCGTTGTTCCCGATAAAATTTTGTACGCTGCATGGTTCATTGGAGGATCTCCGATACCTGTCTTGCAAGTTGAGCATCTTTAGGAGCCTCTACCAGAGCAGGGTTCGGGTTATTCAGAATGTGACGAACTTGTTGCAGGTTTTGAATTGTTACTGAAGGTCTTGGATGTTTGATGACTCAGATTCTCCTCCGACCTTCCGGTTTGTTTTGTCCAACCCGTCACACGCTGTAGGGTAGAAACAGGTGAATTAACTAATCGATGTCCATCAGTTCAGTAACCTTCGTCATTTGGTGCTTGAGCGTCCGCACCATTTCCATCAGTAGGTGGTGACGGGTTAAGCCGAGGAGGATTGTGCACGACATCTTGATTGGTATCTCCGATTGCATTAACCTCGTACCTACAACATCAATCTTCCGACGAGCTCCCGTCGTAGCTATGGGAGAGCCTTCCAATGCCTCGGCAAGGAGACTCCATGATGGGGAGCGGTCGGAGATCATGCTCACCAGATGTCGGTTGCCCCCCCCGAAATACGTAGGAGACGTCGGCGAATACTGGTCGCCCATGATCGTATCGAGAGTACATTGACCCTCTAATCACAGCGTTGGGCTGTTGTCGCCATTCTTGCTGGTCGGAAGATCCGGGCTTGTAGAGGCGTTCGGACGTTCCGAACTGGTCGGAGGAACCGATTCCTCTGGGTGCACCATGGATGGTGGCGACGAGTCTTCCTCCATGTGGTCGATTTCGCTGGTCTCAGCAAGTGGCGAGCTAGCTGCGGAATAGGATGACAATGACATTGTGTCAAGTTTCATGGTGTGAATGCTTGCATCCATGTTGAGGTTGGAGTAGTCCGCCAAGTCGAACCAGTTTTCCTCATCCCATATCCTTGCCAGGTTCACATAAGCAATAATGGGCCGAAAGGAGAATGGATGAAGATTGCAGAGCGAAGAACCTTCAAGAAATCAACGCCTTCTTCCCCACAGATGGCGTTAGCTGTCGACGATCGAGTCGCTGATCTTACGAAATAAATAGAGGCAAATGGCAAAGAGTTCTTGGGAGAGAATGGGATTGCTCTTTATTGTATTGAACTAGATCTTTACAGGCGGTGCCTTCGACAAGGCAGTGGACTAGCCTTAATTACACTTGGTGTATTGAATTGTATACAATTGCTTGTATGTCTTCACCGATGACTGGTTGGTGCTGGATCAATCCCTTCACTGTTCATCATCTGCCTTTAAATAACTGGCGATGTGGTGACAGTTACTCCTAGAAGAGGCGCCTGTTGGAAGTGTTGTGTTTGGTCGGAGAAACGGTGGTAGTTGGTAAAGAACCAACTGACCAGCAGTTGATGTCAGTGGGAGATAATAACCATATAGCGGTTAGTGTTAGTGACTTAGGACTGTAAACGTCGTGTGGATTGGAGCAAATAAGGCATGTGTGCCATTCATCACACGGTAGGAAATATACTTGGAATCAGATCCAAGTACAAATTCATTGCTTCTACGAGCAGCCATCTGGTCGGGGATAAGGTACAGAACCTCGTCCGACCAGGGTATCCACGATATAACCTCTGGAATCCTTACGACCACGGGGTCGTTAGCCTTAGGGGTTACGACCACGAAGAACGTGCAGTCTTTAATTATGTATTAAAGTAATACATAGAGATTTTAATCCTCGTTAGCCTTAGGGAATATTCTTGTTGGTCGTGTGTACTGTTTTTCTAGATCATGCCTCCCTAACTTAGTACTAAGGTATAAACTTCTTCTATCTCTTTGGTGTGGCCTTTTCAGTTGAGAAGGATAACATATGGTTTATGACTTCGGATGTTGATTCGTCTTCCTCATGTACGCATTCGATGATGGCTATCACTTCTTACGGATGCTATACGGTCCGGCATCTTCTCCTTCAACTACATCTCACCGCGCCAAGTAATTGCTACTGTCTTTCTGTATTTTATAATACTATTAAGCTTTTATAATATTTTATAATATTTGGTGTGTTTCTGTTGCAGGATGCACATGGATAATCTCAGGCCAAGTAATTGGCACGGAGAGGACTAATTTTCTTTCCATCACAAGAAATGAAAGAATATGAAAGGAGGGCAAGAAAAAAACTTACGTGTAATTTACTTGTTTTTGATCGACAAAGCATTCAAACATGATTCAGATGAGAATATTCAGATGTAGAATCGTACCTAGGGAAGCTGGCTGAGCATATGCATGCAGTGCCGCAGTGAAAAGAGAAAAGAACAGAACTGAAGGGCACCTCATCTCTGAGATCTTCAGGTTATTTACTATCCTCCTGCCTTCAGTGATAGAGCTCGTATCGACTCGACGATCAAGGTAGGTCTACTCTCATTATATAGGCCAGTAGATGATATTTGTGAGGCCAAAAGCATGCTATAGGTTACAATTAAATTTATACTGCGTTTCAATTTGATAACATTTGAAGGAATTAGATGCAAATTGTTTTTCATGCCCACCGTTCAAATTTTGTAGACGACTTACTTTTTGTCTCTACCCATGTGGCACTGAGCCTAGCTCAGTTGGTAGGAAAGTGTGGATGTACACTCCCACCATCCAGGTTCTAGTTCTCTTCTAGACGAATTTAGATGCCTATTTAGGTGTGTGTATCCTTAGTTGATGTAAAGACTGGAAGTTGTTACTTCCTTTCTTAAAACAAAAACTCTGTAAATGGCACAAACGTACAAAAGAACACGTCAAAGCTTTCAGCATCATTAAAAAGAGAATGACCCCGTGCCCGTGGTGCCAGGTCTTGCTACAGCAACGTTTGGTAATCGGTGGTGACTACTAGGAAAAATAAGGGGTGGGGTGCCACGGAAGGTAATCTGTGGGAGGGGAGGGGTTTGTTGGGATAAGTATACAATTTGTAAGTTAATTTATTTGTTAGAGAGGTGATTTTTTAGAGGTTATTTATAAGTTAATTTTAATATAATACTACAGTGTTTACCACATAAATCTGCAATGGTGCTTAGGATTTTTTACCGTTCATCTGTTCTAAGATTCATGCCGATCAAGATTACCGACCAGAATATATAAGGGTTTGGGAGAGCAGAGTAGGACAGGAAACTTGGTGAGCAGGAAAAGGAGATGGATCAAAAGTGTCGGACCTCCGGGTGTGGAATAACCGAAGACCCTATGTGTATACTGTACTAGTACCATGATCAGTGGTTAGTACACATATTCACAACATTTGGTGTTAGCATCCATACATTCACATACAAAAGTAAAGCAAACGGTACTCAACTTAAACGATTACAAGTTATTACATCAACGGCCGATCAGCCAAATAAAAGCAGTTATCAGAGTAAAAGTATAGCAGCAGAAGAAATGATAGAAGTAGCAAAATTCCAGCGGCATGCCCATCCAATCCCTCAGGCAACTGACAAGAAACAAGGTCTAGATAGACCCATCGCCGAACCCTCCGGTTTCGGGTGCAAAGAACTCATCGTCAGGCGTTTGCTCATCTTGGATCTTTGAACAACATATTAAGCAAAATTGAGCACAATGCGTATTCAGCAAGACTTGTAGTGTATCGCAAAGTTATATTAGATGCAAGGCTGTCAAAGGATGATGCTCTACTCTACAAGTAATTTTGCTCAAAGCCATTTTTACTTGCAATATTCATAAGTAATAATTTGCAACGGAATTTGAAATTGCAGTTAAATAGGTATAGGACAGTATGTAAAAAAACTGAACAAATAATAATAACAACCTGTAACCCTTCTTGGTTACGAGCACAAAAGAAAATAATGACAACAACTCACAACCCCCCTCGGCTGTGAGCCACATTTCATGTTCAACCATAAACATGGCAGTTAACTCAATAAAATAAAACCCCACGTCATTGCCCATAGTTTTGTGACAATATAGTTTTTTTTTGTTGAAAAACAACACTACAGCCATACTAGCCGCACTAAGCACGCTCATGACCACGAGCACGGCTATTATAATAGATTTTTACTCTACAAGGGTGTACAACTTTACCCATAGTACGCGAATATTCCAATGGCCTGGAATTCTCTATATCACTACTCACTACCGTAGGTAAGCAGTCTAGAGCTTGCGACGCAGCCTTTACATCACCTAGTGTCGGACCCAGATTCCAAGAATTCAAATCCTCTGTGAAAACACTGTGCTATTCCCTGGATCAGTAGATAGCACTCGCAGATACATCACTGATTCATTCCATACATATCATAGATTAAACCATACCATACCATTCATTAATTAACACCACAGAGTTTACATAGACCGCATCGGATCGGGTTTTACAATAAGGGCCGAATAGGCCAAAGTTTACATTACAAAAACGAAAGCGACAACGGAAGCAAAAGGGGTAGAGCACATCTCTCTCCAGGCAAGCGACTGGAGAAACCCGTGTGCGTCTGATATTAACCAAGGACTTGGATAATATTGGATGCACGCAAGCACCATCGGAGTCAACTAGACTGGGGTGAGGCTAGAACAACTAAGACTAACTACGCTTCATCATCTCTTGGGCCTCCAGCTTCTGGATCCTCGTAGTACGCGTAGTCTTCAGGATTTCCTGCTTCTGAGGTTTTTGGAGGAAAGAGCGAGAATGAGCACAACTTCCGTGCTCGCGAGCCAACACACAATGCAATAATATACATGCAAGGCTAAACAAGGATGGCCTGGGTTCTTTTATTTGCTAAAGCAATCTTTTCAATTAGTCATATTTACAAATTCCTATCACTTAGCATTTTAACAAATTGCATTTTAATAAAGAAAGTAATTGTGCAATATTTATTTCAATAGAGGTTCCCTCCATCGGGAACTCTACACTATGCATCTTTTGATTGGACCTACCTCCAATTATTACCACCGCTGAGCTCGAAGGCTCGGGTAAAATCCAAACCCTGGGCTAGGTGAGCCCATCTCATTTTTCATTCCACCCACAAAGGTTTTTGAAATAGAACTAACTCAAGTTAAGTTCCCATGTCCGCCTTTGACCGTAGGCACGGCTGTTTAAACAGTTTAATACTTTGCAGAGATTGTACACTTTACCCACAAGAGATAATTGTCCTGATATGTACACATGCTTCTTTAGACATGTGAATCAAGGGGAGATCACCACAAGGCCTTTACAATGCATCCAACAGTATTAGTTACACCTGCTAAGGTTTCGTCTTCGAAGGGTTACATCCATTCGGATCCGTTAACCCTTACCTAGACCCCCCCTCTTGCGCCCTCTTAACGACTTACGTCGTGCGCCCCGACCCCCTTCGCCACAAAAACTCATGGCGTCGCAGGACATCTACCTAGTGCAACTCGTATTGATGGATACAAATTATTTAGCCAGGTTGTACTTTACAGACTTGTGGTTGTACTTATTTTACACAGGAGGTCATGACAAGATTAAGTCCTTAGGTTTATTTAGGCGGTTCTTTCCACATACTAGTATTCCCTGGGCTGCATTAGCACCCACCAACATACTAGTATCCCTTGGGCTACATTAGCACTCACCAACACATCATCCATCATACCATCCGTTCAGATGGGAAAAGCAGGTTATTAGGGTTTTGAGAAGTAAAACCAAATTATCTTATTCATTTCAGTCATGGACGACCAATAACTGTCCAAAATCATTTCATGTTTGAAGAGATGATGATTGGGGTATTTAATACCCCGGTACTTAAGTAAGACTAGCATGTCGCTTAAGTACAACCTATAACTAGTATTACCATATAGATTACTAGGGTGACATGGAACAATGGATTCAATTATCAAGGGATGGCATATTAATTAATTAATCATCAAATGGGTATTTAACTACCTTAAGCTTTAATATACATTTGATTAAAGAATTAAGGCATGCAATTTTGGTTAATTTAAATGAATATAATTTGCATAAAATGTAGGATCAATATGATCAAAGTATTGACTCGCCTTCGTTATAGGTAAGAGGATCTTGATATTCTTGTGCTTGATCAAGTTGGAGATCTTCTGCGTCTTCAAATCCTAATCGGATGAACGTACCGGAAAAAGGCTTAAATAAGCAAAGAGAGCAAATAAATAATTAAAAATAATAAATAAACTCCAAATTGAACAAGACCTATGCCATTAGCAAGGTCTTGAATTTACAAATTTTTAGAAATAAATTTCTTAATTTTTGGAGCTATAACGGAGGAGAACTGGATTTACGAAGTTTGAAATAGAAATAAAAGAGAGAGAAAAAGAATGGTGCACAACGCAGTGTAATGGACCGGGTTCACGCGCATTGGGGCGCCGGTCCACGGGTACAGGAAAAGGGGGGGCCCACTTGGCAGCCAAGGAGGGGGGGTCAAGCCAATGACCGGTGGGCCCTCAATCCTAAAAAGGGAAATTCAAATACAAATTTGAATTCCGAAGTTGCAAAAAGGTTTGAAACACAAACCCGAGCTAGAAGAAGAAAGGAGGTTTTCGAAAATAATTGCTAATTTGAAATACGACTGAAAATCGAAAACTGAAAGTAATTACTATTCTCGTTTTCGAAAACGGGATGTTACACCTAGGGTGTATTTGGTACGTGTAATCTCATATTCCCTTGTAATCTAATATTCCACTCAATCAGTTCTTGGTAAATACATTACCGGTAATCTAAGATTCAACGTTTGGTTGATTTGAAGGAAATCTAGCGTATTAGTCTTTATCATAATTTCAAACCATGAAGGTTAGCATCTATAAATTTTGAATTTTACAATTTAAAATTCCAACATTTAAATTTCATTTTTATGATTCAAAAGTTCAAATTTTGGATTTTGAAAATTTAAATTTTAAAATTTGAGTATTGGAGTTTAAATTCTCAGATTTAAACTTCGAAACTCAAAATTAAAACTTTCAAAATTCGCTTTTATAAAATTTAATTATCGAAATATGAATATCTGAAATCTAGAATTGAAATTTGAAAGAAAGAAAAAAGATTTTGAAACCCAACCTTGAAATTTTGAATTTTCAAATTTAAATTGTCTCAATTTAAGATTCCAAAATTTAGGATTCAAATTTTTATATTTTAGTTTCGAAATTTATATTTTGAAAAATGATTTTTAAATTCCATAATTCGATATTCAATGTTAAAATAAATCATAATTTGGATTTTGAATTCTAAAAGTTCAAAATTTGACTATGATGATTCAAAATCACATGATAAAAAACGCAATAACAAAGATTACTTTTCCTTGTTAATCTAAGATAGACACCCTTTTCTACAGGAAGGAGATTCCTGGAATTGATGGTAATCTGTTTCCCAAGATAATCTTAGATTCCTAGATATTTTACCAAACAAGGTAATCTCATAGAATTACTAGAGGATTCTTGATAATCGTCGGAGGATTACGTCAACCAAACGCACCCCTAATCCTATCCTTGCACTAGCCCAACGAATGTTTCCTCACTCACCCGAATACCCTCCGTCGAGTGAGGTCCTCACTTACCCAGATACCCTCCGTCAAGTGAGGTATTTGCAGTTGTGTCGGTAAGCTTTGTGTCCAACACCGTGGTGAAGGGAGCCCCTTCGAACATGCCTACCCAGTCATGCCTGCACTCTACGGGCTACCTACGAGCAAGGCTAGTTTTCAATGGCTTATTTAGCTACGGCCACCCCATCCTAGCACATACAATTGTACGATTATGTCTTAGTCTCATAGTTGCTGGCTTCAGTTCTTAATCGACCACGGGTGAGAATCTCCCCATAGCTACTAGTGAGTCATAATCATCACTTTCTCAGAATATGTTATATCTCGCCCGCGTCTAAAGATTAGGTTTTCATTTTATTTTCAGATAAAATAACAGAGGTACCCTCCGGATATTTTTCAACATCTCCCAAATTCACAAATTAACATATTGTCCTTTTTACCAAATTTTCAGAAAAATCTATCGTTCTAGTAGAGTTGTGCGATAATCACACTAAAAAAAATTCACAATTGACATTATATATTATCTAACCCATATTCTAATGGCTACAACAATAAGGGATCAACATTCCAAGGAGATATATGCAGAAATTAGGATTTGCAGCTACCAATTTCCCAATCAAAGCATTTTCGTACAAAACATACACACATGCATAATAGATTTTGCAAAATAAAGTACAATAAGTAAAATACTGGGATCAATATGATCAAAGGGGGTGCTTGTCTTGCTCTTACTATTATGAATATATGGTTTGTTGGTCGTCGAAATAATCACTCGACAATCAACGTCTAATTTAAAAAGAGTCGGAAACGAATTAAATAACACCAATAAATTCAACATTGACCAAAATCGAATATTTTTACATATTGTGGTAGTCCATGATTTTATATGAATTTGAAACAAAAGTCATTTAATTTGGAGTTTTTATGCGAAAGTTATTAAGGTTTGAATTCTGTTCAGTTTGTAAAATCCAGAGAAAATGAGAAATACGCTTTCTAACAGAGAAAGTGTGTTCCCGCGCATGCAGTGTTGAGGTTTATACTTTCCAATAAGGAAAGTGTATTATCCTCTGGAGTTGTCGAGGTTTACGCTTTTTGAATATAGAAAACGTATTTCCTCAAACATAAGACATATTTTCAATTTCTACTGATTTTCTTTAACCCGACAAGTGGGGTCCACTTGTCAGTGACTCGGTCCACGCAAATAGTGCGTAGAACGAAGGTTGACGAGCACAGCGCACGGGTTTATGAGGTGTTCACTGTGCACTTAAAGCCGTGGGCCCCGCATGTCATTAACTTATCTGAGAATAACGATTCGTTTTAATTTTTATTTAATGTAATGGCTCGGTCTCACGTGTCAGCGACTCAAGCATAAACTAACCGACAGCTAATCATTGCTTTGCTCTTAATGACTGAGATTTGGTCTTAATGGCATTGCTACAGTGCTGGTCCGCTTCGGGCAGCAAAGAGCAGCTTCGTGCACTTTCATGATCGCGCTAAATGCCGCCGCACGGTAGTGCTTGGCGATGCTAAGGAAAGCCCAAAATGGGTTCCTCGCACGCTTGCACACCACCTGGCACCGACGGTGAGGCTTGGGGTGGCTCGACACGGTGGCGCGATGGAGCTAGGCTACGGTGTTGCTACAGCAACGAGCCAAAGCGCAAACGGGCAATGATTCCAACAAACAAGCGTGCGCATAAGCATCTACGGCCTACCAGGGTTATACCAGAACAAGGAGGAAGGACAGAGATGGCTCGACAACGAAGACCAGTGGAGGCGCGACGAGCTTCACGTGGAGAAGGCATTCGGCCGAGGGAGTACGTCGTCCAATGGTTGGGGAAGCTTGAAGATGCTCTACCGATGATCTCAGTGCGAGGAATTGGCTCAAGGTGTAGTGAAATTTCTAGCTCTGCCACTGCTTTGGTGTATATACAGAGTAAATCAACAACCGCAAGGGATGTGTAACTCGATCTTGGAAAATTTTCACCTTGTTTGTACACAAAGATCCGCATGCTTGAATAGGAAGACAACGACCGCTCTGAATAATGGTTCCTTCAGATGCGACCTTTTCTACCCGTTGAGTCCTTAGCAAACACAAGTAAAGAAATGTCGTATTCAATCGTCTCTGAAAGGCGGAAATATACCTGATTATCGGCAACAAGCGGTAGGAGTCTTTTTTTTTACGAGAACAAGCTTTCAGCATCATTCATTACCGTGCCCGTGGTGCCAGGTCTGGAAGGGTAACCTGACTCGATGGCAACGAAGAGAATGACCCCGTGGCCGTGCCCGTGGTGCCAGGTCTTGCTACAGTCTCGTTTGGTAATCGGTGGTGACTACTAGGAAAACTAAGAGGGTGGGGTTTGATGGGATAAGTATACAATTTGTCAGAAGTTAATTTATTTGTTAGAGTGGTGATTTTTTAGAGGTTATTTAGAAGTTAATTTTAATATAATACTACCATGTTTACCACGTAAATCTGCAATGGTGCTTAGGATTTTTGACCGTTCATCTGTTCTGAGATTCATGACGATCAAGATTACTGACCAGAATATATAAGGGTTTGGGAGAGCAGAGTAGGACAGGGAACGTGGTGGGCGGGAAAAAGAGACGGATCAAAAGAAACAGATAGAAATAGTGAGAGTTGTAGAGTGTTTTCCAATCACATGAAATAGTGACTAGACATGTGAGTTAGGCCATGCTATTCCGGCCGGGCAGAGGCACGGCCAGCACGGCACGGCACGACAGGGGTAGGTCAAGCGGCACGGCACGGCCAGTAGAGTTGTGCTCGGGTGGTCCGGCACGAGAGCAGCACGCCGGCAATAGTGCTTTGTACAGTCCCAATATTTCCTGCAGTATTTTTGCTTGCATGTAAAATGCTTGTCATTTGCCATCAAGAGGAGATCCTAATTAGTCGATATTCTACGTGAACAAAACACACAAGAAACACAACCAGGTAATCAATTGTTGCATCATCAATTTGCAGCAGTTTCACATTATGGAAGTAGCAATACCGATGAAGATCCCTTCAGACATGCTCGTTAATTTTCTATCGAATTATCCTCTAATGCATAACCCAACAAAGCTAATTTTTTAGAAATTTACATAGTTTCATAGGATACAGAACACATGATAATATGCCATGTCATAGATATATCCTCAGATAGCAAACGTAGCTAGGACTGCATTAGACAGACATACAGCTCCATAATGTTACTTATGCGTAATCATCTTCCTGATGCCACCGAGCTGATCGACAACTTGGCATTGGAGCCAACCTGGCTAATGTAACTGATGCTTTCACCTGCACGTACTTCTTCCAATGCCAGAGCATCCTTCAGCTGAGCCACCACTATACTCATAGTTGGCCTTTCATGGGATGCCTCTCTTGTGCACAGCAGCGCTATGTCCACGACCTTCCGACGAACTGGAGTCATACTCATGGTGAAGCCGTGGATCAACGATTGCCTCAATATTCCCCATAGTAACCTTCTCCTTTACACGTTGGACAATATGCACGGTATCTGGTGGGTACAATGGGAGGTTCACTATTACGATCTCTAGCAAAACCACTCCAAAGTGAAGACATCGCTGCTTATGGTGAGTCTGCCACTAAGATAGTACCTAGATAAGAGCAGTTAGACAAATGTGCCTAGTTAGCAGGTTTCATCAAAATTAGTAGTCTTTTATGTAATTAAGTAGGATATGAAGCAGTAAAACACATGATCTTTTCTCGACACTACTACAAAAAGGCTAATATTGGGCGCTTCATCACGACGGTTGACTAAAACCGTCAGATAAATACTAATCATAGACGGTTTTGGTTTAGCGGCCGTGCATGTTCTTAGCTGCGCTAAAAACCGCTCGTGAAGAAGTAATATCACGAGCGGTTACGTGTTAAAACCGTTTGTGAAGTATCACGAGCGGTTACGAACAAGAACCGCTCGTGATACTTAGTAATATCACGAGCGGTTCTTGTTCGAACCGTCAGTGATACTTCACGACGGTTTTCAACACTGAACCGTCTGTGAATTCCGTGCTCATCACGAGGCGGTTCGTGTTGAAAACCGTCAGGAAGTATCACGAGCGGTTACGTAATAAAACCGTCGTGATACATATCTTATCACAGACGGTTTGTATTAAAAACCGTCTGTAACTTGGAATTTTCCTTACACTCTGATTTTACCATGACTTGAAATCACTAACACTCTGCTTTTACCATGACATGAAATCACTAACACTCTGATTTTACCATGGCTTTGAATTTTCCTTACTCTGCAATTTTACCATGGCTTTGAATTTTCCTTATTCTGCAATTTTACCATGGCTTGAAATCACTAACACTCTGATTTTACCATGACTTGAAATCACTAACACTCTGATTTTACCATGGCTTGAAATCACTAACTCTCTAATTTTACCATGGCTTGAAATCACTAACACTCTAATTCAAGCTCTCTAATTTTACAATGGCTTGAAATCACTAATACTCTTCAAGCCATGGTAAAATTGCAGAATAAGGAAAATTCAAAGCCATGGTAAAATTGCAGAGTAAGGAAAATTCAAAGCCATGGTACCATGGCTTGAAATCACTAACACTCTAATTCAAGCTCTCTAATTTTACAATGGCTTGAAATCACTAACACTCTTCAAGCCATGGTAAAATTGCAGAATAAGGAAAATTCAAAGCCATGGTAAAATTGCAGAGTAAGGAAAATTCAAAGCCATGGTAAAATCAGAGTGTTAGTGATTTCAAGCCATGGTAAAATCGGAGTGTTAGTGATTTTATGTCATGGTAAAAGCAGAGTGTTAGTGATTTCAAGCCATGGTAAAATTGCAAAGTAAGGAAAATTCAAAGCTATAGTAAAATCAGAGTGTTAGTGATTTCAAGCCATAGTAAAATCGGAGTGTTAGTGATTTCAAGCCATGGTAAAATCTTCAAGCCATGGTAAAATCGGAGTGTTAGTGATTTCAAGCCATGGTAAAATCTTCAAGCCATGGTAAAATTGCAGAGTAAGGAAAATTCAAAGCCGTAGTAAAATTAGAAAGTAAGAAAAATTCCAAGTCACGAGCGGTTCTTAATAAAAAAATGCGTAAATAAGATATATATCACGCAGCGCTTTTTAATACGAACCGCTCAGGATAAATACATATCACGAGCGGTTCTTAATACGAACCGCTCAGGATATATCGTCGTCACAAACGGTTTTTGTATGAAACCGTCGTGATTCGCAGCGTGGGAGTTTGAAAAATTTTGAGCGCGTGCGCGGAGGCAAAATATTTTGGCGCTGTCCTTATATATTAGACACAACCTTGTTTTCCATCGCCTCTCTCTCTCTCTCCACACCGAGCTCCAGCTGACCACCTCGATTCCCGTCGCGATTCGGCGAGGAGACCACGGTGACGATGACGATGAGGAGGGATGCGGAGGAGCTCCTTGTCTCTGGGAAGGTGCGTGTACATCCCCATAATATACATAATTTGTTGGCTGTTTGTTGTAAAGAAAATCATCTTAATTTTGTGTTACCTAAGGTCGTCGGAGCGCCATTGAGGTTTTCATCATCTCTCCTTGCCGACGAGCTTGAGTCGAACTCGACGACATGCAAGAACATCTTGTGATATGCTGGTGAGGTACAGAGAGGAGCTCACAAGACCAATCCAAGAAGCCGATGAGTTCTTCAGGAGCTTGGAGGTATAGATGGTTTCTAGCTAGTTTAACTTTGTAACTTTATTCTTTTTTCCCATTCGGAGGGGACGTTGTGAAATCTTTTGGTTTCCCTTTCCTATAATGTGTTTGCCATCGAATTTTAATTGGATTTTAGTTGTCTTCTTTGGAGGTTGCATATGGAAACTCTTGTCTAGCACTTGATTGGTTTGGCTCAAAATCCGATTTTTTTTTGCAATGGAAAAAACTATTACGAGCAGTTACGAACAAGAACCGCAGTGATAATATTATCACGAGCGGTTCTTGTTGAAACCGTCTGTGATAGTCTATTTTACTGAGCGGTTACGAACAAGAACCGTGCGTGATATTACTTATCACGAGCGGTTCTTGTTGAACCGTCTGTCATTTTCACGAGCGGTTCAAAAACCGTCTGTGATGACTCATATCATTACAGACCCATAAATTCAGACGGCTCACAAAACCATCTGTGATGACGTTTTTGAACCGTCTGTGAAGACCTTTTCTGTAGTAGTGCAGTTAAGTGCTTTTTACTTCCTAATAATTTATCTTTAATACATTAATAGGATAGGTATAGGAACAAACTCAGGATCAATGTAGCCTAGAGTTCCAGCAGCTGTCACAGATATGTGACTTTGTGCCACATTGTAATATCCTGTATATTTAATGAGTATCTATTGAATTAATATTAATAATCATTAGAATCTAGTGGGAAATGGGCTTTAGTACTTAGCCTTTTGGCCCATGCCCTAAGAGGGCATCAGCCTCACACCTATTTAAGGGAGAGACAAACCAAAAACCCTATTCCCCAACTTCCTCTCTCTCTCTCTCCCCCTTGAACCGGCGCCGCCAAAACCTATTTAAAATTTATTAATTTCAATGTTAGTATTTATTATTACTATCACCCCATAAAATAAGTTATTTTCACAACTAATTATGTAAAATAGCCAATTAATTGGAAAGAAAGCCTACCTAATTATATAGAAACGGTAAGTACCATACAAATACAATATTCATAATGCATGGTTTACCTGGCGCTGCATTCAATCAGACGATAATCGTTTAACAACCGTCCTTTTATCCTATCTTAAAGCATCAATGGTGCACCCCTAACACAAATTTTCTAGATCTGTCACTGCTTTGGTGTATATACAGAGTAAATCAACAACTCCAAGGGATGTGTAACTTGATCTTTGAAAATTTTCACCTTGTTTTTACACAAAGATCCGGGTTACTTTCGCATGCCTGAATTTGCTCGCCCAGCAATCCAGGCAAAGAATAGGAAGACAACGACCCCTCTGAATAATGGTTCCTTCAGACGTGACCTTTTTGTCCCCATTGAGTCCTTAGCAAAAACAAGTCAAGAAATGTCGTATTCAATCGTCTCATGTCGCAATTCCGTATATTTCCGCCTTTCATTCTAGTACAAGCGGTAGGAGTTTTTTTTTTACGAGAACACATCAAAGCTTTCAGCATCATTTTTTTTACGAGCACACGTCAAAGCTTTCAGCATCATTCATTAAAAAGAATGTCAGGTCTGCTACAGCCTCGTTTGGTAATCGGTGGTGACTACTAGGAAAACTAAGGGGTGGGGAGCCGCGGAAAGTAATCTGGGGAGGGAGGAGGGTTTGTTGGGGTAAGTATAAAATTTGTCAGAAGTTAATTTATTTGTTAGAGAGGTGATTTTTTTAGAGGTTATTTAGAAGTTAATTTTAATATAATACTACAGTGTTTACCACGTAAATTTGCGATGCTACTTAGGATTTTTGACCGTTCATCTGTTCTCAGATTCATGCCGATCAAGATTACGAACCAGAATATGTAAGGGTTTGGGAGAGCCGAGTAGGATAGGGAACGTGGTGGGCAGGAAAAGGAGACGGATCAAAAGAAACAGATTGAAATAGTGAGAGTATTTTCCAATCACAAGTGTTCTTAGTCTAATTCTGTGAACAATACAACTATTTTTTAACTTATCTGACATATAGGTACCTCCTAACTAGACCTGGGAGTTGGGCCATGCCATTTCGGACCGGCGGAGGCACCACCGGCACGGCACGACACGAACGTAAGCATGTTGGAAAGAAAATCGATCTTTTCAGGTATTTTGTTTTAGAGTGATACTAGCACTTGGACGTTCGTTTTGAGGCTAGGATCGGACGTCCAGGTTCTCGTACGTGATGAGCACAAGATTTTCTCACCGTACGTGCGTGCATCACATCACCACACACCGATTCACGTATGTACGTATATATTGCAAAGGGTAAAATGCCCGACTTTAATTTATTCGACCAAGATTAACATAAGTAAAAGGGGCAAAAGTACGTCGCCGCATGCAACATCCCTCGGACACGGTTGCATCATCCCCGGACAACAGTTGCAACATCATAGGACAATGGTTGCAACATCCCCGGACAACGGTTGCAACATCTTAGGACAATGATTACAACATCTCCGGACAACGGTTGCAACATCCCCGGACAACGGTTGCAATATTTTTTTCTACAGATACAACATTTTTTTTCTACAAATGCAACACTTGCAACATCCCCGGACAATAGTTGCAACCTTCTAAGACAAGAGTTGCAACATCCTAGGACAATGGTTGCAACATCCCCGGACAACGGTTGCAACATCCTAGGACAATAGTTGCAACATCTCCGAACAACGGTTGCAACATCCCCGGACAACGGTTGCAACCTTCTAACACAACGGTTGCAACATCCTAGAACAATGGTTGCAACATCCCCGGACAATGGTTGCAACATCCTAGGACAATAGTTGCAACATCTCCGAACAACAGTTGCAACATCCCCGGACAACGGTTGCAACATCCTAGGGCAATGGTTGCAACATCTCCGGACAACGGTTGCAACATTCCCGGACAACGGTTGCAACATCCTAGGACAATGGTTGCAACATCTTCGAACAACGGTTGCAACATCACCGAACAATGTTGCAAACAAGTAGTAGAGTGCTATAAAAATCACCGTCCCATTCGTAAACAGGAGTATGTGTGGGATGGTTTCCCATATATATATTCAAGTAATCAGCCGTACATGGCGTGAATGGAGGAGGAAGAAACTTGGTTAGATACGGAAGCTAGCTTAGTTGTAAAACATCAAGGACGATGCATAGTTGTCTTGTCTAGGACCAAGTCGACGGCCCTCGCGCGCCTCTATTTCCACGAATTTATGACCGTACGATACGAACGTACGTATGTGTGGGATGATTTCCCTAAAAAGGATGACCCCGTGCCCCTGGTGGCAGGTCTGGAAGGGGTAACCTCACTTGATGGCAACGAAGAGAATGACCCTATGCCCGTGGTCCCGTGGTGCCAGGTCTGCTACAGCCTCGTTTGGTAATCGGTGGTGACTACTAGGAAAACTAAGAGGGTGGGGTAATCTGTGGGAGGGGAGGGGAGGGGTTTGTTGGGATAAGTATACAATTTGTCAGAAGTTAATTTATTTGTTAGAGAGGTGAGGAGGGGAGGGGTTTGTTGGGATAAGTATACAATTTGTCAGAAGTTAATTTATTTGTTAGAGAGGTGATTTTTTAGAGGTTATTTAGAAGTTAATTTTAATATAATACTACAGTGTTTACCACGTAAATCTGCAATGGTGCTTAGGATTTTTGACCGTTCATCTGTTCTGAGATTCATGCCGATCAAGATTACGGACCAGAATATGTAAGGGTTTGGGAGAGCAGAGTAGGACAGGGAACGTGGTGGGTAGGAAAAGGAGACGGATCAAAAGAAACAGATCGAAATAGTGAGAGTTGTAGAGTATTTTCCAATCACATGAAATATTTCTTAGTCTAATTTTGTGAACAATACAACTGTTTTTTTTAAACTTATCTGACATATAGGTACCTCCTGACTAGACCTGGGAGTTGGGCCGTGGCAATCCGGGCCGGCACGGCACGAATGGAGGATCAAGTCGGGCCTGCGGATGCGGCACAATGGGCGGCACGGCAAGTAGAGCCATGCTCGGGCTGGCTCGGCACGACAGTAGCACGCGACTCTAGTGCTATGTACGGTCCCAATATTTCCTGCAGTATTTTTGCTTGCATGTAAAATGCTTGTCATTTGCCATCAAGAGAAGATCCTAATGAGTAGATATTCTACGTGAACAAAACACACAAGAAACACACCTAGGTAATCAATTGTCGCATCATCAATTTGCAGTAGTTTCACATTTTGGAAGTAGCAATACCGATGAAGATCCGTTCAGACATGATCGTTAATCTTCTATCGAATTATCCTCTAATGCATAACTCAACAAAACTAATTTTTTAGAAATTTACATAGTTTCATAGGATACAGAACACACGATAATATGATACGTTATAGATATATCCTCAGATAGCAAACGTAGCTAGGGCTCCATTAGACAGACATACAGATCCATAATGTTACTTATGCGTTATCATCTTCCTCAGGTAGAATGGATCACTTAAGCTTTAGAATCTTCCTGATGCCATCGAGCTGATCGACAACTCGGCATTGGAGCCAACCTGGCTAATGTTACTGATGCTTTCACTTGCACGTGCTTCTTCCAATGCCAGAGCGTCCTTTAGCTGAGCCACCACTATACTCATAGTTGGCCTTTCATGGGATGCCTCTCTTGTGCACAGCAGCGCTATGTCCACGACCTTCCAGACCGAACTGATGTCATACTCATGGTGAAGCCGTGGATCAACGATTGCCTCAATATTCCCCATAGTAACCTTCTCCTTTACACGTTGGACAATATGCACGGTGGTCGGTACAATGGGAGGTTCACCTGTTACGATCTCTAGTAAAACAACTCCAAAGCTGAAGACATCGCTGCTTATGGTGAGTCTGCCTCTTAGATAGTACCTAGATAAGAGCAGTTAGACAAATGTGCCTAGTTAGCAGGTTTCATCAAAATTAGTAGTCTTTTATGTAATTAAGTAGGATATGAAGCATTAAAACACATGATCTTTTCTGACAGTTAAGTGCTTTTTACTTCCTAATAATTTATTATTAATACATTAATAGGATAGGTATAGGAACAAACTCTGGATCAATGTAGCCTAGAGTTCCAGCAGCTGCCACAGATATGTGACTTTGTGCCACATTGAGATAAGACTTGGACAATCCAAAATCTGAAATCTTAGCAACCATGTCAGGTCCTAGGAGAATGTTGTGCGACTTCAAGTCTCTATGAATTACTGGTAATACGCATCCCGTGTGCAAGTAGTCCAAACCTATGTAAAAAAATCACACGTTGAACGTAGATTGCCACATGCGATAAAATACAAGGCAAAACATGATGAAATGCAGTGGTGCTATCCAAAGTACACCTTGGGCAGCTTCAAGTACAATTCGTGCTCGATCACGCCATCCCAGTGTTTGAACAATTGCATTTCTGCCTAAATGACCGCAGTGATAAGTTAGTAACAAACTAACAATATATCAGAATGCAATCGCAAATTAAGTGGTATCGTCAGCTCTAGGTGAAACATGAAGGATACAAGATGCAATTAGTTAGGATGACATGTAAATCCTTTTGTATATTACAATATTTCTAAAGAACTTCTGTAACATCCTAAAATTTCAAAACCAGAGTTATTATTTTCAAAATAATCATTTATGCATTTTGAGGGTTTTCAAAATGTTCTGCATTTATTTGAAAGGTTTTTCTAATTTCCAGCAGCTGTTTTTGAATTTTCGAAAATAATCAAACTTTATCAGAACTGGTAAATAATCTATTTGTGTTCCTAATAATCTAAGCAGACTCCCCGAAAAGTTTTACAATGTGGGAGTTGGTTTGATAATTTTCTGAGATCCAATACAATTTCTGGGTTTAAATCAATTCGAAAACTAAATTAAAAACCCTATCTAATTCCAGGACAAAACAGTAACCCCAACCAATACGTTTACTATTTCAGCCCATTCTAGCCCACGTGCTGAAGCTCAGCCGAGCCGCATTCTTCTTTTCGTTTTTCTTTTGCTGGTCGCGCATTCTCAAAGATACGCCTTCTCTCCGTCTTCTCTTTTCGCAGCCGCTGACTGGTGGGCCTAGGACCCACCCGACAGAGGTCATCATCTACCGCTACAGTGTCACGCTTGACCGTGTCATGGGAGTCACGACAAAAGGTTCTCTGACAAAGCCACGATCCCACCGTTGCCTCTGCACACCACCACTGACCTCATGCATGCCTGCCCAACCTGTCAAGTCCTTGCTAGAGACGATGCGATGCCACAACCACCATGACTCACGACAAACCCACAAGAAGCATGTTCTTATCTCGCTACAAAACTCCTTCCTAACCGTGTCACGAGACTCCTTCATTCACCCCGTTGTCATTTTGCCCACTGCCTGTGCTTTTCCTCCACTGGTTCACCCGGAACGCCGCCTTCGTCTTCGGCTCCGACACGCGTCCCCGACACGCTCTGTCGTGGTCATCTTCGTGTACGATGTGATATGTGATATAGCCTCGACGTCTGCGTCACATTACATCATTTGATATCCTCTTCAAAACCCAGAACCAATTTCTTGGTTCTTGCAGTGAACCGCCGAGACAGAGTCGTCTTCTTCATTGCACCGCCATCGCCATCGAAATTCCTCCTCTCTAGAGAGCTTCTTTGTTCATCAACCTCACCCTTAGCATCGCTCGCACCCTCCCCATCCTCCTCCCACCCTTATTTGTAGCACATTTCCACCGCGAGGTCTGTCGCCATGTACCCCATCGTCGCCACCCCTGGTCACCATCGTTCGGCGGCTGCGGACCTTCTCGCCAACTTAAACCTCACCAGTGTGTTCATGGTGAGCTACTGAACCTTGCATGCTGCTGGCCATTGCTTTACGTGGCTGTTTGCCTAGGCGTCGTCGTAGCCTTGTTTAGTGCCGCCGCTAAAGCTCACCGCCACCACTGTTCCAGTGACCATTGGTCCCAACGCCACCACCAGTAGCTTCACCTGGCTTCCCTCCACCCACTCCATGCGTCTGTTAGGTCCTAGCACGGTCGTGGCTGCGCCAGTGAGCTCACCCGAGCAGCATGAATGTGCACGATCTTGTCTTGCGCCCACAATAAGTACCATAGATAGGTAGTTAAAATTAGTGCTAATGATATCATTAGTAATTAGATTAAGTTATTTGGTGTTCGTTAGGGCTAATGAGTCACTTACATGTGGGACTAGTAGGTTAATTAATCATTTTTTTAATTTAAAACTGGTTTTAAAATCCAAGTCGCTGACATGTGGACCCCACGTGCTAGTTAGCCGTTCGTGAACTCAGTTCACCGTAGACCTGGCCCCACCCGCTGGTCTGATGATGCAATAAACCCATATTTTCCTTTAGAAAGAAAAATAGAAATTAAAAAGAAAATTCGTGCACAATGTTTTCTCATTTCTTTTTCTAGATTTTCCAACCGAACCAAATTCAAATGCTAATAACCTTTGTATTTGAACTCCAAATTAAGTGAAATTTGTTTATAAAATTTTCTAAAATCACAAGCTTTCATAATCTGCAAAAATATTTGTATTTTCTCTATGTTTGAATTTATTTGTGTCTCGTAGTTTTTATCGATTTGATACCGACGTGCCAGAATCGTAAGAAGTTGATCGAGAGCAAGAACCAGTGTTCAACAAGAAAGGCAAGCACCCTCCTTTGACCATGTTGATCCCATATTTCAATGTTATGTATATTGTTTGCTCAAACTAATATGCATGCTTACTTTGAGTAAAATGCTATGTTATCATTTAGTATTTAGTTATCAACAATTATTGCATGGATCCTACCTTGAAAAATTGATACCCTTACTGTTGTCACCCTAGGAATATTATCCACTGTTGGTAATAATAATTGTGGAATTTTAGAATGGTATATGAGGCTTATGCTTAGTCATGCTTATGTCAATAACTATACAAATGGTGGAATTCGGTAAAATAAAGTTTTGGAAACTATGGGAAAGTGTTTTAACAAAATTTGTATAGAGGGGTTACCTTTGCTATTTTGGATAAAAATGTGAAACCAAAATGGTTTGGACTTGGCCGAGTGTTTTTTAGAGATCTGTGCAGTTAGCATGAGAACTCGGTTTGTGTTGGTCTCGCCCGAGTAATTAAGGACTGAACTTTGATGCTGTTGACCCCAAGCATTTTCAGTGCAACCATATGTCCGAAATAGGATAGACCTGGCCAAGTAATTTACCGAGTCCGAGCATTAAGCCCGTAGGCTATAGTCGGTAGCTATTATCTGGGTCGTGTACGTAGATGATGGTAAAGGACATCCATATCTGTATGGCACTTGCATTTGACGATGGTAAAAGACATCCATGTCCATACAAGTGTTACAAACGCAACTATGAGCGCTCTTGACAATGCTAAAGGATGTCCATATCTAGAGGAGTTAGCTCATAGGGCAGGTGATGTAAGGGTACAATATTGTAAAAGCCTTGTTGTGATCTACTTCGTTGCACGCCCAAGGAAGCGTGTCATGCCTGATTGTATAAGTTGATCACATTGTGCGGGTAAAGTTGTACATCTTCTGCAAAGTGAGATCATAAATCTATTCGAATAGCCGTGTTTCCGGTCATGGACATCGCTTGGTGATACCACCTTAATTAGATTATCTGATTTTCTCTAAAAATGGTTCTATTGGGAAGTGGTATGGATGGTGAGTATCCATGCTCGAAAGATTTTGACAAAGGACCGTCAAAAGTATTGTGATTGCAAAGGATAGCCATGGATTACAACTACTATATGCTCATATGTTATTTCATATTGAAGTCAAAATGCTTTATAAAGTTGCTCTTTAAAAGGGTAATATCTCTATCGCAAATGAAGCTTGCTTTAAGCAAAAGAAACTAGATTGGACAGTCATCATTTGATATAGCATGCATGTATTATCACCTTTGATATAAATTCTTGTGGAGTACATTCCTGTACTCACCATCGCTTGTTGAACAATTGTCAGAGCAAGAAATTGAATCCCCCTGCGTTCGACTACTATTACGCCGCGAGAGTTGGAGATGATGCTAGTGCCGAATTCTAGGGTGTCCACCTAGCCAATTGCCCATGGGTTATGGAATACCATGCGGGTTATTTATCTTTAATTATTTTTTATTTCCGCTGCAAGTACTCTTAAGTGTGATCTATTTGGCCGATCGGCCCTGTTGTGTAAAACTCGGTCTTAATGATCTATGTTCAACTGCTTAATATTATGTGCTACTCTGTTTTATTTACTATGTGATTTAATGTTGTAAAATATGTGTGCTAGCAACTGATTATGAGACTAGCATGGTATACACATATGATTCGGAATTTAATTTCCGGGTCCAACAGCTTCAAAAGGAAAGAAATAAGGATACATAGCAAGAGTAATTATAATTTTTTTTCCTTCAGGAAATACATTTCACAAGGAAGTCAGCATCGTAAATTAAATTCGCAGATCACAAACCTCGTATATGATCATAAAGGCTTCCATTAGGCATGTACTCATATATAAGAGCTAAATGATCCTTGTTAGTGCAGTAGCCAACCAGCAAAACAAGATACCTATGGTGCACAGTTGTTAAGCTCCCAACCTACAGAATAAGATCAAATTTATGTAGAATCAGGGACCCTTCAAAGTTTTTTTTTATTAGATCCGAAGTCAGGTTCATAGATGCCTTTGCAATAAAGCGATGGAATTATTGTCCCTTGCACTTTGCAAAACTTGATTACGTTTTTATTGATTATACATGTTATAGCTTATCTAATGATCTATGAACTACCTAAACTCCTATTGCCACAATTCTTTTCAACGTGCTAAGAATATCATGACAGTTTTTTTTGGAAATGCATGAAGATAAAAAATTCATGTCAAATTCTATCGATACAAATTACGTACCTCAGCTAAAAACTCTGTCATCCCTTTCCCTACTGCTGATGTTGGAGAGCGTATCTTTACAGCAACCTGAGTACCATCTTTTAACTGGCCATGGAAGACAGGCCCAAAACCTCCTTCACCAATGCATGCTGAGAAATTATTTGTTATTGCCACCAACTCCTCATATGTGAATTCACGACTGTCGAATATGTTTATATGGCCTTTACAGTCTTGTTGAGTACTGCGATTTGGAATATCAGCGCATCCAAGTAGCACACTTGGAGCTGTATCTTGAGAAATCACGAGTTCCATCAAAAGGGAAAATGTTGAAAATTATGTTATTTCTCTGTTACAGTCTGTGTCTGAAATAAACCAAATTTTGTAAGAATTAATAGAAGAGATATCTACCTTGCTTTCTGCAGAAACAAAACATCAACAAAGTAGATACTAGCAGTATCACTATCACCACTGGGACCACCACGGCAATTACTAGGACAACTGTGTTTTTCTTTGGCATTTTTCCATTACATGGATCTCCATTCGTGGCGTCATACCTGAAATCACGGAAAATATTTGCTTTAACTGAATTGGATGAGAAGACATGAATCGTGGCGTCATACCTCAATGCATAATACATTGTTTGCATTTCACTCTAAATCCCTAGATGTTCTTATACTTGAGTGCATTGAACTTTTCAACACAAGTCCAATTCTCACATATCATTTTAAAGGAAGCCTTTCTCGACATTGCAATAGCAACTATGGAGCAAAACTAAAGAGCAGAAGGAAACCCAAACCTCAAAGTAAGTGAGCGTTTCGTGCACAAGGCTTCAGGAATTGTACCATCAAGATGATTCCCTGATAAATCTCTACAGAGAAAAATACAGCTAGTCATTCCAATTAATTTGGATAGCTGCCTGGTTTTATACTTCTAGAGGATAGGACTTACAGAACAGTAAGGAATGATAAGTTTAATAAAGAGTCAGGTACTGATCCATTTAAACCATTGTATGACAAATTCCTGAAATAGAGTATTAGAGTTTGTGAGGCATGCCACATACACTCACTGTTGAATAGAATATGGAGTTACTAACCTAGCACATATGAACACATTTGTACTTACAAGTATTGGAGTGATTTCAGCAAAGAAAATTGATCAGATATTGCACCTTGCAAATCACTGTGGGACAAATCTCTGGGAAAAAAAATGTTGTGTTCAGTAACTGTTACTATGTTAGGGATGAATAAAAAATGTATTGGATAATTTAGAGCAAGAATTTAAATCTGGCTAATAACCCACACATAGACCAAAGATACTTCGGCCCAGTTTTACTAGAAAGCGAAAGAAGTCATAAATAATTCCCACACACTTACAAAGATATTACTCTCGATGTGACTCCATCACTTCGACATCTCAATCCAATCCATACATATTTTTCTGGTAAACATGGGTCGCCCATCCAGTTCTTCTTGACTTGATACCCAGTTTTAATAGTCATCATAGCATCAACTAAACAACAAAAATATGAAATAGAAGAAAACATCACGAGTAAACATTGTAACTTAGTGTGCTGCTTGAGTTATCCACTCTTCTTTCTTTTCATTCTTTAATTGTAAGACCTTTTTAGCTATTTAGCTCTAAAGCCACCCTGAAATCATATTAATATATACTTGATATGATTGAATTACTACTGTACTAGATATATAAAATGGGTTGGTGTTTTTGTTTGAATGCTCATTTGGCAATGACACACTTGTAATAATTTACCTATGTAGTCGACTGTGAATTATCAATTATCAATATTCCCATCTATAATTTACATATTTGGTGTTGACTGCTCAAAATTTGTGTTATAGGTTTTCATGCAAACTTCTATTGGCAATTTTTTTGTTAACCTTCCTCTATCTTACATTCTTGTTGCACAAAAGAATATGAGAAAAATAGAATTGGAGAGTTAGAGCATTTTAGAAAGGTGTTGGCAAATATAGAACAAGGGGGCAGATTGTAACTGATACTCCCCTGTTTTCACAATTTGTTCAATCAGGTCCCTCCTTTAAAAGAGTTACAATCTGCCCTTTGTTCTACACACACACACACGCACACACACTATTATGCACCTGACCCACTGCACCTGACCTAGCCGCCCTTACTAAGTGTGCGGCCCACGTGCGGCCCCTACCCGAGTAGGCCATTTTGGCCCACTGACTCACGATCCACACACGTGACGTCACGCGTCCAGTGCAAGCTATGATGAGATGCACTAGTAAACTGTAACGTGACGGTCGAAAGTAAATGTGATAGCAATTTTACTACCACACGTTTCACCGTGTTTATATTTTTTGCGATTGTTTCATATGCACATGGGCTGGATGTGCCAGTAAACTACGTGAATGGAATCTAGTAAATCTTTTTGTAATAGAGCAGTAAAGTCATGTGGAGGTTGCTGTAAATATCTTTTATGAATTCAATAAATCTATTTTAGTAAATGCAAATAGAGGTTTTTATTTGCGAGGCTTATATCATTCTATTACTCACATCGTCACCAACATACCGGTGAAAATCGTTCATGAATTGGAGCTTCCAATCAAAAGTTATTGCTAAAAAAAGAAAAGAAACATTCATGTACTAACAAGGAACCGATGCTTTTTGCTAGTTCGTTGTCTACGTGTCTGTACTAGTTGGCTAAGATTACAGTAAAGTCATGTAGAGGTTGCAGTAAATTACTTTCAGCGATGCAGTAAATCTCTTCTAGCAAACGAGAAGAGATGTTTTTATTTGCCAGACTTATATCATTCTGTTACACTCGTCGTTACCAAGATACCGGTAAAAACCATTTGTGAATTGGAGCTTCCAATCAAAAGTTATTGCTAAAACAAGAAAAGAAACATTCATGTACTAACAAAGAACCGATTTTTTTGCTAGTTGGTTGACTATGTGTCTGTACTAGTTGGCTAAGATGATAGTAAAGTCATGTAGAGGTTGTAGTAAATCACTTTTAGCGATGTAGTAAATCTATTTTAGTAAACGCACATAGAGGTTTTTATTTGCGAGACTTATATCATTCTGATACACTCATCGTCACCAAGATACCGGTGAAAACTGTTCGTGAATTGAAGCTTCCAATCAAAAGCTATTGCTAAAATAAGAAAAGAAACATCCATGTACTAACAACGAACCAATTTTTTTCTTGTTGGTTGTCTACATGTCTGTACTAGTTGGCTAAGACGACAGTAAACTCATATGGAGGCTGCAGTTAATATCCTTTAGCGATGCAGTAAATCAATTTTAGTAAACGCACAGAGAGGATTTTATTTGCGAGACTTATATTATTCTGTTACTCTCATTGTCACCAACATACCGGTGAAAATCGTTCATGAATTGGAGCTTCCAATCAAATTTTTTTGCTAAAACAAGAAAATAATCATTCATGTACCAACAAGGAACCGATGTTTTTTGCTAGTTGGTTGTCTACGTGTCTGTACTAGTTGGCTAAGATGACAGTAAAGTCATGTAGAGGTTATAGTAAATTACTTTTAGCGATGCATCAAATCTCTTCTAGTAAACATGCAGAGAAGTTTTTATTTTTGAGACTTATATCATTGTGTTACACTCGTCGTCACCAAGATACCAGTGAAAACCGTTCATGAATCGGAGCTTCTAATCAAAATTTACTTCTAAAACAAGAAAAGAAACATTCATATACTAACAAGGAACCAATTTTTTACTAATTGGTTGTCTATGTATCTATACTAGTTGGCTAAGATGGCAGTAAAGTCATATAGAGGTTGCAATAAATCTATTTTAATGATGCAATAAATTCTTGTAGTAAACGCACAGAGAGATTTTTATTTGCAAGGGTTATATCATTCTGTTAATCTAGTCGTCACCAAGCTAGCGGTGAAAACTGTTCGTGTATCGGTGCTTCCAGTCAAAAGTTATGGCTAACACAAGAAAAGAAACATTCATGTACTAATAAGGAACCGATTTTTGCTAGTTGGGTGTCTACGTTTGTGTACTAGTTGGCTAAGATGGCACAAACAAGGAGATGATTTTTGCTAGCTGGGTGTCTACGTGTATGTACTAGTTGGCTAAGATGGCAATAAAGTCATGTGGAGGTTGCAGTAAATATCTTTTAGCAATACAGTAAATCTTTTTTAGTAAAAGCACCGATAGGTTTATTTTACGAGACTTATATCATTTTGTTACTCCCATCGCCACCAAGCTGCCGGTGAAAACCGTCCGTGAATTGGAGCTTTAAATCAAAAGTTAAGGCCAAAACAAGAAAAGAAACATCTCAATACTAACAAGGAACCATTTTTGCTAGTTGGCTTGGTCCATGTATGACACGGGAGTTAGGGGATCGATTTTACTGCCGGTATGTGTGCTCTTGGGATATTTTTTACTACCAATTGCAATGTGGAGCGTGCTAGTTTTGCTGTCAGTTTCGAGGGAACGTCTTGTTGGCCACGCGAGGGGGGGGGGGTCGTGGGCTGATGTGTTGCGCGTCACACGACTCATGGTGTGGCCGACGTACAGAATAAGCTATTCTATGCTCAGTAGTAGAATAGCGCTACCGCACGCACAAGTGTGTGTGTGTGTGTGTGTGTGTGTGTGTGTGTGTGTGTGTGTGTGTAAAGACTTTGCATGCTAATGAACTCTAGTACCATTTATCAACACCATGAAGGGGTTTGGCATGGTAATGAACTCTAGTACCATCTATCATCACCATTCATCTAGCATGGGGATTGGAATCTTAACTCCCGTCACCTTTCCTCTCTCTCCACTACACACATCCACATGCAAGATTCATGGTGTGGATAGCTAGTATTAGAGTTCACTAGCATGCAATATCAATACTTTCTACTCCCGGGAGTAGTTACTCTCACCTCTGATATACCACCTAAAAGAACTTGACATATTCCCTTATCACTTTGCGTATACTCATATACTAATTATAAGATACTCCAATGTGAACCACATGACAAATTTAGCATATTTTATAAATACCTTCATATTCACATATAAAAAGGAGTATGTCTAAAAAAATATACATACCACCCCTAAAAAGGTGTAAATACCACATAAGTGGTCTTATATACTTGTATACTACACATACATACTCTTGGTTGCGCAAGATGCTCCCTACATTGTGAGATACGGAATAGAGAGTAACTACTCCCAGGAGTAGAAAAAAAAAGCTTCCTATATGTGTGTGTGTGTGTGTGTATTATTATATTTTTGTTTTTTGTTTACAGGTGAGCTTTGGGCTTCACCGTTATTCTACAGGTTTGGCCAGCAGTTGCAAACCGGAGGAGATCAGTTTTGGGCCAGCAGTTATTTTAACGATGCAGTAAATTTTTGTAGTAAATGAACAGAGAGATTTTTATTTGCAAGAGTTATATCATTCTGTTAATCTATTCGTCACCAAGCTAACGGTGAAAACTGTTCGCGTATCGGTGCTTCCAATCAAAAGTTATAACTAACACAAGAAAATAAACATTCATGTACTAACAAGGAACCAATTTTTGCTAGTTGGTTGTCTCCGTGTGTGTACTAGTTGGTTAAGATGACACTAACAATGAACCAATTTTTGCTAGTTGGGTGTCTACATGTGTGTACTAGTTGGCTAAGATGACAGTAAAGTCATGTGGAGGTTGCAGTAAATCTCTTTTTGTAATACAGTAAATCTTTTTTAGTAAAAGTACCGAGAGGTTTATTTTACGAGACTTATATCATTTTGTTACTCTCGTCGCCACCAAGCTGCCGGTGAAAACGGTCTATGAATTGGAGCTTTCAATCAAAAGTTAAGGCTAAAACAAGAAAAGAAACATTTCAGTACTAACAAGAAACCATTTTTTGCTAGTTGGCTTGGTCCATGTACGACACGAGCGTTAGGGGATCGATTTTACTGTCAGTATGTGTGCTCTTGGGATATTTTTACTGCCAATTGTAGTGTGGCGCGTCTTGGTTTTATTGTCAATTCGAGGAGCATTTGGTGTGTATATATATATATATATATATATATATATATATATATATATATATATATATATATATATATATGTGTGTGTGTGTGTGTTGTTTTTTACAGGTGAGCTTTGGGCTTAACGGTTATTCTACAGGTTGTTGGCCAGCAGTTGCAAACCGGAGGAGATCAGCGACTGTACGTACCATCTTCTGTAGTGGTCATGGTGTCAGCATGTTGGATGAGGTAGTATATCTCGTAGGCATTGAGCAACGGTGGCAGCAAAGAGGTGTTGGTAGGAACGAGAGAGACATTGTAAGAACCATTGGCAGAGGTGTACGAATGAGCGGATCTCATCCAGTCTGCCAAGAGACCTTCATAGTCTGGCTTCTCATCCGGGTCCCACAGGTATCCATTGTAGTATATATTGAACTCACGCAGCCGCCGCTGCTGGAAATCAGCGAAGTGCAGGTTGAGGTAGTATGCTGGTGGAGTCGTGGTCGGCCAGCTAGTCGTCGGAGCTACCCATGACACGTTGAGAGGGATTGAGGTGGCAGGGGAGGTGATAGCGGTTTGGAGGACTCTGGTTGGAACCTCAAATAGGTCATTTTCTGTGTGTCTAATTATCTGTGTTGTGGATAGATTGAGCGCCCCTGGGATACCTTGTGATGGCCACCACAATCGATCATAGGGATCATCCGGGTACCTGAAAATTGAGATACTTGAATGTTTTGTACATGTGTAATATTATGCTTTGACTAGGTATAAAAAAGCTAGTTTGTAACTACTTCTTGATGTATTATTGTTGCAGTTTGTAACTACTTCTGGATGTATCGTACAATTGCTACAATCTAATGGTGCAATTAATATGATGTGTTGCCTACCTTTTCTGCAATTCTGTGAGGAAAATACTAATAATTTTGCATTAACTACATATAAAATAGTGATCCCAGGTTAGGTAGCTTCCCATGTTCAACTTTACGAATGATCTACACGAACTGCATAGTAGTGTTCTGAGTAATTAGTTTGCACACGTATACTTCCTATCTGTTGAACCTAGAAATTGCCTAAAGCAATGCATTATGCATCTAGCATTCTAGCTATTTCCATAAAAATGTTTCCTCATTTATCTGTGCATACTGATTAATGTTTAGTTGTACTTGTACATGAATGCGCTTATTGGCAAAGACTAAAGGATTAATTACTTTCTGAACTTTTTCTTCAGGCAGTGCATGAAGAGAGGAAAGAAGAAATTACCTAAGCAGACCACTTGCACCCATGCTTTGCCGATCCTGGAGTGCGATAGATTGGTTAGTCATGGCTACTGGATACAAATACAATGAACCCTTCATCGGCCTCATCTCCAGTGAAGATATGAAAGGAGCTCCATTCCCAATGTCTATTAAGCAAACCGATATGGAGTTCACCACGGCAACAACGATCACCTCAGAGACGTAAGTCAAGGTTTCATTGGTGATACTGATCCGATTCCAAAAGTCAAGCCCAAGGTAGATATCAAAGATCACCGGCGATCTGATAAGATTCTGGTTTTTGCCGTCGTAGTTGCCGTGCATGAAGGTTCCTCGTAGAAGATACTTACGACCGGTCATGGCAGGAGACAAGGTGTAGCAATTTCGACCTCCATTGGGGAAACTTCTGAGATTTAAACCTGACCTAAATTTTTCATCACCTTGGTATTCTGGAAAAATATTGTGGTTTTCGCCTGTATGCATGTACGCATCGTCTGAGACGTATGTAATATTTGTAGGCTGGTCGGTGTAGCTAGAGCCACTCGTGAGCCCGCAGTCAATGCTTATGAACCATCCGTCTACAAAGAGCATGTATTACTTGAGCAAACTAGTACTTTGTATTGAAATTCTTGAAAGTTGGAAAAAACTTGCTGGCATGTGAAAGTTTATAGTATGTAATTAGCTTCAAAGTTGTATTATATTTGCTAAAAATTTTTCCTGATGTATTCCACCTGTGAATGCACTCTTTTTAGATTAAAATGTAACAATGGTTGCTTTTTATCTGAAAGTGTCGATGATTGAGTCACCGATCTTGCGAAATAAATAGAGACAAATGGCAAAATATTCTTGGGAGAGAATGAGATTGCTCTTTATTGCATTGAACAGGATCTTTACAAGGGGTGTTTTCGACAAGATAGTGGACTAGCCCTAATTACACTTGGTGGTTTTTTTTTTACGTAAGAAGATAGAGAAATCTCTACCTTATGACCATTATATTGCAATGGTTATCAAACAAGGGTTACAAAGGTAAGATAAATAAATAAAAGATAAAAGAAGACAGAAAAAGAACAAGTACAGCTGAGCGTGGAGTTACAAAAGGAACTTGGTGTATTGATTGCTATGCTATTGCTTCAGATCGTATACAAGTGCTTGTATGTGTTCATCGATGATTGGTTGGTGCTAGATCGATCCCTTCCCTATGTTGGTGCTATGCCCTAGAGGCAATCATAGATATGATTGTATCACGTCTATATTTATGAGTTATTGAATAAATGTTATTTTGTTCATTGAATGAATCATTGATTATGAAGATTCACAAGTATGTGACTTGTTGGTGAAACTTTTTTAGCCTATATGATGTCGTTTTAAATGAATCTCTGGTCGGATATCACTGGTCGGAACACTAGTGACTCTATCGATCGGTACATGTATTGATTGATGACCATGTTTCACTGGTCATGGATATAGGGATATCGAATCAATAATGTGAACACATGTTAGAGAACATGTAATTTGATTGACCCACCTTGAGACACTGTTGAGATTGTTATGATTTCATGTGTCATCAGTTGGTCTCAAGCAATGATGATGTGCAATCCTTAAAACTGAGATCAGCATGGCTTCCTACATGTGTAATAGCACTCTTAGGTCTTTCGGGTATGCTATGAAACATGCAGAGGGATGTGACTGGTCGGATATAGGATTTGCCCCTCCTAACATAACAGGAGAGATGTCTCTGGGCCCTCGTTGTGGTCGAATAAAGAAAGTGCATGGCCATGCCACTAGTGGTCGAAGTGTCGACCACATGAAGTTATTCGACACTTGATCGAGAAAGTATTGAACAGTCCATAGATAACAAATAATCTCACCTGAAGTTCAACCAGATGTCGTGAGGCAAAGGGTTAGCATGCAAATAAGTCATTCAGTTTGACCAGATAGTATAGCTAATATCCTTTCTCCACGTGTAGGATTACCTCTTTTTAGGACCTCCTCTGCCTGGAGTGGTCCTAGAGTGGTCCAGAAGTGGTCTTGGAGTGGTCCTGGAAAAGCCCATCGAGGAGGTCCAATAGGACGTCTTGAAGCTGGTCGATGATTGGTCGTATGGAATCTGGCGGATCGTGAAACAGTCGGAGCTAGTCGTAGACTGTTCGAATGTAATCACTAACTGGTCGTAAGGAGTTGTGAACTGGTTGTGACTAGATACAAGCTGGTCGTAAGTGATAAAGACCTGGTCGTATATCATATTGCATTAAGGTTCGTTCGATATATTCTATGTGTGTTCAGGAATCGTTATGTCCTGCTAGGTACCGTTGACGACTCATGGTCAGAAAAGAGTTTTCGAGTCACAACTGATTACACATGAACCTATAGGGTCACACACTTAAAGGGCTAGGATTTGATTTAGATGGTGATCCGAATTCTTGTAGACCACGAGTTCCTAATGGTCCTCAAGTTCGAGACCCGTTGTGGATGCCTATAAATAGAGGGGCGGTGGCATGGGGTGTCGTAAGCTTTTGAAGACTTCCCGAAACCCTAATAGCCACGCCTTCCACAACCACGCCACCGGCACTAGCACTCTAGCGCATGGTATCCCTGCCCCGTACATGTGGATACCTTGGAGGTGTTGTTGCGAAGCATCAACACTAAGACGATTCGCAACTCTTGACGATCATCAGAGTAGGGGGAGAAGATGCGCAGCGAGTACGACTATGATTGCACCAACTCGCTACATCGACTCTACTTCCGCTATGAGTCGGCGCGTCTAGTGGTAATCTAGTGATCTATTACTAGCGAAGATTCCTTGGTTGCGCGGTAGAATTTTTGTTTGTGCTATCGTAGCCTACCCGTGACCCAACATAAAAAACTTAACAACTCACACCCAGAACTAGAGTCTACAAGTTGATCATTGCGTGGAAGGGAAAAGTCATCCTTCGGACAAGCTTTTATTAAAATATGTAAAGTCAATACACATTCACCATTTCCCATTGTTTATAACCATTACAGGATTGGCCAGCCACTCTAGATGATCAACTTCACAAATAAACCCAGCACCAAGAAGATTGCTGATATCTGACTAGATTGCCTCTTTCCTATTAGGTGCAAAGTGTCTTAGCTTCTGTTTGACCGTTTCTTGTCAGGCTGGAGAGCTAGCCTGAGCTCGATCACCTCCCTAGGGACTCGGGTCATATCGGATGCCCGCCAGGCGAATACATCCAAGTTTGCTCAGAGGAAGGAGACGAACGACTCTTCCTATTTAAGGTCGAGTCCTGCTCCGACCAGGACCTCCTTGGTGCTTGTTCTAGCATTTCTGAGCCCAAACGACGTTTTGACGCTTTCCGGAGAAGCGCCTTTGTCGAGCTCCTGGTACTCCATTTTTCCGTCGCCATTCTTGTCCTTCTTGGAGCTTGGCTCTCTGAGCTCTTGTATGGATGGGAAGGGACCCTTACCTTGGTAGTAATCCTCCAGCTTCTTTTGCCAGGCTCGGTAGGTGTGCAGATCATGCCTTGCCGCCTGATGAAGTGGACACCACTTCTTATTATTTTTGTATTCGTTGGTCGGAGCTTTTGCCTTGTTCCAAGCGATATAATCTTTCTTGCCTTTGGTAAACTTTTCTGGAATCGCAAGAACTTCTTTGTTGTCGGGCTTGCGATTCTTCTTACCATTGAGAGCTTTTTTATGCTTCTTCTCTTGTTTCTCCAGGCCAGGTTGAGGGATTTTCTCTTTCTGATCAAAAGTGCCTCTCCATTCGACCGTTTCACTAGCGGCTGCATATTTGTCAGCCATATCAAAAAGTTCAACGGTCGTTCATATAGGATTCATTGTGGTATCCTCCATAAATCGTTGATTTCCTAATCCCGCTTTAAAATCCTGAATGATAGAAGAATCCGCGACCTCCGGTATGGAGTTACGGACATGGCTAAATCTCTTGATGTATTGTTGAAGAGTTTTATTGGATTTTTGCCTAATTCGATGGAGATCATCTTCTTTTTCAGGGCGGTCATACGTCCCCTGAAAATTAGCGATCAAGAGGTCGCATAATTGCTCCCAAGGGTAAATTGATCTGAACGGTATGTTAAGCAACCAAGACCGGACAGATCCTTCAAGGACTGTGGGAAGATAGTTTGTCATCACGTTGTCGTCACCACCAGCAGCTCTGATGGCGGTAGTGTAGATTTGGAGAAATTCTAACGGGTTCTGAGTCCCATTGAATTTCTCCATGTTTGCTGGTCGGAACCTGTCTGACCAACGTATAGCTTGGAGCCCTGCTGAGAAGGCTCGACAACCGGTAATCTAGTCATGGCACATTCAATGGAAAGGGGCTGGATTTTAATCGGTCGGGGGCCGGTTTCTCAAGTTGGCATACCGAGTATCCATCGTTTCGATCCGATCGTTGACGTTGGTGTGACACCTTCGATTGGCTGCCTGGTTCAGGTGATGTTGAAGATCGCGCGGAACAAGCAGTTGCTCCTCATGACGAGGGGGTGGAGTGGCTTCATGAAATAGCTACCTTTCCTCATGGCTCTCTAGTCGGAATCTCCGAGGAGGCCTGGGTATCAATCGGTCCACCGTTTGACCATGTTGTTCCCTGCTGAGGGAGGAACACTAGGTCGAGGTCATAGTTTGACTTTGCGAGTTCCGTTGTTCCCGATACATTTTTGTACGCTACATGGTTCATTGGAGGATCTCCGATACCTGTCTTGCAAGTTGAGCATCTTTAGGAGCCTCTACCAGAGCAGGGTTCGGGTTATTCAGAATGTGATGAACTTGTTGCAGGTTTTGAATTGTTACTGAAGGTCTTGGATGTTCGATGACTCAAATTCTCCTCCGACCTTCCGGTTTGTTCTGTCCGACCCGTCACACGCTGTAGGGTAGAAACAGGCGAATTAACTAATCGATGTCCATCAGTTCAGTAACCTTCGTCATTTGGTGCTTGAGCGTCCGCACCATTTCCATCAGTAGGTGGTGGCGGGTTAAGCCGAGGAGGATTGTGCACGACATCTTGATTGGTATCTCCAATTGCATTAACCTCGTACCTCCAACATCAATCTTCCGACGAGCTCCTGTCGTAGCTATGGGAGAGCCTTCCAATGCCTCGGCAAAGAGACTCCACGATGGGGAGCGGTCGGAGATCATGCTCACCAGATGTCGGTTGCCCCCCCCGGAATACGTAGGAGCCGTTGGCGAATACTGGTCGCCCATGATCGTATCGAGAGTACATTGACCCTCTAATCACAGCGTTGGGCTGTTGTCGCCATTCTTGCTGGTCGGAAGATCCGGGCTTGTAGAGGCGTTCGGACGTTCCGAACTGGTCGGAGGAACCGATTCCTCTGGGTGCACCATGGATGGTGGCGACGAGTCTTCCTCCATGCGGTCGATTTCGCTGGTCTCAGCAAGTGGCGAGCTAGCTGCGGAATAGGATGACAATGACATTGTGTCAAGTTTCATGGTGTGAATGCTTGCATCCATGTCGAGGTTGGAGTAGTCCGCCAAGTCGAACCAGTTTTCCTCATCCCATATCCCTGCCAGGTTCACATGGGCAATAATGGGCCGAAAGGAGAATGGATGAAAATTGCAGAGCGAAGAACCTTCAAGAAATCAATGCCTTCTTCCCCACAGATGGCGCTAGCTGTCGACGATCGAGTCGCTGATCTTACGAAATAAATAGAGGCAAATGGCAAAGAGTTCTTGGGAGAGAATGGGATTGCTCTTTATTGCATTGAACTAGATCTTTACAGGCGGTGCCTTCGACAAGGCAGTGGACTAGCCTTAATTACACTTGGTGTATTGATTGCTATGCTATTGCTTCAGATCGTATACAATTGCTTGTATGTCTTCACCGATGGTGGTTGGTCTTTGGATCAATCCTTCATTTGTTCATCATCGCCTTTAAATAACTGGCGATGTGGTGGCAGTTACTCCTAGAAGAGGCGCCTGTTGGAAGTGTTGTGTTTGGTCGGAGAAACGGTAGTAGTTGGTAAAGAACCAACTGACCAGCAGTTGATGTCAGTGGGAGATAATAACCATATAGCGGTTAGTGTTAGTGACTTAGGACTGTAAACGTCGTGTGGATTGGAGCAAATAAGGCATGTGTTCCATTTATCACACGGTAGGAAATATACTTGGAATCAGATCCAAGTACCAATTCATTGCTTCTATGAGCAGCCATCTGGTCGGGATAAGGTACAGAACCTCGTCCAACCAGGGTATCCACGATATAACCTCTGGAATCCTTACGACCACGGGGTCGTTAGCCTTAGGGGTTACGACCACGAAGAACGTACAGTCTTTAATTATGTATTAAAGTACTACATAGAGATTTTAATCCTCGTTAGCCTTAGGGAATATTCTTGTTGGTCGTGTGTACTGTTTTTCTAGATCATGCCTCCCTAACTTAGTACTAAGGTATAAACTTTTTCTATCTATTTGGCGTGGCCAGTTGAGAAGGATAACATATGGTTTATGACTTCGGATGTTGATTCTCCTTCCTCATGTACGCATTCGATGATGGCTATCACTTCTTACGGATGCTGTACGGTCCGGCATCTTCTCCTTCAACTACATCTCACCGCGCCAAGTAATTGCTACTGTCTTTCTGTATTTTATAATACTATTAAGCTTTTATAGTATTTTATAATATTTGGTGTGTTTCTGTTGCAGGATGCACATGGATAATCTCAGGCCAAGTAATTGGCACGGAGAGGACTAATTTTCTTTCCATCACAAGAAATGAAAGAATATGAAAGGAGGGCAAGAAAAAAAACTTACGTGTAATTTACTTGTTTTTGATCGACAAAGCATTCAAACATGATTCAGATGAGAATATTAAGATGTAGACTCGTACCTAGGGAAGCTGGCTGAGCATATGCATGCAGTGCCGCAGTGAAAAGAGAAAAGAACAGAACTGAAGGGCACCTCATCCCTGAGATCTTCAGGTTATTTACTATCCTCCTACCTTCAGTGATAGAGCTCGCATCGACTCGACGATCAAGGTGGGTCTATTCTCATTATATAGGCCAGTAGATGATATTTGTGAGGCCAAAAGCATGCTACAGGTTACAATTAAATTTATACTGCGTTTCAATTTGATAACATTTGAAGGAATTAGATGCAAATTGTTTTTCATGTCCACCGTTCAAATTTTGTAGACGACTTACTTTTTGTCTCTACCTATGTGGCACTGAGCCTAGCTCAGTTAGTGGGAAGGTGTGGGTGTACACCCCTACCATCCAGGTTCTAGTCCTCTTTTAGACGAATTTAGGTGCCTATTTAGGTGTGTACATCCTTAGTTGATGCAGAGGCTGCAAGTTGTTGCTTCCTTTCTATATTAAAAAAAAAAACTGTGTAAATGGTACAAACGTACAAAAGAACACGTCAAAGCTTTCAGCATCATTAAAAAGAGAATGACCCCGTGCCCGTGGTGCCAGGTCTTGCTACAGCCACGTTTGGTAATCGGTGGTGGCTACTGGCTACTAGGAAAACTAAGGGGTGGGGAGCCACGGAAAGTAATCTGTGGGAGGGGAGGGGTTTGTTGGAATAAGTATACAATTTGTAAGTTAATTTATTTGTTAGAGAGGTGAGTTTTTTAGAGGTTATTTATAAGTTAATTTTAATATAATACTACAGTGTTTACCACATAAATCTGCAATGGTGATTAGGATTTTTGACCGTTCATCTGTTCTAAGATTCATGCCGATCAAGATTACCGACCAGAATATATAAGGGTTTGGGAGAGCAGAGTAGGACAGGAAACTTGGTGGGCAGGAAAAGGAGACGGATCAAAAGTGTCGTACCTCCGGATGTGGAATAACCGAAGACCCTATGTGTATACTGTACTAGTACCATGATCAGTGGTTAGTACACATATTCACAACATTTGCTATTAGCATCCATACATTCACATACAAAAGTAAAGCAAATGGTACTTAACTTAAACGATTACAAGTTATTACATCAACGGCCGATCAGCCAAATAAAAGCAGTTATCAGAGTAAAAGTATAGCAGCAGAAGAAATGATAGAAGTAGCAAAATTCCAGCGGCATGCCCATCCAATCCCTCAGGCAACTGACAAGAAACAAGGTCTAGATAGACCCATCGCCGAACCCTCCGGTTTCGGGTGCAAAGAACTCATCGTCAGGCGTTTGCTCATCTCGGATCTTTGAACAACATATTAAGCAAGATTGAGCACAATGCGTATTCAGCAAGACTTGTAGTGTATCGCAAAGTTATATTAGGTGCAAGGCTGTCAAAGGATGATGCTCTACTCTACAAGTAATTTCGCTCAAAGCCATTTTTACTTGCAATATTCATAAGTAATAATTTGCAACGGAATTTAAAATTGCAGTTAAATAGGTATAGGACAGTATGTAAAAAAACTGAACAAATAATAATAACAACTCGTAACCCTTCTTGGTTACGAGCACAAAAGAAAATAATGACAACAACTCACAACCCCCCTCGGCTGTGAGCCACATTTCATGTTCAGCCATAGACTTGGCAGTTAACTCAATAAAATAAAACCCCACATCATTGCCCATAGTTTTGTGACAATATAGTTTTTTTTTTGAAAAACAACACTACAGCTATACTAGCCACACTAAGCACGCTCATGACCACGAGTACGGCTATTATAATAGATTTTTACTCTACAGGGGTGTACAACTTTACCCATAGTACGCGAATATTCCAAAGGGTGGCACGAATTCTCTATATCCTTGCTCACTACCGTAGGTAAGCGCCTAAAGCTTCTTGACGCACCTTTACATCACCTAGTGTCGGACCCAGATTCCAAGAATTCAAATCCTCTGTGAAAACACTGTGTTATTCCCTGGATCAGTAGATAGCACTCGCAGATACATCACTGATTCATTCCATACATATCATAGATTAAACCATACCATTCATTAATTAACACTACAGAGTTTACATAGACCGCATCGGGTCGGGTTTTACAATAAGGGCCGAACATGCCAAAGTTTACATTACAAAGCGAAAGCGACAACAGAAGCAAAAGGGGTAGAGCACATCTCTCTCCAGGCAAGCGACTGGGGAAACCCGTGTGCGTCTGATATTAACCAAGGACTTGGATAATATTGGATGCACGCAAGCACCATCGGAGTCAACTAGACTGGGGTGAGGCTAGAACAACTAAGACTAACTACGCTTTATCATCTCTTGGGCCTCCAGCTTTTGGATCCTCGTAGTACGCGTAGTCTTCAGGATTTCCTGCTTCTGAGGTTTTTGGGGGAAAGAGCGAGAATGAGCACAACTTCCGTGCTCGCGAGCCAACACACAATGCAATAATATACATGCAAGGCTAAACAAGGAAGGCTCGGGTTCTTTTATTTGCTAAAGCAATCTTTTCAATTAGTCATATTTACAAATTCCTATCACTTAGCATTTTAACAAATTGCATTTTAATAAAGAAAGTAATTGTGTAATATTTATTTTAATAGAGGTTCCCTCCATCGGGAACTCTACACTATGCATCTTTTGATTGGAGCTACCTCCAATTATTACCACCGCTGAGCTCGAAGGCTCGGGTAAAATCCAAACCCTGGGCTAGGTGAGCCCATCTCATTTTTCATTCCACCCACAAAGGTTTTTGAAATAGAACTAACTCAAGTTAAGTTCCCATGTCCACCTTTGACCGTAGGCACGGCTGTTTAAATAGTTTAATACTCTGCAGAGATTGTACACTTTACCCACAAGAGATAATCGTCCTGATATGTACACATGCTTCCTTACACATGTGAATCAAGGGGAGATCACCACAAGGCCTTTACAATGCATCCAACAGTATTAGTTACACCCGCTAAGGTTTCGTCTTTGAAGGGTTACATCCATTCGGATCCGTTAACCCTTACCTAGACCCCCCTCTTGCGCCCTCTTAACGACTTACGTCGTGCGCCCTGACCCCCTTCGCCACAAAGGCTCATGGCGTCGCAGGACATCTACCTAGTGCAACTCGTACTGATGGATACAAATTATTTAGCCAGGTTGTACTTTACAGACTTGTGGTTGTACTTGTTTTACACAGGAGGTCATGACAAGATTAAGTCCTTAGGGTTATCTAGGCGGTTCTTTCCACATACTAGTATTCCCTGGGCTGCATTAGCACCCACCAACATACCAGTATCCCTTGGGCTACATTAGCACTCACCAACACATCATCCATCATACCATCCGTTCAGATGGGAAAAGCAGGTTATTAGGGTTTTGAGAAGTAAAACCAAATTATCTCATTCATTTCAGTCATGGATGACCAATAACTGTCCAAAATCATTTCATGTTTGAAGAGATGATGATTGGGGTATTTAATACCCCGGTACTTAAGCAAGACTAGCATGTCGCTTTAGTACAACCTATAACTAGTATTACCATATATATTACTAGGGTGACATGGAATAATGGATTCAATTATCAAGGGATGGCATATTAATTAATTAATCATCAAATGGGTATTTAACTACCTTAAGCTTTAACATACATTTGATTAAAGAATTAAGGCATGCAATTTTGGTTAATTTAAATGAATATAATTTGCATAAAATGTAGGATCAATATGATCAAAGTATTGACTCGCCTTGGTTATAGGTAAGAGGATCTTGATATTCTTGTGCTTGATCAAGTTGGAGATCTTCCGCGTCTTCAAATTCTAATCGGATGAACGTACCGGAAAAAGGCACAAATAAGCAAAGAGAGCAAATAAATAATTAAAAATAATAAATGAACTCCAAATTGAACAAGACCTATGCCATTAGCAAGGTCTTGAATTTAAAAAATTTTAGAAATAAATTTCTTAATTTTTGGAGCTATAACGGAGGAGAACGGGATTTACGAAGTTTGAAATAGAAATAAAAGAGAGAGAAAAAGAATGGTGCACAACACAGTGCAATGGACCGGGTTCACGCGCATTGGGGCGCCGGTCCACGGGTACAGGAAAAGGTGGGGGGGCCACTTGGCAGCCAAGGAGGGGGGGTCAAGCCAATGACCGGTGGGCCCTCAATCCTAAAAAGGAAAATTCAAATACAAATTTGAATTCCGAAGTTGCAAAAAGGTTTGAAACACAAACCCGAGCTAGAAGAAGAAAGGAGGTTTTCGAAAATAATTGCTAATTTGAAATACGACTGAAAATCGAAAGTAATTACTATTCTCGTTTTCGAAAACAGGATGTTACACCTAGGGTGTATTTGGTACGTGTAATCTCATATTCCCCTGTAATCTAATATTCCACTCAATCTGGTTACTGGTAAATACATTACCAGTAATCTAAGATTCCAACGTTTGGTTGATTTGAAGAAAACTGCGTATTAGTCTTTATCATAATTTCAAACCATGAAGGTTAGCATCTATAAATTTTGAATTTTATAATTTAAAATTCCAACATTTAGAATTTCATTTTTTATGATTCAAAAGTTCAAATTTTGGATTTTGAAAAATTAAATTTTAAAATTTGAGTATTGGAGTTTAAATTCTCAGTATTTAAACTTCTGAAACTCAAAATTAAAACTTACAAAATTCGGCTTTATAAAATTTAATTATCGGAATTTGAATATCTGAAATCTAGAATTCGAAATTTGAAAGAAAGAAAAAAAGATTTTCGAAACCCAACCTTGAAATTTTGAAATTTCAAATTTAAATTGTCTGAATTTAAGATTCCAAAATTTAGGATTCAAATTTTTGATATTTTGGTTTTGAAATTTATATTTTGAAAAAATGATTTTAAATTCCATAATTGAGATATTGAATGTTAAAATAAATCATAATTTGGATTTTGAATTCTAAAAGTTCAAAATTTGACTATGATGAATCAAAATCACATGAAAAAAAAACGCAATAACAAAGATTACTTTTCCTTGTTAATCTAAGATTGACACCATTTTCTACAGGAACGAGATTCCTGGAATTGATGGTAATCTGTTTCCCAAGATAATCTTAGATTCCTAGATGTTTTACCAAACAAGGTAATCTCATAGAATTACTAGAGGATTCTTGATAATCGTCGGAGGATTACGTCAACCAAACGCACCCCTAGTCCTATCCTTGCACTAGCCCAACGAATGTTTCCTCACTCACCCGAATACCCTCCGTCGAGTGAGGTCCTCACTTACCCGATACCCTCCGTCAAGTGAGGTATTTGCGCCAATGTCGGCAAGCTTTGTGTCCAACACCGTGGTGAAGGGAGCCCCTTCGAACATGCCTACCCAGTCATGCCTGCACTCTACGGGCTACCTACGTGCAAGGCTAGTTTTCAATGGCTTATTTAGCTACGGCCACCCCATCCTAGCACATACAATTGTACGATTATGTCTTAGTCTCATAGTTGCTGGCTTCAGTTCTTAATCGACCACGGGTGAGAATCTCCCCATAGCTACTAGTGAGTCATAATCATCACTTTCTCAGAATATGTTATATCTCGCCCGCGTCTAAAGATTAGGTTTTCATTTTATTTTCAGATAAAATAACAGAGGTACCCCCTCTGGATATTTTTCAACATCTCCCAAATTCACAAATTAACATATTGTCCTTTTTACCAAATTTTCAAAAAAATCTATCGTTCTAGTAGAGTTGTGCGATAATCACACTAAAAAAAATTCACAATTGACATTATATATTATCTAACCCATATTCTAATGGCTACAACAATAAGGGATCAACATTCCAAGGAGATATATGCAGAAATTAGGATTTACAGCTACCAATTTCCCAATCAAAGCATTTTCATACAAAACATACACACATGCATAATAGATTTTGCAAAACAAAGTACAATAAGTAAAATACTGGGATCAATATGATCAAAGGAGGTGCTTGTCTTGCTCTTACTATTCTGAATATATGGTTGATTGGTTGTCGAAATAATCACTCGAGCAATCAACGTCTAATTTAAAAAGAGCCGGAAACGAATTAAATAACACCAATAAATTCAACATTGACCAAAATCAAATATTTTTACATATTGTGGTAGTCCATGATTTTATATGAATTTGAAACAAAAGTCATTTAATTTGGAGTTTTTATGCGAAAGTTATTAAGATTTGAATTCTGTTCAGTTTGTAAAATCCAGCGAAATGAGAAATACGCTTTCTAACAGAGAAAGCATATTCCCGCGCATGCAGTATTGAGGTTTATACTTTCCAATAAGGAAAGTGTATTATCCTCTAGAGTTGTCCAGGTTTACGCTTTTTGAATATAGAAAACGTATTTCCTCAAACATATGACGTATTTTTCAATTTCTATTGATTTTCTTTAACCTGACAAGTGGGGTCCACTTGTCAGTGACTCGGTCCACGCAAATAGTGCGTAGAACGAAGGTTGACGAGCACAGCGCACGGGTTTATGAGGTGTTCACTGTGCACTTAAAGCCGTAGGCTCCGCATGTCATGAACTTATCTAAGAATAACGATTCGTTTTAATTTTTATTTAATGTAATGGCTCGGTCTCACGTGTCAGCGACTCAAGCATAAACTAACTGACAGCTAATCATTGCTTTGCTCTTAATGACTGAGATTTGGTCTTAATGGCATTGCTACAATGCTGGTCCGCTTCGGGCAGCAAAGAGCAGCGCTCGTGCACTCCCGGTCGTGCTCGTCGCCGGCACGGTAGTGCTTGGCGATGCTGAGGAAAGCCCAAAATGGGTTCCTCGCACGCTTGCACACCTCCTGGCACCGACGGTGAGGCTTGGGGTGGCTCGACACGGTGGCGCGATGGAGCTAGGCTACGGTGTTGCTACAGCAACGAGCCAAAGCACAAACGGGCAATGCTTCCAACAAACAAGCGTGCGCATAAGCATCTACGGGCTACCAGGGTTATACCAGAACAAGGAGGAAGGACGGAGATGGCTCGACAACAAAGACCAGTGGAGGCGTGACGAGCTTCACGTGGAGAAGGCATTCGGCCGAGGGAGTACGTCGTCCAATGGTCGGGGAAGCTTGAAGATGCTCTGGCGATGATCTCAGTGTGAGGAATTGGCTCAAGGTGTAGTGAAATTTTCTAGCTCTGCCACTGCTTTGGTGTATATACAGAGTAAATCAACAACCCCAAGGGATGTGTAACTCGATCTTGGAAAATTTTCACCTTGTTTGTACACAAAGATCCGCATGCTTGAATAGGAAGACAACGACCGCTCTGAATAATGGTTCCTTCAGATGCGACCTTTTCTACCCGTTGAGTCCTTAGCAAACACAAGTAAAGAAATGTCGTATTCAATCGTCTCTGAAAGGCGGAAATATACCTGATTATCGGCAACAAGCGGTAGGAGTCTTTTTTTTTACGAGAACAAGCTTTCAGCATCATTCATTACCGTGCCCGTGGTGCCAGGTCTGGAAGGGGTAACCTGACTCGATGGCAACGAAGAGAATGACCCCGTGGCCGTGCCCGTGGTGCCAGGTCTTGCTACAGTCTCGTTTGGTAATCGGTGGTGACTACTAGGAAAACTAAGAGGGTGGGGTTTGATGGGATAAGTATACAATTTGTCAGAAGTTAATTTATTTGTTAGAGTGGTGATTTTTTAGAGGTTATTTAGAAGTTAATTTTAATATAATACTACCATGTTTACCACGTAAATCTGCAATGGTGCTTAGGATTTTGACCGTTCATCTGTTACGAGATTCATGACGATCAAGATTCTTGACCAGAATATATAAGGGTTTGGGAGAGCAGAGTAGGACAGGGAACGTGGTGGGCGGGAAAAAGAGCGGATCAAAAGAAACAGATCGAAATAGTGAGAGTTGTAGTGTGTTTTCCAATCACATGAAATAGTGACTAGACATGTGAGTTAGGCCATGCTATTCCGGCCAGGCAGAGGCACGGCCAGCACGGCACGGCACGACAGGGGTAGGTCAAGCGGCACGGCACGGCCAGAGAGTTGTGCTCGGGTGGTCGGCACGAGAGCAACACGCCGGCAATAGTGCTTTGTACAGTCCCAATATTTCCTGCAGTATTTTTGCTTGCATGTAAAATGCTTGTCATTTGCCATCAAGAGGAGATCCTAATTAGTCGATATTCTACGTGAACAAAACACACAAGAAACACAACCAGGTAATCAATTGTTGCATCATCAATTTGCAGCAGTTTCACATTATGGAAGTAGCAATACCGATGAAGATCCCTTCAGACATGCTCGTTAATTTTCTATCGAATTATCCTCTAATGCATAACCCAACAAAGCTAATTTTTTAGAAATTTACATAGTTTCATAGGATACAGAACACATGATAATATGCCATGTCATAGATATATCCTCAGATAGCAAACGTAGCTAGGACTGCATTAGACAGACATACAGCTCCATAATGTTACTTATGCGTAATCATCTTCCTGATGCCACCGAGCTGATCGACAACTTGGCATTGGAGCCAACCTGGCTAATGTAACTGATGCTTTCACCTGCACGTACTTCTTCCAATGCCAGAGCATCCTTCAGCTGAGCCACCACTATACTCATAGTTGGCCTTTCATGGGATGCCTCTCTTGTGCACAGCAGCGCTATGTCCACGACCTTCCAGACCGAACTGGAGTCATACTCATGGTGAAGCCGTGGATCAACGATTGCCTCAATATTCCCCATAGTAACCTTCTCCTTTACACGTTGGACAATATGCACGGTACTGGTGGGTACAATGGGAGGTTCACCTGTTACGATCTCTAGCAAAACCACTCCAAAGCTGAAGACATCGCTGCTTATGGTGAGTCTGCCACTAAGATAGTACCTAGATAAGAGCAGTTAGACAAATGTGCCTAGTTAGCAGGTTTCATCAAAATTAGTAGTCTTTTATGTAATTAAGTAGGATATGAAGCAGTAAAACACATGATCTTTTCTGACAGTTAAGTGCTTTTTACTTCCTAATAATTTATCTTTAATACATTAATAGGATAGGTATAGGAACAAACTCAGGATCAATGTAGCCTAGAGTTCCAGCAGCTGTCACAGATATGTGACTTTGTGCCACATTGTAATATCCTGTATATTGAATGAGTATCTATTGAATTAATATTAATAATCATTAGAATCTAGTGGGAAATGGGGTTTAGTACTTAGCCTTTTGGCCCATGCCCTAAGAGGGCATCAGCCTCACACCTATTTAAGGGAGAGACAAACCAAAAACCCTATTCCCCAACTTCCTCTCTCTCTCTCCCCCTTGAACCGGCGCCGCCAAAACCTATTTAAAATTTATTAATTTCAATGTTAGTATTTATTATTACTATCACCCCATAAAATAAGTTATTTTCACAACTAATTATGTAAAATAGCCAATTAATTGGAAAGAAAGCCTACCTAATTATATAGAAACGGTAAGTACCATACAAATACAATATTCATAATGCATGGTTTACCTGGCGCTGCATTCAATCAGACGATAATCGTTTAACAACCGTCCTTTTATCCTATCTTAAAGCATCAATGGTGCACCTCTAACACAAATTTTCTAGATCTGTCACTGCTTTGGTGTATATACAGAGTAAATCAACAACTCCAAGGGATGTGTAACTTGATCTTTGAAAATTTTCACCTTGTTTGTACACAAAGATCCGGGTTACTTTCGCATGCCTGAATTTGCTCGCCCAGCAATCCAGGCAAAGAATAGGGAGACAACGACCCCTCTGAATAATGGTTCCTTCAGACGCGACCTTTTTGTCCCCATTGAGTCCTTAGCAAAAACAAGTCAAGAAATGTCGTATTCAATCGTCTCATGTCGCAATTCCGTATATTTCCGCCTTTCATTCTAGTACAAGCGGTAGGAGTTTTTTTTACGAGAACACATCAAAGCTTTCAGCATCATTTTTTTTTACGAGCACACGTCAAAGCTTTCAGCATCATTCATTAAAAAGAATGTCAGGTCTGCTACAGCCTCGTTTGGTAATCGGTGGTGACTACTAGGAAAACTAAGGGGTGGGGAGCCGCGGAAAGTAATCTGGGGGAGGGGAGGGGAGGGGAGGGGTTTGTTGGGGTAAGTATAAAATTTGTCAGAAGTTAATTTATTTGTTAGAGAGGTGATTTTTTTAGAGGTCATTTAGAAGTTAATTTTAATATAATACTACAGTGTTTACCACGTAAATTTGCGATGCTACTTAGGATTTTTGACCGTTCATCTGTTCTCAGATTCATGCCGATCAAGATTACGAACCGGAATATGTAAGGGTTTGGGAGAGCCGAGTAGGACAGGGAACGTGGTGGGCAGGAAAAGGAGACGGATCAAAAGAAACTGATCGAAATAGTGAGAGTATTTTCCAATCACAAGTGTTCTTAGTCTAATTCTGTGAACAATACAACTATTTTTTTAACTTATCTTACATATAGGTACCTCCTAACTACCACTACGGAGAACGCAGATTTGCCGAGTCTTGTCGACTTCTTAGAGTGCCAAAATCGGGCTCGTGAAGCCTTCTTTCTTAGAGTCTTGGGGCATTTTGGCGCTCGACAAAGTCTAGCACTCGGCAAAGAGTGGCTTTCTTGAGTGCCTCAGAGTGCCCGCGCTCGGCAAAGCGGCGCTTCGGCAAAAGCCCTCTTTCTGCGAGTGCAACACTCGAGCAAAGTGGCACTCGGCAAAAAAATGGCCCTTGACGGTAGAGCATGCATGTAGTCAATTTTTGCCGAGTGTTTTTTGGCACTCGACAAAGAAAGTCTTTGCGAGTGCTTTTTTTTTTTCGGCAAAGAAAGTCTTTGCCGAGTGCTTTTTTTTTTCGGCAAGAAGGATTCTGAAACTCTGAGAATTGGCAAAAATTTTTTTTGGTTTTTGACCCATTTTTTGTGAGGCCTTCCCACATTATTTAAAACTCCATGTTCAAATTTGGGACAATTTTGATTTTTTTGCTATATTTAGTTAGTTTTTTTGTTTAGTTGAATTTTATGGAATATTTCAAATTTGAGCTGCGGTGCATGAAATAATCGAATTTGGTCGTTCAAAAATGATATTCATGATATTTGGTGTATGTTGAGGCCGTATCCGAGGAACTCACATGAAATTTCGAGCATCTTGTTGGCGTAACATGACGAGGTACTGCGAGAAAAGTGTATTTAAATTATATAAAATCGAGCGAAGTCCAAAAATAGCCAGAAACTTGTCGGGCGTCGTGTTATCGCATGTAGAGTCTATGATAAAAAATTGAGAAGGTTTGAGCAAGTTGCGGCGTCGGATGCCTAAAACCCGAGACATCTCGCATGTTATAGCATATAGAGTCATGTGAAGATGTGCAGGTTTCAAACAACTCAAATTCAAATATGAACATAAAATATTTCGAAAAAAAAAAAAAAATAAAATTGTCCCAAACCTCGCCATGTTAAACATAATGAAATTTCATAATAAAAAAAAAAAATAATGGGGCAAAAAAAAAAAAAAAAAAAAATTCTTAGAAGTGTTTTTGGCGCTCGGCAAAAAGTCTTTTAGAGTGCTTTTTTTTTGGCTTTTCGGCAAAGAAAGTCTTTGCTTGAGTGCTTTTTAACTTTCGGCAAAGAAAGTCTTTCTTAGAGTGCTTTTTTTTTTTCGGCAAGAAGGATTCTGAGAGTGTAGGAATTGGCAAAATTTTTTTTTTTTGGTTTTTGACCCATTTTTTTGTGAGGCCTTCCACATTATTTAAAACTCCATGTTCAAATTTGGGACAATTTTGATTTTTTGCTATATTTCGTTAGTTTTTTTGTTTAGTTGAATTTTTTGGAATATTTCAAATTTGAGCTAGAGTGCATGAAATAATCGAATTTGGTCGTTCAAAAATGATATTCATGATATTTGGTGTATGTTGAGGCCGTATCCAGGAACTCACATGAAATTTCGAGCATCTTGTTGGCGTAACATGGCGAGGTACTGCGAGAAAAGTGTATTTAAATTATATAAAATCGAGCGAAGTCGAAAATAGCCAGAAACTTGTCGAGGCGTCGTGTTATCGCATGTAGAGTCTATGATAAAAATTGAGAAGGTTTGAGCAAGTTGCGGCGTCGGATGCCTAAAACCCGGACATCTCGCATGTTATGCATATAGAGTCATGTGAAGATGTGCAGGTTTCAAACATCGACGTCTGAAAACTCAAACAAAAACTCTCAAAGTCAAAAAAGTCATGAACATGGAAAATAAAATATGGGCTGCAAAAAATAATGGGGCAAAAAACCAAAAAAAAAAATTTTCCCTAGTATTTTGGCACTTTCGTGAAGAAAGTCTTTCTTAGAGTGCTTTTTGCGCTCGGCAAGAAAAGTTCTAGAGTCTTGAGGAATTGGCAAAATTTTTTTTTTTGGTTTTTTGACCCATTTTTTTGTGAGGCCTTCCACATTATTTAAAACTCCATGTTCAAATTTGGGACAATTTTGATTTTTTTGCTATATTTCGTTAGTTTTTTGTTTAGTTGAATTTTATGGAATATTTCAAATTTGAGCTGCGGTGCATGAAATAATCGAATTTGGTCGTTCAAAAATGATATTCATGATATTTGGTGTATGTTGAGGCCGTATCCGGGAACTCACATGAAATTTCGAGCATCTTGTTGGCGTAACATGATGAGGTACTGCGAAAAGTGTATTTAAATTATATAAAATCGAGCGAAGTCGAAAATAGCCGAAACTTGTCGAGGCGTCGTGTTATCGCATGTAGAGTCTATGATAAAAATTGAGAAGGTTTGAGCAAGTTGCGGCGTCGGATGCCTAAAACCGGACATCTCATGTTATAGCATATAGAGTCATGTGAAGATATGCAGGTTTTAAACATCGTTGCTCAAACCTTCAATTTCTAAAAAAAAAAAATGAAAAAAAGAAAAACATAATAAAAAAAAAATAAAAAAATAATAATGGAACAAAAAACCAAAAAAATTTGCCGAAGTGTTTTTGCACTCGGCAAAATCTTTCTTAGAGTGCTTTTTAGCACTTTCGGCAAAAGAAAGTCTTTCTTAGAGTCGTTTTTTAACTTTCGGCAAGAAGGATTTACTGAGAGTCTGAGAATTGGCAAAAATTTGTGAACAATGTTAGAACCACCATTTCGGATGAACAAATGATCAAACAACCAAAATAAACTTTGTAGATCTTGAGAAGTTATAGAATTTTGTAGTTGGCAACTTTTTCATTTGAATTCGTTTTGTTAAGGAAAACTGCGTTTGAATTTGAAAAATTTAAAATTCGAATTTTTCAAACGACCTCGGATGGAAAAACAACCAAAATAAAATTGTAGATCTCGAAAAGTTATGAAACTTTTAGTTAATAACTTTTGATTTGAAATCATCTTTTCATGCAAAACTACGTTTGAATTTCTTAAATTTGAAATTCAAATTTTGTAAACGACCTCGGATGGAGAAACTCCTAAATGAAAATTGTAGATCTCGAAAAGTTATGAAACTTTGTAGTTGACAACTTTTGATTTGAATTCGTTTAGGGCCTCAAACAAGCAATTTACACTCGGTTTTGTATAATATTTTGGGAACCGAAGGGAATATAGACACAAGTGACGGTGTGGTGCGGTGGTAGAGGGTTATGCATGAGGGAGAGGTCGCGGGTTCGAATCCATGACGCGTAGCACGCGAATTTTGTGCGAAAAATCGTGACTTGCGACGGCGACGCGAGAGCAGGCGGTATTGGCCGGTGAGGCCTCCGGATTAAAAAAAATTGCTATTTTTTGGGTTTTTTCGGTTCAATTTTAGAGATGGCTTTGCGAGTGCAATGACCATTGCACTCGGCAAAAAAAAAAAAATAAAAACACGCTTTCTTGAGAGTCTGATGACCATTCTTTCGAGAAAAAAATAAAAAAAAAAAAACATTAGGGCGACGGCGTCAAATCTTTTAGAGTGCCAAGCGGCACTCGGCAAAGCCTTTGCGAGTGCGAAAATGGCACTTCGGCAAAGCGACCTTCTGGGAAGGAGATTCGACGAGTCTCTTTGCGAGTGTTGCACTCGGCAAAGGCTTCTTGAGTGCAAAAGCGCCTTTTGCTTAGTCTGCAGCACTTTCGACAAGAACCCGCCTCTGTAGTGTACACAGGAGTTGGGCCATGCCATTTCGGACGGCGGAGGCACCACCGACGCGGACGCGGCGCAACACACGAGCGTAAGCATGTTGGAAAGAAAATCGATCTTTTCAGGTATTTTGTTTTAGAGTGATACTAGCACTTGGACGTTCGTTTTGAGGCTAGGATCGGACGTCGAGTTCTCGTGCGTGATGAGCACAAGATTTTCTCACCGTGCGTCGTGCATCACATCACCACACACCGATTCACGTATATGCGTATATATTGCAAAGGGTAAAATGCCCGACTTTAATTTATTCGACCAAGATTAACATAAGTAAAAGGGGCAAAAGTACGTCGCCGCATGCAACATCCCTCGGACACGGTTGCATCATCTCTGGACAACAGTTGCAACATTATAGGACAACGGTTGCAACATCATAGGACAATGGTTGCAACATCCCCGGACAACGGTTGCAACATCTTAGGACAATGATTACAACATCTCCGGACAACGGTTGCAACATCCCCGGACAAAGATTGCAATATTTTTTTTTCTACAGATACAACATTTTTTTCTACAAATGCAACACTTGCAACATCCCCGGACAACGGTTGCAACCTTCTAAGACAAGAGTTGCAACATCTTAGGACAATGGTTGCAACATCCCCGGACAACGGTTGCAACATCCTAGAACAATGGTTGCAACATCTCCGAACAACGGTTGCAACATCCCCGGACAACGGTTGCAACCTTCTAACACAACGGTAGCTAGGACTCCATTAGACAGACATGCAGCTCCATAATATTACTTATGCATTATCATCTTCCTCAGGTAGAATGGAGCAATTAAGCTTTATCATCTTCTGATGCCACCGAAATGATCGACAACTCGCATTGGAGCCAACACGGCTAATATTCTTGATGCTTTCACTTGCGTGCTTCTTCCAATGCGAGCATCCTTGACTAAGCCACCACTAAACTCATAGTTGGCCTTTCATGGGATGCCTCTCTTGTGCACAAAGCGCTATGTCCACGACCTTCGAGACCGAGGCGGAGTCATACTCATGGTGGAGCCGTGGATCAACAATTGCCTCAATATTCCCCACAGTAACCTTCTCCTTTACACGTTGGATAATATGCACGGTGGTTGGTACAATGGGAGGTTCACCTGTTACGATCTCTAGCAAAACCACTCCAAAGCTGAAGGTATCACTACTTATCTTGAGTCTGCCGCTAAGATAGTACCTAGATAAGAGCAGTTAGACCAATGTGCCTAGTTAGCAGGTTTCATCAAAATTAGTAGTCTTTTATGTAATTAAGTAGGATATGAAGCAGTAAAACACATGATCTTTTCTGACAGTTAAGTGTTTTATACTTCCTAATAATTTATTTGTAATACATTAATAGGATAGGTACAGGAACAAACTATGGATCAATGTAGCCAAGAGTTCCAGCAGCTGTCACCGATATGTGACTTTGTGCCACATTGAGATAAGACTTGGACAATCCAAAATCTGAAATCTTGGCAACCATATCAGGTCCTAGAAGAATGTTGTGCGACTTCAAGTCTCTATGAATTATTGGTAATACGCATCCCGTGTGCAAGTAGTCCAAACCTATGTAAAAAATCACACGTTGAGCGTGGGTTGCCACATGCGATAAAATACAAAGGCGAAACATGATGAAATGCAGTGGTGCTATCCAGAGTACACCTTGGGCAGCTTCAAGTACAATTAGTGCTCGATCACGCCATCCCAGTGTTTGAACAATTGCATTTCTGCCTGAATGACCACAGTGATAAGTTAGTAACAAACTAACAATATATCAGAATGCAAGCGCAAATTAAGTGGTATCGTCAGCTCTAGGTGAAACATGAAAGATACAAGATGCAATTAGTTAGGATGATATGTAAATTCTTTTGTATATTGCAATATTTCTAAAGAACTTCTGTAATATCCCAAAATTTCAAAACCAGAGTTATTATTTTCACATCATCATTTATGCATTTTTGAGGGTTTTCAAATTTTTCTGCATTTATTTAAAAGGTTTTTCTAATTTCCAGCGGCTATTTTTGAATTTTCGAAAATAATCAAACTTTATCAGAACTGATAAATAATTTATTTGTGTTCCTAATAATCTAAGCAGACTCCCCGAAAAGTTTTATAATTTTTGGAGTTGGTTTGATAATTTTCTGAGCTCCAATTAATACAATTTCTGGGTTTAAATCAATTCAAAAACTAAATTAAAAAGGGTACTGATATGACTCTTATGTCCGGAGCGAGCACTTTTTCCCGGACGCTCTGCCCCCACGTGGCCTGGCCACAAACCTTATCTCTTTGCTTCTCATCCACTCAGTCCTCATCCATCCACTTCCTCAACTCATCCTTGTCATTGTCTCCTCTCTCTCTCTCTCTCTCTCTCCTTTCTTCCTGAGCCAAACACACTACTCAGCTGCTGCTCTCTCTTGGCTATCAATTAAATCAACTTTCTTTCCTTGCGTTTGCTACAAATATTGCGCGAGGATCCTGGCAGCGGCTTCTGCGAGCTCCACCTCCCAGACTATGGCCTCTACGAGCACTGCTCGAGCTCCTCCACGGCGCTTGGCCACCAAGAATGACCTCCATGGGTGGTGCCATGGCCAAATGAGCTCTGCGTGATGGACACGCTCTGGAGGGAGCTAGGGCGTCCAATGGTGAGTGCTTAGTTTCACACTCAACGTTCTTCAGATGTTTTTATTTATGTTTTGATATGTTGCATCCTCTAGTTTTTTTTGTTGCGACTATTGAAAAAAAATGTTGCGACTTGTTTTTTAATATGTTGCGACCCGTTGAAAAAAATATTGCGACCTATTTTTTAATATGTTGTGACCCATTGAAAAAAATGTTACGACTCAAATTCTCTCCTAATGATTCTATTTTTTGATGCTGTATGTGTTGCACGAGATGTTCGGGAGGAGGTTCGCTTGTGCGAGATGGACGACTGAAGAACATCTTTCGAAATCCGACGTTGGAGCCTAGCGTACGGTGCTGGCGCTCGGACCGTATGTCTGAGCGCTAGTCGCGCCCAATTAAAAATCCTATCTAATTCCAGGACAAAACAGTAATCGGCCAGATGCTTTTCTTTTCAAATTGACCCATTCCGACCCACATCTTTGAAGCTAAGCCGAGCCGCATTCTTCTTTTCATTTTTCTTTTGTCGGTCGCATATTCTCAGAGATACGCCTTCTCTTAGTCTTCTCTTTACGCAGTCGCTGACCGGTGGGCCCGGGACCCACCCGACAGAGGTCATCATCCACCTACATATACGGCTATAGTGTCATGCTCGATCATGTCATGGGAGTCCCAACACAAAATTTTTCGACAAAGTCGCGACCCCCGCCGTTGCCTCTACACACCATCGCTGACCTCGTGCATTCCTGCTTGACCTGTCAAGTCCTCGCCAGAGACGATGCGATGCCACAGCCACCATGACTCACGCGAAACCCACAAGAAGCATGATATCATCTCGCTAGAAAACTCCTTCCTAACCACGCCACGAGACTACATCCACCCCGTTGTCATTTTGCCCATTGCCTGTGCTTTTCCTCCACTGGTTCACCCGGAACGTCGCCTTTGTCTTCGGCTCTGGCGCGTGTCCCCGACACGCTCCGCCGTGGACATCTTCATGTCTGGTGAGACATAGCCTCGACGTCTGCGTCACGTTACGTCATTTGATCTCCTCTTTAAAACCCAGAACCAAGTTCTTGTTTCTTGTAGTGAACCGCCGAGGCTGAGTCGTCTTCTTCATCGTAGGCCATCATCGTCGCCATCGAAATTCCTCCTCTCCGGAGAGCTTCTTTGTTCATCAACCTCACCCTTAGCATCGCTCGCACCTCCCCACCCTCCTCCCACCCTTCTTTGCAACACATTTCCACCGCGGAGGCCTGTCGCCATTTACCCCATCGTTGCCGCCCCTCGTCACCATCGTCCGGCCACCACAGACCTTCTCACCGACTTGAACCTCACCAGCGTGTTCGTGGTGAGCTACAGAACCTTGCACGTTGCTGGCCATTGCGTTACGTGGCTGTTTGCCTAGTCGCCGTCGTAGCCCTGTTTAGTGCCGCCGCTAAAGCTCACCGCCACCACTGTCCCGGTGACCATTGGTCCCAACGCCACCACTAGTAGATTCACCTCACTTCCCTCCACCCGCTCCATGCGTCTCTGTAGAGTCCTAGCTTGGGTCGTGGCTGCCGTGAGCTTCGCTCGAGCATTGTGTCACACAATACTATCTTATTGCAGTAGAGTACTATAGATAGGTAGTTAAATGTAGTGCCAATGATACCATTAGTAATTAGGTAAAGTTATTTGGTGTTAGTTAGGGCTAATGAGTCACTTACATGTGGGATCAGTAGGTTAATCAATTTTTTAATTTAAAACCGGTTTTAAAATCAGAGTCGCTGATATGTGGACCCCACGTGCTAGCTAGCCGTCCGTGAACTCAGTTCACAGTGGACCTAGCCCCGCCTGTTGGTCTGATGACGCAATAAACCTAGATTTTGCTTTAGAAATAAAAATAGAAATTAAAAAGAAAATTTGTGCACAATGTTTTCTCTTTTCTTTTTCTGGAATTCAAACCGAACCAAATTCAAATGCTAATAACTTTTGTATTTGAACTCCGAATTAAGTGAAATTTGTTTATAAAATTTTCTAAACCTTTGACCATGTTGATCCCATATTTTAATGTTATGTATATTGTTTGCTCAAACTAATGTGCATGCTTACTTTGAGTAAAATGCTATGTTATAATTTAGTATTTAGTTATCGCCAATTATTGCATTGATCCTACCTTGAAAAATTGATACCCTTACTGTTGTCACCCTATGAATATTATCCTCTGTTGGTAATAATAATTGTGCAATTTAATAATGGTATATGAGGCTTATGCTTAGTCATGCTTAGGTCAATAACGGTACAAATGGTGGAATTCGGTAAAATAAAGTTTTGGAAACTATGGGAAAGTGTTTTTACAAAAAAATATAGTGGGGTTACCTTTGCTATTTTGGATAAAAATGTGAAACCAAAATGGTTTGGACTTGGCTGACTGTTTTGTCGAGACCGGTGCAGTTTGCACGAGAACTCGGTTTGTGTTGGTCTCGCCCAAGTAATTAAGGACTGAACTTTGATGTTGTTGGCCCCAAGAAATTTCAGTGCAACCACATGTCCGAAATAGGACGGGCCTGGCCAATTAATTTACCAAGTCCAAGCATTAAGCCCGTAGGCTGTAGTCGGTAGGCGTTATTTGGGTCATGTAGGCGATGGTAAAGGACGTCCATGTCTGTAGAGCACTTGCATTTGACGATGGTAAAAGACATCCATGTCCATGCAAGTGTTACCAACACAACCGTGAGCCCTCCCGATGATGGTAAAGGATGTCTATATCTAGAGGAGTTAGTTCATAGGGCGGGTGTTGTAAGGTTACAGTATTGTAAAGGCCTTGTGGTGATCTACTTCGTCGCACACCCAAGGAAACGTATCACGCCCAACTGTATAAGTTGATCACATCGTGCGAGTAAAGTTGTACATCCTCTACAGAGTGAAATCATAAATCTATTCGAATAGCCGTGTTCCGAGTCATGGACATCGCTTGGAGATACCACCTTAGTTAGATTATTTGTTTTTCTCTAAAAATGGTTCTATTGGGAAGTGGTATGGATGGTGAGTATCTATGCTCAAAAGATTTTGACAAAGGACCATCAAAAGTATTGTGATTGCAAAGGATAGCCATGGATTACAACTACTATATGGTAATATGTTATTTCATATTGAAGTCAAAATGCTTTATAAAGTTGTTCTTTAAAAGGGTAATATCTCTATTGCAAATGAAGCTTGCTTTAAGCAAAAGAAACTAGATTGGACAGTCATCCTTTGATATAGCCTACATGTATTATCACCTTTGATATAAAGTCTTGCAGAGTACTTTCTTGTACTTACCATTGCTTGTTGAACAATTGTCAGAGCAAGAAATTGAATACCCCGTGTTCAACTACTATTACGCCGCGAGAGTTGGAGAGGATGTTAGTGCCAAATTCTAGGGTGTTCACCTAGTCAATTGCACATGGGTTATGGCATACCATGCGGGTTATTTATCTTTAATTATCGTTTATTTCCACTACAAGTACTCTTAAGTGTGATCTATTTGGCCGGTCGGCCCTGTTGTGTAAAACTCGGTCTTAATGGCCTATGTTCAACCGCTTAATATTATGTGCTACTCTGTTTTATTTACTATGTGATCAATGTTCTAAAATGTGTGTACTAGCGACTAATTATAGGACTAACATGGTGTACACATATTATTCGGAAATTAATTTCCGGGTCCAACAGCTTCAAAAAGAAAGAAAGAAGGACACATAGCAAGAGTAATTATAAATTTTTTTTCCTTCAGGAAAGACATTTCACAAGGAAGTCAACATCGTAAATTAAATTCGCAGATCACAAACCTCGTATATGATCATAAAGGCTTCCATTAGGCATGTACTCATATATAAGAGCTAAATGATCCTTGTTAGTGCAGTAGCCAACCAGCAAAACAATATATCTATGGTGCACAATTGTTAAGCTCTCAACCTACAGAATAAGATCAAATTTATGTAGAATCAGGGTCCCTTCAAAGATTTTTATTAGATTCGAAGTCAGGTTCATAGATACCTTTGCAATAAAGTGATGGAATTATTGTCCCTTGCACTTAGCAAAACTTGATTACGTTTTTATTGATTATACATGTTATAGCTTATCTAATGATCTATAAACTACCTAAACTCCTATTGCAACAATTCTTTTCAACTTGCTAAGAATATCATGACAATTTTTGTTGGAAAATTAAATCTACATACTACATAGAATGCATGAAAATAAAAAAATTCATGTCAAATTCCATCGATACAAATTACGTACCTCAGCTAAAAACTCTGTCATCCCTTCCCCTATTGCTGATGTTAGAGAGCGCATCTTTACGGCAACCTGAGTACCATCTTTTAACTGGCCATGGAAGACAGGCCCAAAACCTCCTTCACCAATGCATGCTGAGAAATTATTTGTTATTGCCACCAACTCCTCATATGTGAATTCACGACTGTCGAATATGTTTATATGGCCTTTAAAGTCTTGTTGAGTACTGCGATTTGGAATATCAGCGCATCCATGTAGCACACTTGGAGCTGTATCTTGACAAATCACGGGTTCCATCAAAAGGGAAAATGTTGAAAATTATGTTATTTTTCTGTTACAGTCTGTGTCTGAAATAAACCAATTTTGTAAGCATTAATAGAAGAGATATGTACCTTGTTTTCTGCAGAAACAAAACATCAGCTTAGAAGATACTAGCAGCATCACTATCACCACTAGGACCCCCACGGCAATTACTAGGACAACTATGTTTTTCTTCATTTTTCCATTACATGGATCTCCATTCGTGGCGTCATACCTGAAATCAGGGAAAATATTGCTTTAACTGAATTGGATGAGAATATAGAGTTTTTAGCCTATTTAGCACTGTTGCACATGTTTTTAACGAACATGAGGCCATTCGTGCCGTATTACCAAATTTGTCACAACGGACACGCCGGTGGTATACGTGTGTCAAAGTCCGTGCCACTATGGCGCGGAGATATCCACCGTGCATCCCTAGCCCAGACTAGTGTTTTTGTTACCGGTTGAAAAAAAAAATTCGGAGGGGACCGATAGGCCCGGTTACCGGCGGTAACCGGGTTTTTGGGAAAATTTTTTGGCCAATTTCGGATTTTCAATTTGAAATTTTCGGATTTTAAATTAAAAAAACTCAAATTCGAACAAAATTCAAGCAAATTCGATTTTTTTGGACAAAATTCATCAAAACCAAAATTTCGGGGGATGATTTGAAATTTATCATTTCATCGATAACGCCATTCTGATGATGAAGTGAAAATCGGCCAAAATTTTTTTCCATGGCCCGGACTCCGCTCCTTGCGCCACGTCGCTCTGTCCGTGACTTTGTCGCCCGGACATGCCTCTGTCGGCCCTTCCTCGCTAGGATGGGCTTGGACGCACCACGTGGCTTCGCAACCGCCTCTACCATTGTTCCCTCGCATGGACAGCGCTCCGCCTCGTCCATGGCTCAGTGGCCCGGACAGTGCCTGTGCGTGGGGGCCTTGAACGTTGCTCCCTCAGTCGGACGCATCTGCACGCACCGTGTGGCGGCCTTGTCTATTGCTCCCTCGGCCGGACGCGCCCAGACACGCCGCGTGGTGCCTTGTCCATTGCTCCCTGCCACGGACACACCGAAAGCCTCCCGCCTATAGCCCTTTAGTCTCGTCGATATCCATCGCCACGCTTTATTCCCATCGCCCATCCATCATTGTTTTGGATGTGCATGCATGCATGCAAACCGCGTGCGGGAGGGAATCCAATTCCTCCCGTCACTTTGTGGCTATAAATTCAGATGCGTCAGCTAGATGCTTCGCAAAATCTATTCCTCCCTCATTTGGTCATTCTCATTCGCTTGCTCTATCATTTTCCTTTTCACAAATGATTAAGGATTATTTTGAGCCGTCTTTAGTGGCAATTTCAGTAGGTAATTTTTTTGTTCATGCGTATTTTATTTACTAACTGTGTAGTTAGTTAATTAGTCATAGTTAATCAGTTGTGCTTATTTAGGCCTAATGAATTTAGTCGTGTTCGTTTTTTCATAATTAAATTTGTGTTAGTTAAATAATTGCAATTAATTAAGTGGTACTTAATTAGTCATAGTTAAATTAATCCTCGTAATTATTTATGGCATAGTTAATTAGGTACTAATTAATTAGTCGTAATTAGTCGTTGTTAGTTAGTTAGTCATAATTAATTAGTTGGAATTAATTATGTCTTTATTAATTAGTCGTAATTAATTTAGTCATAGTTAATCGATCGTAATTAATTTAGTGGCCATTTTATGTAAGTATATAATTTAGTGGCCTTATTAAGTCGCGTTTATTTATTTGTAATCAATATGTCATAATTAATTTAGTGGTATATAAATAATCGTAATGAATTTAGTCCCGAATAATCTTGTTGTCATTATTAAGTCGTAATTATTTATTTGTAATTCATTTTTGGTAGTTAATTAGAGCTAATTAATGTAGTGGTATTGAACTACTTGGATTAATTTAGTCACAACTAAATTAGTCGCACTTAATTAGTCCTAATTATTTTGTCACAATTAATTAAGTATTAATTAATTGGTCGTACTTAATTAGTCGCAACCAATTTGGTTGTAGTTACATAGTGCGTGTTAATTTGTTGTCTATATTTAGTCGTAATTTTTAATTTCTAGTAATTCGTCATCATTATTAATTTATTCACTAATAATTGTGTATTTGATCTCTTGCAAGTCATACCTCTACCAGAGCTACTGGCACCCTTCTATAATAAGCATCACTGGTGCAAGCTATGGATTGCTAGGGATGCGGATGGCCCTCCACCCGTCATTCTTCGGTCCGACAAACATTACTGGGAGCTCGATGCTCGCTACATCCCAATCCTCTAGGTCATGGGCTTGTTGCTCTTTGAGAGATTGCTTTCGGTCGGACGCTACTTTACCCTGGACGGTAGTGTGATGTCAGCACTTTTCGACAGGTGGAGACCTGAGACCCACAACTTCCACTTTCGGTGGGGAGAGATGACGGTCACTCTCTAGGATGTCTCATTCTTGACCGGTCTCCCGATCAAGAGTGAGGTAGTTGTTCCTGGCCGTCCACCGGTGGACTGGAAGGCCCAGTTGGGGCATCAATTTGGCATACCTGTGTCGGACAACGTCTGTGGTGTCCCTCGGACCTAACTAAGGAATTTCAGTCATTGCCCACTAGAAGCACCTAACGAGGTTGTTAGGACGCACCTCATCGTCTACCTTCTCCATCTCTTTGGATGGGCTCTATTTCCCACTACACAGGGCGATTGGGTGTACCCTAGTTTCGTCCGCATCGCCGAGTCTTTGGCTAACGCAGAGGCTGTGTAACATCCCAAAAATCTCATTGTTCGGAAATATAGTGAAAATCAATGGGAAATAATTTTTAGCTTATTCCATATGGGAAATTTGTTTGGCATGATTTTTGAACTTTTGTATAAAACAAATAATGGAATTTCATACAAACAACAACTTGTAAGAAGTCATTTTAGTCAAGATTGTAATACCCAGAGCAGGTGGTAAAGCAGGAGGATCCATTTGTCCAACGAAGTAGTCAAAGAAGAGGCATTTAAACGATGATGTTATCAAGAAAGTCTAGATTGGTTATACCAGATCATGCAGTGTCATGCCTCCGTTCGTAGCAATAAAGTTAGAGAATCGTTGTAACCTTTCCTTGGTTTGAGAACAAGAAGGTGGACACCTTTGTATGCAAGTTATGAAGAAAGAAAATTGTTGGATATTAAATCATTGGATACCTCTCTAAGTGTATGCCTTTTCAAGTCAAGTAATCAGGTGTTGCGTTATGTTGATTGAAATCTGTAGAGCCATAATCATCGAATATGATGTTGAATTCCAAATCATCATTTTTCATAGCAGTAAGGTAATAGTAAATGGTTGAATCTAACCATGGGATAATGTTGGTATCCACAAGAGAGTATGTAATTATCATTGCAAGTGATCTGTATAGCATGCAACCATATCAGAAGTCAAGTTTGTCTTTGACTTGGTACCTAGGATCAGTCAATTTTAGAAAAAAAATTACGTCAGAGGTGAATTATGATAGAAGTTGTTAAATCAGTTTGCAGAGATAATAGAGCATATCAAAGAATTTTCTCAAATAAAGGATGTGCGAGAATTTTAGTCTATCTGGGAACTAATCTTCAATCTTCAGGACCTCAGAATTAGCTTGTTTGAGTTTTAAGTAAGAATTTCAGTTTTCCCTAGAATCATCCATGAATAGGACTGTGTCAGTTGAATACCAGCGAAACAGTCATTTCGAGAAGTGTCAGTTGAAGATCAGTGAGATAGTCATTTCAAGATAGTCGAGACCCCTCACCTGTTGTAAAAGGAGTTCACCCAGGTCGCCAGAAGTGAATTGAGTTTGTGAAAATTTCAGAAGAAATTGACCACTACTCTAGTGTTTATACTGTCAGATACCAGGAAGGGCCTTGACAACGTCTTATCCCGGAACATCCATGAATTAGTGTGTTAAGAAGTTTCGACAGCACTTCCTGACAACTAAAGTTTCAAGCAGTGAATTATCCTAACTATAATTCGAAGTTAGACACCATGGAACAAAAAAGATGGTTTTAAATGGATTAAGGACCATGAGGTTGAAATCCATTATCCTCAAGCTAGATTAGTGTAGTAGCAGATGCTTCAAATCAGAAGAGCTACCGCAAGAATCTATTGATCAGAGAAGAGTCAGCTAAAGTTACTTATGAAATCCAGAAGTTGAATTCTGAGTTAGTTGCAAAAGGATATCTGTTGAACCCTAGAGTTCTATCCAGTACAAGAAAATTAGATTTGACAGGATAGTGAGATGAGAGTATGTGAAGGAAATAAGTTTCCCTTGAAGCAAAGTAAATCTTGAGAATCCACTAAAGGCTAGCAAAATGCTCTACGAATCAATGAGCATAATTGCGTATGTGAATTAGAAGAAAGTTAAGTAGATTGATACTCAACCCGGCAGTTGATTTCATGTATTCCATTTCTTTGGAAATACTAAGTGATACAAGGATCTCAAAGTTGAACTGTGAGGATCCAATATGAAGAAAAAGGTCACAGAATATGTTACCATGTGTTTGGTATGTCAGAAAGCCAGTTAACATGTCAGAGGCTAGTCAAAGTACTTCTATCCCTAACAATTCAAACATGGGCTTCCCCAGGACCCAATCGGACTGTAATTTCTTGAAGAGTGATTGTTGATTATTTGACATAAATTTGTTGCTTCATTCTTGTCAATGTCACTTAGTCTGGAGACTGTCTAGGAGAGCGGTATACAATAGAGGTTGTATACACTAGAGTTCGTATAGTGTCAGACCGACAGAGCTGGTCAGTTTGCACGATGTGCCAAAAGAGTTAGCGTCAGACTGAGGATCCCAGTTTATCTTGTGATTCTGATAGAATGTATGGAACCTTGGGTACTCATTTCAGTTCAGTACTGTATATCACCCTGAATCAGTGGAAAGATTGAAAGAAATAGTGAGTTTGTGTCTTAACTCATAGTTCCAGTTGGAATAAGTGTTGTACATGGAGTTCCCCTACAACATCAGATGTCAGCCAGTACGCAATTGTCACCATCTGAAGTTCGCAGTGGATGATCGTGCAAGTCACTGTTCAGTTAGAAGCAGATCAGATCACAAAGTATGTGGACTTTGCATTAATCATGAGACAGAAGACCAAGTGTCTTTAATCCGAAAGGGATTGTAAGTAGCTTAGTTCAAGTAGAAAAGCTACGCAGATTATGCAGATTATCACCCTCGTAGTTATGTCTGTCTTTAGGATACCTGTTGAAGTTCTGTGTTAGGAATTTTACGACAGAGATGTGTCAGTTAGTTCTGATTTCAAAGCTCAGAAACATAGTTAGTTTGTCAACCTGAGTTACCAGTAAGTAGCAGGATTTCCTCAACTCCAGAAGTGTCTTTAAGCATCAATCAAGCAGTCATCGTTAAAAGCAATTGAGTTGCTAGAAGTCCTTTCCTACCGAGTGCCAGTCTGTCAAGTTTTTGTTAAAGTGAGAAGTTCAGCAAGAAGCAAGATGTTTGTTTCGTAAGTGTTCAGAAGAGCAATTCCATCAAAGTCAAAGTAGTGTGAAAGCAAGAAGAGAACCCAAAGGCTGAGTTCTTTAACCTATTCACTATTCTCAGTTTTAAAACACGTTTTAAAACCCGAGAGGCTGACAGGTGGGCCCCAGCTGTTAGTTAAATAAAATCAAAAATAGGTTTAATCATTAGTTAATAAATAATGAGTCTATGACATGTGGGATCGCCTCTGTTTTATAAATAAAAATCAACGAAACAAATGAGTGAGTCACTGACAAGTAGGACCCACATGTAAGTTTAAAAAATCCGAAAAAATGAGAAAGTCGTCTGTAGTTCTGAGGAAAATACGTTTTCTCTATTGAAAAGCGTAAACCTCGGTAGAACACAAAGAATAATATATTTTCTCCACTGAAAAGCGTAACCTTAGGAAAATACGCCTTCGATGTCACCTTTTTCAATTTTTCTGGAATTTTCAAACCGAAGCAAATTAAAACCTTAATAACTTTTGCATAAAAACTCCAAATGAGATGAATCTTTTTTATAAATTCATCTAAAATCATAATCTACCTGAATATGCTAAATTTTTTTGATTCTGTTGTTATTGAAATTATTTTATTATATTTAATTTGCTTTTGGCTCTTTTGATTAGACATCGATTATTCGGACGATTTTTGTGATGATATTCCATCCTCATTTTCAAAGAAAATAGAGCAAGGAAATTACCCCTTTTACCATGTTGATACTACTATTTTAATTATTGTACTTCTTTTTACAAAATCTATTATGCATGCACGTATGTTTGATATAAAATTGCTATGTTTGAGATGTCGGTAGTTGTAAATCCTATTCGATGCATGAACCTCCTTGAAATATTGATACCCTTACTATTGTAGCCATTAGGTTATGGTTTATACAAGTAATAATGTCAACTTGGCTTTTTCGAATGTGAATCTCGCATAATTGCATAGTCGGGCTATAGTCTTTCATGAAAATTGTAAAAAGGATGACATGATAAATATGAATTTGGGATTTTTGAAAAGAAAGTACAGAGGGGTGTACCTCTATTATTTTGTGTAGAAATAAAATGAAAAGCTTAGTTTGCGACGTGGGTGAGATATATTATATTCTGAGAAGTGTAATGGAGGAGTCTCACAAGTAGATAGGGGGTGATCCTCGCCCGGGTCAATTAAGGATCGAACGTTGGTGCTACCAATCTAAGCCTAAGCGTACAACTACATGTGCCAGTATGGGACGACATTAGCCAATTAAGTCATTGAAAACTAGCATTGCATGTTGGTAGGCCATAGTAGTGCGAGCATGTGTGATTGTTCGAAGGGGCTCCCTTCTCCAAGGCATTGGGCACAAAGCCTTCTGACACAATGGTAAATACCTCACTTGACGGGGAGTATCCCGGGAAAAGTGAGGGTATCATTCACTAGGCTAGTGCAAGGATAGGACTGGATAATGTAAAGGTTTCGACATGTGCTCTAGACTGCTTACTGAAGGTAGTGAGCAGTGGTATCGACGGATGCCAAACAAACTAGAGAAGTCATGTGCTGTGGGTAAGGTTGTACCCCTCTGTAGAGTGTAAAACTATTTAAATAGTGTGACGACCCACCCAGTGATATACCGCAAAGGTCCGGGAGGACCATTTTTTTTTTGCGCTGCAGTGCTACCGACAGAGGTCTACCAGGACCTCCCAGGAGGTCTTCGAGACCTCCTGGAGGTCTTGGCTTGCTACCGACCTCCCAGGAGGTCTTCAAGACCTCCTGGAGGTCTTAGCCCGCAACCCGCCGGTAGCACCTCCTGGTATATCATCAGGGAGGTCTGGCAGGATCTCCCAGGCTAAGCCCCGTAGGACCTCCTGGAGGTCCTACCCTTGTGCTTCGAGCTGGTCCCAGGACAACAGAAGCCAGCTCACACAGGAACACAAGATAATACCACAACCACAAGGTCAAACAAAAGATGAAGCAAACAAATTAAACTTAATATAAAATAGGACCTTATGGTCAAGCTTGTCAACAAGAGGTCTGCCACTAAGGGCTTACAACAACCGACAAGGACTTACATCCGGCAACAAAAGAGCTCCAAAGCAAAACACCAAAAGTACGTTAGGCCATCCGGCAAGCCCACAGGCTGTCGAGTGGAGGGCGCCCTAAGCAAACTGGATCGTCGAAGAACTCCTCCTCAAAGAGGTGCAGACCGCCTCGCACTTGATCATCTTCGGATCTGCTTTGACATGGGGCTTTAAGCTATGAGTACTTTGAATGTACTCGGCAAGACATAAAGAACAATTATGCAAATAATATTCATGCAAAGGCTTACCAATTGAGAGCTGTATGGTTAGATTGCGCAAAGCCAAGTTTTGACAGCAATAATATAAGTAGATTGAAAAGCAGCAAGTTAAAACAATAGTATATAATACATTTGATTTTCGAAAAGATGGAGTGAGCACCAACTCACATCCACAACCCAGGGGAGGAGGTCTGGTCATACCCATGACCAGGTCCTCACCCAAAAACCACCCTAGAGCACCCACTCTAGAGGTCCGAACCAGCCTCTGGACCACTACCCAAGCCAACCCTGACCCCTCTGGAGCTGGCCAAGGTCTTTTCGAGGCAAAGCCAGGGCATCTCGCTGAAGTGTCCAGTGGCACAAACTTTTGGGAACACTACCCCTTGCACTATTTTCACCGGGCATGTCCATGACCAAGGACTTGGCTATTCGAATAGATTTTACACTCTGCAGAGATGTACAACTTTACCCACAATCCACGACCACTCTAGCGGGACGGGTTCCGGAAAGACCCTTGCTCACTTCCGATGGTAAGCAGTCTAGAGAGCGCGGCAAGGCCTTTACAAAGCTTTGAACTGACTCGGGGCTGCCCGCTAAGGTTTCGCATTTCCCCCCTTTGGTCTAGAAATCCGCAGGGTTATGGGGTGCCCCCTCTTGCACCAACGAATCAGCACGCTCCACCACAACAGCCCCAAGCCATCTCATTGCTAATTATTCAGCCCAGACCATCCCCATAAAATGATCTTGTGGTTGCACTATTTGGCCCAGATCAACAGACACAAAGTTGAGTCCTTAATTGTGCTAAGGCAAGACTTCCACAACCCCAATGTGCAAAGCACCCACTACTCACTTCCTGCCTTCTTGCCTCAGCAAAACACTTTGTAATAAACCCTGCCAAAAGACCACCCAGTCTTGGCACAACCGTTATTAGGGTGATCTCGCACCACAATCAACACAACTTAGGCATCCTGCCATAGCTGCTTAACAGTGGCACCGACCACAGATTCTATAGATCATTAGTCAAGATTATTAAGAATAAAACACGATACGTTGGCACCACGGTTTCTAGAGCGAAGCTAAATATAAACCTATGGCCCCATGTTGGCAAATAACAAGGAACACCAACTAAATACCCAATCTAAGGCTTACGAGGTAAACATGTCAACATGATCAGGACAAGGCATAAAGGAGGCATAATAACAAGTAGGGAAGTAACTACAGCCCAAACATTTTCTTATAAACATAGCCATGCATGATAAAGTAAAACCAAAATATATTTGCAAAACTAGGTTCAATATGATCAAAAGGAGGTCTGTGGCTTGCCTTGGTCAAGCAGTGGAGAACCTTCCGTAGAGAGAGCTGGATCCAAGAACTCCTCAAACTCGTGATCTACACGTTCGCAAAAACCAAATAAGCAAATCTACACCAGGCCAAAGAACTTCAAACGAAGACTAAAAAGAACTTAAACAAAACTCAACCGAAACCAGACAAACGGGTGGCCCCAAAACGAGAAGGGAGGTCCAAGGCAAGAGAGGGTGGTCTTTAAGCAAAAGATCAGCAAAGATCCGCAAGGAGGTCTTCCAGAGAAGATGTCAACTCCCGCGGGTAACTCTCGGTGAAGCTCCGAGCACAAGCCTGGAGCGACCAAGGCGAGAGCAAAGTTGGCAAGTGAGCAAAAGGTTACAAGGGTTTGCCCACCCAGGCTATATATAGCCAGAGTTGGTGGAGTGCACCAAGGAAAAAGGGTCAATGGCGTGTGGGCAATCGGGGTAGCTAGGACAGGACTTGCCCTAAAGAATTAAAATAAGGTACCTCAGATGTGACTGCATTTAATGTGATCCGACACCTATTAAATGCGCACAGAGTTCAGAGGCAAGAGCAATAATAACAAGGTTGAGTGAGGCTGGCATGTGGGGCCAGTCAAAAGGGTGCACCACTGGTCAAAGAAGTGGCCCCACCGCAAGGGCTGTCTCATAAAGACCCTTTGGGAGTTCTGGGCGGAGGTCCAAAACACTCAAGGGAGGTCTGGGACAGGAGGTCCAAAACACTCAACACAAGGAGGTCCTAAGGACAAGAGGTCCAAAAGGCACACAACGAGGAGGTCCTGATCAAAAGGGATACTCTGGACTAGGAGGGTGGTCTTTACAAAAAGACCAGCAAGGATCGAGGAGGTGGTCCTTGCAAAACAGCCAGGAAGAGGTCCTGGGCGGTTAAGATCTCAAAGAGGGGGACCTTAATGGTCCAGATCAAAGGGTGCAGGGAGGTCCTGACGGCTAGATCTCAAAGAGGGGGTCTAACGGTCAAGATCTCAAAGAGGAGGACCTTAACGGTCCAGATCAAAGGGTGCAGAGAGGTCCTGACGGTTAGATCTCCAAAAGGGAGGTCTAACGGTCAAGATCTCAAAGAGGAGGACCTTAACGGTCCAGATCAAAGGGTACAGAGAGGTCCTGACGGTTAGATCTCCAAAAGGGAGGTCTAACGGTCAAGATCTCAAAGAGGAGGACCTTAACGGTCCATATCAAAGGGTGCAGAGAGGTCCTGACGGTTAGATCTCCAAAAGGGAGATCTAACGGTCAAGATCTCAAAGACCAAGGGAGGTCCGCGGAGGCAAGGATACGCGGGGAAAGGCTGAGGCCGTTAGATCAAGATCGGATGGCGCAAAACAAAGGGGCCCTTCGGACCGAGCGAACGGGTCAACGAGACCAGGCCATCTGATTTAAATCGGACGGCTAGGAGGGGAAGGGGACGTTCGGACCAAGCGAACGTGCCCTTAGGATCGGGCCATCCGAACAGCATCGAACGGTCCTTAGGTGATGAAGGCAAAGCCTCAAGCGGTACGTCCGCAGGAACCAACGGTGGGTCCAAGTGCTAAGGAGGTCTTGGACCTAAGGAGGTCGGGACCTTTAGATCCAATCGAAGGAAGGACCTGGACGGCTAAGATCTCCAAAAGGGAGATCCTATCGGACAGATCTATACAAGAGGGAGGTCTGTGCGGTTAAGATCTCCAGAGAGGAGGTCCTAACGGCCAAATCTGATCAAGGGGAGGTCTCAGCGGTTAAGATCTCCAGAGAGGAGGTCCTAACAGCCAGATCTGATCAAGGGGAGGTCTGAGCAGTTAAGATCTCCAGAGAGGAGGTCCTAACGGCCAGATCTGATCAAGGGGAGGTCTGAGCGGTTAAGATCTCCAGAGAGGAGGTCTATTTGAACACGGGGGAGATCCAAACAGGCAAGGGGAGGTCCTAAAGGACGCAGAGGAGGTCCGATAGGGCTTGGAGGGAGTTCGAGGAAGGTTCCAAAAGGGCACTGGGAGGTCCAGAGGAACCCTGGGATGCCCAAGTGAACTCTGGTGGGGTTCAAAAGAGAGGTGAGAGGTCCACGGGGGAGGTAAAAATAGAGAGGGAGAACGAGAGAGGAGATCCAGACAAAAAGAGGTCTGGAAAGAAGAAACCAAACACAAGGGCACATAGAGCAAAAAGAGGGAGAACGGGAAAACTCCAACAAACAACAAAAGGCACCGAACAGATTTAGTTCAAGTTTGGTTTAATCAATTAAAGCTCTCTTGAAAACTCAAGTTAAGCTTTGAACTCTCATCAAAACCAAATGGTTATTTTTATTTTGGAAACAGGGCAAGAACCTAGGAGAAACAGGACGTTACAAATAGCCGGGCTCGCGGTCATGAGCATGCTTAGTGTAGTCACATCGGGTATAGTCTTGGTTTTCATAAAAACAGTTTCGTTGGAAAAACATAGGAAATGTTGTGTTGATTTATATTCAGGTTGAGTGCCATGTCTATGGCTGAAAAATAAAATGTTGCTCACAGCCGAGGAGGGTTGCGAGTTGTTGATTATTCAATTACTTACCTGTTGTGTTTTACCTATTTAACTGCTCTTTAAAATTTCTGTTACAAAATACTACGTATTGATATTGCAAATAAAATCCGCTTAATGCAAAATAACTTATATCATAGAGCCTCATATTTGATTAGCCCTGCATTTATATAAATTTTGCGATACACTACAAGTCTCACTGAGTACACAATGTACTCAATCTTGCTTAATTTGTTGTTCAAAGTTTGAGGATGAGCCGGTTCCGGACGACGACGGTTCTTTCTAGAGCTTAGTCCTTGTCGGTTGCCTGTGGGATTAGATGGGGTATACCGCTGGACCATTTTGGTTGATTTATCATACTTTCCACTACACTCTATCACTTAAGCTTTTATTTGGCCGATTGACCCTAGTGATGTAAATATTGTAATCGCTTAAGTTATGTAACAGTTTTGCTTTACTTTTGTACGTATGAATGTATGGATGTGATAACAATGTTGGAGTTGTGTGTACTAGCCACTGATCATGGGACTAGTATGATACACATACGAGGGCTTCAAGTATTCAAAGCCCGGGGTCCGGCAGTGCTAGTATTAGAGCCATATTGACTGTAGGACAAGGCTTAGTTAGAATGGTCGTTAGATTAAGATGTGGTATTTAAAAAGCAATCTATTTAATCATTAAAATAGTTATAAAAATTTAAGAATTTTTGCTAATCTAACCTCTCCTAGCCTTCTCCTCTCATCTAAATCATTCTTTTGAATATCTCCTCTCATATTCTTTCAAATGATCCTTGTTTTGGGAGAAGGAATGCTCTCTGAAAATAAATGTTTTTAATCATATTTAAAGCATTAAAAACAGAGCCAAAATGTTTTGGAAAAGTCCCTAAAACATTATACATGAAGTTCTTTTGGAAATCTATTATTAACCTAATAAGGATGTCACTCTAGATGGATTTTTTTCAAAAAAAAATTCAGAACCTAGTACTTTCTGAAAATGATGTGATGTACTACTCTTAAACCCCTCCTACCTTCATTTGGTGTTAAATTGATTGATATTATGAAGGTCTAATTATACATAAAGACCAAGGGGGTAGTATGACCTGAAATTAAGCCGTAGGTGTTGGTTAAATAACATAGAGAATGAATAAGAAATTGTGCTACAACTCTTTTCTTGACTAATATCATTTCTTATTCATGTCTCTTATTATGTGATCACTAACTTTCCTCTTTCTTAAAATGTAGATGCCGACCTACTAGGAGCCACAGTACCACACGAGTGCCTTCGAGGAGGATACGCCGCAGCACACCTTATGGGTGATGCTACAGCACGTCGACTGGCCGTACACACCTTAGTTTATGGCCTTCAGCACACCCTCTAGTGTGGTGTCCACCGAGTAACTCACCTAGGTGCTCATCCAGGGGCGTCACTTTGGAGAACCCACTTTTCGTTACTACGGGAGGGGCTCTACTGTCCTGATGTCGCTTTACGATGCGGCCTATGTTGCCATTGTGCGCCTGCGACATGAGCTGCCATAGTTGGAGGATGCGCTCTTCAACTTCCCCGCACAGATAGTGGATAGGGAGGAGCACATATATTACGTGGAGGGAAGGCCATTCCTCACTCCCCACATGCATCTCGTCGGTCTCGTGAGATCGCTTGACGGACACCTCTATCGCGTGTCCCACGAGCTATTCGAGGCTTGGCGGAGGATCTCCATCCTTGAGGAAAGTGTCGCTCCGATGGTGGCTCAGGGACTCTTCTCATGGGAGCTACTATACGGGGAGGATGTCGTACCGGCGCCCGCTAAGGAGCCACCAGAGCCCACCATTCACATCCGATCAGGTGCCCAACGTCCTCGCATGTCGGCTATCGGTCACCGCCATCGAGTGATGGCCACCTACATAGTTGCAGAGGAGCCACGGCGAGTAGTGCAGTGACACCGTCTTCCCCACAATGGGCACGAGGAGGTCTACTTTGACCCTTCCCCCTCCGCTGCCCTAGAGTCGTTAGCTACTGTAGAGCGCGACCACGACAACTAGGCAGAGGCCGACAGTCAAGAGCCCACTTGTAGGACCTCAGCGTGAGCACTTTTGGGTATTTTGTAGGCTAAAATTATGTAAGATATTGCTGTATAATTTTCTACTTATGATGGTTTAGTTGCCTTCTTTTGTAATATGTGAACAACGGGCATGAACACCATGTAAATTGACTAATATGTTGAAATTCATGTGTGCTGCTCTTATGGTTTGAAAACGTGCATATTTTTGGATTGGACAAGTTATTTTAGTATGGGATGATATTACTTGCCAACCCACTTAACGTGTGCTTATTCCCTCTCACCCTGCGCACGTATGTTAAAATTATGTGGTGTATGAACAGGATGCCGATAACATGCCCCGTTTGTCAGATCATGGCAACGGGAGCTACCTCCAAATCACGACAATAGGGAGGCAAGGTTCCTAATCATCCATGACCCAATCCGCTGCATCCTTCTACATCAACGACCCCAGCTGAGCAACCTCAGCCTGCTTCTATTGAAGAACCGAAGATTCTGCCGCCACCGCCCACCATAGCACAAGTGTTGGCCATGATTGAACAAGGGTGACATACGGACACTCTTCTGCTCCAACAATTGGTGCAAAACATTGCTACCCTTGGCACTGCTACTGAAGGAAGCAGAGCGGCTGCAAACCAACCATAGTCCTGGATGGGCGAGTTCATGCGAACTCAGCCACCGACCTTCTGATCCGTAGTTGACTCTCTTTACGCCGATGACTGGCACCGCACTGTCGAGAGCAAGTTGGTCATTGCCCAGTGCAATGATGAGGAGAAGGTGTTGTATGCATCTTATCAACTGCAAGGATCTGCACTGCTTGGTGGGCGAACCATTAGGCCATTCTGGAGGAGGGCCGGGCTCTCACATGGGCCACCTTCAAGAAGGTGTTCCAAGATGCACACATTCACTTGGGCCTTATGGACATCAAGAAGTGGGATTTCTATGAACTTCAGCTGGGAAACATGACAGTGATGGAGTTCCACCATCGCTTCAACTACCTTGCCCGCTATGCTACTTCTGAAATACCGGATGAAGGGAGGAAGATTTCTCTATTTAGGGAGTGCCTCAATGATGAGATGAAGTGGTCACTCGCTGCCCACGACATCCCCAACTTCCAGGCCCTAATCAACAAGGCCATTCGGGTCAAAGATAGCACTCGGGCAGTGGTAGAAAGACACAAGCGCAAGTGGTTAGCACAAAAATTAGCAAGCAGCGGCACGCCAAGACCGCGCGTTTGACAACCATCCAATGCACGTCCTTTGGCACCGCCACCTCTGAGGTTCCAAGCCCAAGGTCCTCGCCCTCAGTTCAGCAATATAACTGTGGAGGACAGCCATCCGGTACGCAAAACCGGGCAGAAGTTGTCACCTGCTATGGTTGTGGAGAACGCGGGTACTATGCAAAGGAGTGTCCAAAGAAGAAGTTTCCAGCACCTTAACCACAACCCCTTGGCATCCAGCAACGACCCCAGGGCTCTACACAAGGAGGGCAGTAAGCCCCCAAGCCGGTGTAAGGTCTCAGACGTGGCCGTCTGAATGATACGACCGTCGAGGAGGCCAACGTAGTGCCTGATGTAGTGATGGGTACAATTCTCATTCACTCAGTACCTACATTGGTGTTATTTGATTTCAGAGCTTCTCACTCCTTCATATCCAAGAAATTTTCCATGCAACAAGACATAAAAGCTACGCACCTGGAAAACAACATGGTAGTTTATTTCCCCAGGTGTGTCATGAGGACAAAACTAGGATGTTTTGATGTTCAAATTTAAATCAATGGGATAGGATGCAAAGCCAACTTCATTATGATAGATACACCTATGTGAGATATAATTCTTGGGATGGACTGGCTAGCCAAACACAAGGGAGTAATCGATTGTGCAGAACGGATCGTCTCTCGTCAATTCTAACGAGGAGTGGATCGTTTTCTCCTCCACATATGCCGCTCCATCGCAGCAGCCCACGCTTAACTCCATCTCAATCCCAGAGCTTAGTCAGGTGCCTGTGGAATGTGAATATCCTGACGTGTTTCTGGATAAATTGCTGGGGATGCCGCCGGAACGTGACATAGAATTCGTCATCTATTTAATACCCAGGACAACACCTATGTCCAAGTGACCTTATCGAATGGCATCTGATGAGTTGGTTGAATTAAAGCAACAACTCAAGGAGCAATAGGATAAAGTATTTATCCGTCCTAGATCATCACCATGGGGAAGCCCGGTGCTTCTCGTAAAGAAGGAAGATGATAGTCTGAGGATGTGTATTGACTACCGTTCTCTAAATGAAGTCACCATCAAGAACAAATACCCTCTCCCGAGGATTGCCGATTTGTTTGATCAAATGAATGGTGATTGTGTCTTCTCCAAGATTGTTCTGAGGCTTGGTTATTTCCAACTCAAGATTAGGCCAAAAGACATTCCAAAGTCTGCTTCCACTACACATTATATATGGCTTGTAGGAGTACACCGTGTTGTCATTCGGAAATACCAATGCTCCCGCAAGTTTCATGAACCTTATGAACAAGATTATCATGGAGTATTTGGATCAGTTTGTGGTGGTTTTCATCGACAACATTCTTATCAATTCCAAGAATTCGGGAGAACACGAGCGACACCTGTGTATGGTGCTCAACAAGCCGCGCCAACACCAATTGTACGCAAAATTAAGCAAGTGCGAGTTTTGGTTGAAAAAAGTTGGCTCCTTAGGCCATGTTTTATTTGAAGGAGGTGTGGCCATGGACCTGAGCAAAGTACAAGATGTCCTAGCTTGGGAACAACCCCGCACTATTCCGGAAATCCTAAGTTTCCTCGGTTTAGCCGGATACTATAGTCGGTTCATCGAGAACTTCTTAAAGATCACGAGACCGATGACCCAACTTCTGAAGAAGGATAAGAAGTTTGAGTGGATAGCATCATGTGATGAGAGCTTTCAAGAATTAAATAAAAGGCTCACAACAGCCCCAATGCTTACTTTGCCCGACATACACAAAAGCTTTGTTGTGTATTGTGATGCCTCCTGCCACAGCATTGGTTGTGTGCTGATGTAAGAGGGCAAAGTTGTGGCCTATGCCTCACATCAATTGTGGCCACATGATACTAATTATCCAATTCATGACTTAGAATTAGCCGATGTGGTTCATGCTCTCAAGATTTGGAGACATTATCTCATTGGCAACCGGTGCGAAATCTACACCGATCACAAAAGCCTGAAGTATTTCTTCACTCAACCGAATCTGAGCCTAAGGCAATGAACATGGCTTGAGTTGATCAAAGATTACGATCTTGGCATCCATTACCACACCGGTAAAGCCAACATTGTAGCCGATGCCCTTAGCCGAAAACTTCACTGCATACGCGCGTCAATTGAAGCAAATCAACCGGTGCTGCATGAAGAGTTTCAGAAGCTAAATTTAGAAGTGGTCGAGGAAGGTTATGTTGCTGCCCTAGTATTACAACCTACCCTCGAATCTCAGATCCAAGCCACTCAACTCAAGGATCCAACGATCGTTGAAATCCAGCACGAATTGTAGGACGGTAGGAAATCAGAATACACCAAGAGCCCGAATGGATGGTTATGCATGTGCGCATGCATGTGCTGACCCGTGCCTGCCGCGTTCGCCTAGCATCGTGCAGCCCACGTCTTGTGCCCCTTTGTCTTGGCCACGTGCCGATGCCGCACGCCTGCCGCGCCCTCAATGGAGCACCGTGCGCACGTCCTGACTACGCTGTGCCATTGCTGCCGAGAATCCCACTCGTGTTACTCGTCGATTCGAGTGCTACCTCTACCCTATACAGGGGGCACCACGTGTTCCCATCTTCCCTCTTCGATTTGCTCCAAACCTCATTGCCTAACTCTCCGGCTTCGTCGTTTGCGAACGCCGTCGTCAATTCACCTTCTTCCCGAAGTCCGGTGACGACGCAACCATGTTGATCTCCTTCTCCGATGATCCTCCGACCAAACGAACCATGTCACGTCGTGTTCCCAGTACTCCTCTTCCCATCCCCCACCTCGATTTTGTTTTTCCCATCGCCGGAGTATGTCGCCACCACGAGCTCTTCCTCGCCGACGATGGTCACCGTGGCTGCACCTCCTCGATCACCCTCAAGCCAAATTGATAGGCCCTCTACCTTCCCGTGTATGTCGCGCCATGCACGTGCTCACCTCCTCCATTGGCGCCATCGATCGAACGCCACCGCCCCATGCACCCACCGTCGCCCGTGCGCCTCTGGCCCCGCCGACGCCACCACTGGCCATCGTAGCCCGCACTGCCACCTCCTACCTCTTTCCCACATCTCCACCTTTCTATTTTACCAGTCGCTCGCCACCACCAAGCCTCCCCTCGCTGGCGCCGCCGCCTAGCCATGCGCCTCCCCTACTCTCTGCCTGTGCTCTGTTCCTTCCTTCTATTTCCCTTTTGTCCCACTTCCATGTGGTCCCCTATGTCATCATTTTCCTTTTAATTCCTTATTTCTGAAATAGAAGATTTTAGGGAATATTCCCTCCTTTTCCATTTTCATCATTTCATGTGATATTCAAACTTTAAAAGATTCGTTCTCCTTCATACGAACTCTGATTCCATCGATTTTTGTTCCTAAATTAATATAAATTCAATATATTTCTATACATACTAATTTTATAATTTTTAGATTTTATTTGGATTTATTATATTTGTTTGTCTCGTTTTGCGCGTATAGAATCTAGTGTTTCCAAAACTAGCTTGGATCAGTCTGCCGTCTACACGAGTTTCACTATCCTTCAACGAAGGCAAGTCGTAGACCTTTGATCATGTTGTACCTATTTTTATAAAATTATATTGTTTTATATCAAAATGCATTGCTAACAAGGTAGTCAGAGTTGAGATCCCGAGTCGGATCGATTTGCCTCCGGTAGGATCGAATCGTAGTATCGAATCGTAGAATCGGCGATTCTACGGATTTGTAAAAATACACATATTTAACATCTATACTATAAGTTTGTATGATTGTTATATGGCTTACCACTTGCATGTTCCTTAAAAGTAGCTAGACATACTCCAAGAATAAAAATAGCTTATCATTATCAAGCTCAAGATTGCTCATGCCATAATATAGATATTTGTACTAGCATTACCACACTGATACAATATTTTGCATGCTCCTTATTTATTTATAGTTTCATTCTCAGAAATTAATATCAACAAATTTTGCTCTAAAACAAAATATCAATAAAGCCCGGCCTCTAAAAAAATTGCCCTAAGTCTCTACGAGTAGGATCGACGATGAGATTTGGATCGACAGTCGTCGTGGGTTAAATAGAACCGTAAGACTCTAAGAGTAGGATCGCGATTCTACCGACCTTGAGTAGGATCGGATCGGCAGTAAGACTTGGATCGACAGGCTGTCGTGGGTTCGTAGAGTCGTAAGACTTTAAGACTTGGATCGCGATCCTAACTACCTTGATTGCTAATTCTATATCAACTGTTTTCGGGAGTAGCTAAATACCTATTCGACAATACGACCCCTTGATAATTTTGTGAATGCCATGTTTCCTTTGAAAGCCTAGCATTGGATAATTTTTGTTGGACATATTTTATTACCAACATGGAAAATGTAAATATACTTAGTCATGCTTTAGTTCTACGATGGGTTCCTTCACAATGATTAATCATGAAAATTTGACTTAATGAAATATAGAATCGTGGCATGGTCACTGTTATTAAAATTTGTTATGCCATGGCAAAGGTTGCCATTTGGTCGAGTTGAACAAAAATGGTTTCATACTAAGGCGAATGATTGTACAGTAAAGGGGATGGATTTGGGATGTGGTTGCCTCGCCTGAGTAGTCACTAAGGACTTAACTTTGTGTGTCATTGATCTGGGCCTTACCGTACAAACACATGTCGAGTATGGGATGGACCTGGCTAATTAATTAGCAATGTTTTGATTTGGTTCTGTTTGGGTTGATGTTTGGATCAAGAGGGGGCTGGTTAATGGCGAAACCTTAGCGAGCAGAACCAGGTTAAGACAAAACTTTGTAAAAACCTTGTGATAATTGTTTAGTCGCACACCTTTGGAAGTGTGTCAGACGGATATTATAAACTGATTATCCCTTGTGGATCAAGCTATACAACCTCTGCAAAGTGTTAAAAACTATTCGAATAGTCGTGTCCTCAGTTATGGACAACGCCTGGTGATTTCACACGAGGGGTAGATTTTTCTTAAAAATGTTGGAATGATGTTTTGGTTGGGAAGTAAAAGGGTAGTTCACTGGTTGTTGGTTGGGAAGTGAACGGGTAGTTCACTGGTCATTTCAAAGAACTTGTCTATTTACTTATTATTCTTTTCAATTATGCTTTTTAATCTATTTACTGTATTTGTTGTCAATATCGCTTTCTGCAAAAATAACCATTGAGCTATTCCTTCTTTAAAGCCTTGCATGAATACTATTTGCATACATTTCCCTACAACTTACTAAGTACTTTATGTACTCACAGTTTTGACCTTTGTTGATCAATCACTGAGAAAGAATCAGGGAATCCAGAGTTTTACGAGGCGTTTTTCGAAGACTATACGAACTAGGATGTGCTCCCCACTCGATTTCCTGTGGGCATATCGGATGACCACCACAAGTTATCTTATTTCCGCTGCAAGATTTCTGTTTATCTTTAAGCCCTGCGTGGCAAACTTTGTAAATCTTGACCATAAGGTCTGCTGCTTCTATTTAATAATATTTTACTTATTTCTTAGTTATTTTGTTGTATGGATATGATTGTCATCGATGTTGTCACCGTGTAAACTAGCTACAGATCATGGAACTAGTTCATAATACACAGAGGGTTCGGATTTGCATGTTCGGGTCCTGACAGTTTCTCTCTCCGCTTAGGACTCGTCGCCGCACGAAACAATCGCAAGAACCTAAGCCGCCCGCATTTTTCTCGTCGCCGTTCTTGTCTCCATCTCGCTACTTGAAGCTCCTCCGAGCGCATCAAAACACCCCCACTTACCTTGCCGTTTCCATTTCTTCCCTCCTTGGTAAGTTTCATCCAATGTAGCTAGCGCCCGGAGCACTTCATCACCCTGAGCTCCGATGCGCGTGCTTCGCCAAAGCACAACCGTGTCCCGATGCCCTGAACCCTCAACGTGCACATCATCTTGTGCCATTTTGCTCACTTAGTCACCCCCTCACTCCCCTATTCTTCCATTGTAGTGTAGTGTTGCAATTAGGCCTTCTTACCCGCCTCCGGCGCCAAGGTAGCCACGAAGGATGTTCAAATTCTAAGTCCCGATGGACTTCGTGCCTGGTTTGAGCATCGCCTTGTCTCACTACACATCCTCGCACCACCCATTTCAGCTATCATCGCCCACACGGAGCTGCCACCGTAAGCCTCTCTGCCTCTGCCGCCGCCATCGACGACTACGCCTCTCCGGTGAGCCCTTGACTCCACCTTAAGCTATGCATTACGCCAACATTTATTTGGCACCTTAAGGCTTGACTCCATGACCGTGGACACAGCTGTTCGAATAGTTTTACACTCTTCAGAGTTTGTACAACTTTACCCATAAGACATAGGCTGCTTAATATGTCAGCTAAAACACGCTTCCGTAGGCGTGCAACTAAGCGACTATCACAAGGCTGTTATAATGCTACAACCCAAAGCAGTTATGCCCGCTAAGGTTTCACCTCCATTGGGCCACCAGCCCACCAGAAGTCCCCCTCTTGCGCCAGGTGAGAATTTCTGTCTACTCGACACCCACACAACCAAATGGCACAACTAGCAAAGGGGTGTTGCAAATTATTAAGCCAGGTATGTCCCATACCAGACTATTGGTAATACGGAAGATCTTTACAAGCCGCAGCTCGTGGACCAGTTCTTAACTGACTTGGACAACATAAAAAAAACACTAGTATTGATCATTGAAATGAATCCATCCCGTGCATCAACTTGCACCAACCTTAACAACCATTTTGCTGAAATCTAAACCAGTTTTCATTTTGTTTTGCTTTTCAAAATCATTTGCAAAATTTCCATAGCATACCAACGCCCCAGACTCATTTTTAAACAACAGTTGAAGATTTGGCTAAAATTCCCAAATTGAACTTTTTTATCTATGCTTGACTAGGCATATATTTTTTCCGAAGTGTTCTAGTTCATACTATTTCATAAACTAGATTTTCATCTAAGGTGCTAAGGTATGTTTAATTTGATATCAAAGTTGGCTATACAATGGTAATGGAACAACTATAATTTTAAAATAGGAACTTAAATTAACTTGAATATAAATAAGCATGTAGTAATAATCTAAAACAGAATTTAAATACTGGGATTCAAATATGATCAACAGATGTAACTTTTCTTGCTCAATTAATTGTTGTTATGAAATGATGTCAAAATCTGACTCTCCAAAGTCATCGAAATCTATACACGAAAATAAACTAAATTCAAACAAAATTCAAATAAACTACAAATTAAATAATTTAGGTTTTAGGATATAGATATTCAATTGAGATGAATTTAAAAATTTGTATCACTTGAATCAGAGCTCGAATGAAGGAGAATGGGCTCTCGGGAGGTTTAATTTCACATGAAATGAAATAATTGGATGTTTCAGAATTTGTGGAGTTGTTTTTCTAAAGGAAAAATAATTTATTGCATCATGGTGATGTTAGCGTGTGATTTTGAATTTTTCAGTTTTTTCAAAAGAAAAATATTTGTGCCTCTGACATGTGGGCTAGCGTGGCTCCAGGTCCACGAAATGCACCTTGGTCCATGGTGGACCAGGGGCATGGGCTAGCGTGGCTTTGCCATGTCAGTGATGATGGGCTGACATGGGGCGGCCACGTGGACATTTGCACTAAGGTGGCGTGACATGGTGGTGACAGTGGCACACGGGGACCGAAGGTCGCCAGCGACTGGAGGCATGGTGGTGACCGGCTAGTACTATTGCACAGGCATTCTTCGATGAGATAGTTCGTTTACATGGTATTCCTTCATCTATTATTAGTGATCGTGATTCGGTGTTGACTAGCAATTTTTGGACTGAACTTTTTTGTCTCGCTGGTGTTAAGCTTCAATTGAGTTCTGCCTTTCATCCTCAAAGTGATGGACAGACCGAGGTGGTAAACTGTACTATTGTTATGTATCTTCGTTGTCTTTCATGAGATCGACCCAAACAATGGCATCAATGGCTTCCATGCGCATAATTCTGTTATAATTCTTTGTTTTAGACAGCTTTGAAGACTACTACATTCAAAGTGGTTTATGGTCGGGATCCACCTACACTTTTGTCTTATTAGCCTGGGACAGCTCGAGTTGCCGCTGTGGATCGGCAGCTTCACGATCACGATGAATTCTTGGATGAGATTTGTGAACGTTTGTTGCAAGCTCAAGATTGCACGAAACAACAACATGATAAGTCCCGACGTGATGTGGTTTATGACATCGGAGAGTGGGTTTGTGTAAGGACCCGGAATATTGGAGGTTTATACCGAATTAAAAATCATACCACCAGCATAATTCTTAATCAAGAATAACCTGTCCTTAATTAAAATCATACTAGAAGCATAATCCTTAATTAGATACAAATCCAACATTCAGGTTCCCGGATATATGTCTCATGTTAGCTCCCAGAATCAGCTGCTAACATACATATATCCTTACAACATTATATCACAAGCATGCACGATGAAATATGCATACACAGCTAGCATATATACATATCGGTGAAATTTTACAGCGGAAACACTTAATATACAAGAAACGGAAGAAGAAATAAGAAAGTAAACTTTCCAGTGAAGCGCCACAACCCAAGGGCAACTTGACTGGGATTAAAGCCGAAGAACCAACGCAATCGTCTCAACTTGAAATATTAATTAGAACGTCTTCACCTGCAACAAGTGGACAATTTCCACTGAGTACGGAAGGTACTCAACAAGACTTACACAAACTCCTAAAATGAAGTGTTTAATAGAACCTACACAAAGGATTAGAATTGATATATGCATAAGGTTAACAACAGGAAGGTTATAAGGGTTCAATTTTGCGTAAAAGCAATACAACTTAACCTACCAGTGCTAAATTTTCACAAAGCAATTTAATAAATCAATTTGGACTAAAACAGTAAGTAAATGAAGAATAATCATAAACAATAACCAATAATGAAGTGGTGTTATACCACCAGCACACCAGTACGTATTTAACCATATAACCGAAATTCCATCCACCAAATAAAATTGGAATGTAAAATCTATACAAAGCGCTAATCAAATTCAAGCATTGTCCGTAACCGGAGACATGGCTATTCGAATAGTTTTAACCCTGCAGGGGTGTACATCTTTATCCACACGACTTAGTTAGCCCGTAAGCCGTCTAGAATAATAGCACACTGCCTTTGGTATGCCGGCCGGGTAAACTAAGATTTGGTATTTTTCAACAAGTTAACACTATTGAGTTGGACAACCCATGTGAGACTGATCCCACTTAAACAACGACTGATAGCATCTATTCAACCGGGGTCCACATGTTGTGCCGGGAATGCCGACCCAATCAATTAAATGCGAACTGTGCTCACTACACATATTAGACCGCGGTCGGGGCCCTGAAGGTACGTACATGCGATGGAACACATCTACGCCCTCACCCTTCTAAGAACATCTGATATCGATATAAACTCCACATGGCATACGACACGGCCCGAAGACTTAAGCATCTATGCCATATGAAATCAATACACATGTCCTTACTCTCCTGTTTCCAACTCAATAGTATTAACCCTTTACTTAACCAAACAAATACCCCATACACCGCGTGTGGAAGTACGTTGGGGCTTGAATCATCCAGTCGATGTTCAGTCCTTAATCAATCCAGACAAGACAACCACATTTCCCAATTCTCGTGCACTACGGCACCACCACTAGCCTCCACTTGTCCGGATTTGAAATTAGATTAGCAAGGAGGGTTTAAACTCATTTCTGATTTAAAGAGACTAACAAAGAAACAAATACTGGAAATTCATTTGTGTTTCCCAGACTTGACAAGATAAGCTTGCCAAGCACTACTGTTCTAAAGACTGCATGGCTAAGCAATTTCTAGCCTAAGTATTTTAATACAAACAATACCTTAATTTGAGTGTATGATCAAATTTAAGGTAAGCCACAAGTTATGGGTTGTAACTAGATACTACACATGTCACAATTAATTTTTATGGAATTAGCATGCAACAGATTATCACCGTATTTTGTAAATCTCTGAGTTCCAAAATTGGGATCAATATGGTGCGAGAGGATGCTTGCCTTGGTAGAAGTCCACTTGTTCACTCATGTAGACGTAAATGTTCACTCCGTGCAATTTATAATCTAGAGAGAAAAGGCGATAGCGAATAAACACCAATAACATCGAGAAATCCAAAATGCTCAAAAATGCATGATGATTATATATATTAATGAAGTTGTGATTCTACATGTATTTAAGTATGGATTTTAATTCAATTTAGAGTTCAATTTCTTATGGATTGGTTAAAGTTAATTCAATTTCGGAGGTAATCATAATAATTGACGATATCTAGAGTTTATGTGATATTGTTTTCCTTTACAGGACACCTAGTACTCACAAACACTCTCTCTAGGCATTCTATGCATACATCCACGATGATCATATAGTCAAAATTAATCCTCTTATATATTCTCTTATTAATTAATCTTCTAAAATCTTAAAAGTATTCAAAAGAACAGCTCATTTCACTATCTTACTAACTACTAAACACTATTCACACAAATGGAAAGACAACGGCGTCCTAAGTTTTAACTTGGCTAAACTTGTTTTGGTTAACCAAATTAATGCTTATTCTCTAGATGATTAGCCTTAGTTAGTTTAAGGACTAAAACTCAAATGGACCAAAAAGCTGTTAAGATCAAAATTCTAGAAATGCCTTAGGACTACTGTTGTTTAGCCAAAAGTTAGACAACAAGATTAATTTTAGTTAAGCTCCAATCATTTAGCTAGTTAAAACACCTTAAACAACTTATTAATTACTACGCTATTTAGCTTCCTAATTTCACTATACTTCAGGTTTGAATGTTGCTTGATAGGTGATGACTAAAAAGACTAATTGAAGTTATTAACACTTCTAGTTATTGAATTATCATTGCCAATTGCCTATTAACAAAACTAATTCTTTTAGATTAATTAATTCAGTGAAGTGGTCTAAAAAGTTAACATAATATAAAGCATTAAATCTTTCTTTGCTGGTTTATATTTCCCAACAAGGTGAGTTAATTATTTTCTGTCATCTTTCTGAAAATTCAACTTCATAATGGATTTTCATATTTGATTTTCAGATTTGGCTGCTTCTATTAAATAGCTTAAGTGCTCTAAAGACTAAATGAATTGGAAACAATTCTAGTCATTGGATTAACCATGTTATAATCCTACCGACAAATTAACATTTTCAGATTACTATTCATACATATATAACAGCAGTTTTTCAGAACTAAAGTTCTATTAGCTAATCTTCTTTGTGGTATTGCTTGGAGGCACAGTTAACTAATCTTTTCACTAGTTCAATCATCGATTTAAACAGATTTTTGATTCATCAATTAGCTAATTTCTCAACTAATTATCCTGATTAAAATGTATACAGCCTCAAAAATACATTGAGAGTTACAGAAGGACAGAGGGTCACTGACAGCCACTGTATGAGAATATAATCTGTCATTTGCTTATCTAAAAACTATCCTAATCTTATGTTTTCTCTACTGTTCAAATATCTAGCAAAGTACAGATTGCTAAACTTGAAAGCTACGGCAGCAAAATGACCCACAAACTACAGTATTAAGGCAGACTTTTAAATACTAGAATTTGTCAAGCTAGTATCCTATTGACAATTCAAATTTTGTCAGGTTATTGTTCAAGTAACTAAAATACTAGTCTAGATTCCTACCAACTTAAATCTCTAGTAGTTAATTTGATTATCCGGTTGTTAACCAAATTTTTAGTGATCAATAATTAAACACCATATTTAGCTAAAAGGATTAGTTATTTAATAGGAAGTATATGTTGTCAGTTCTCTTATCCTGCAACAGGACACTCTTTGAAGTGAACAACTACTTCTTTCAATTCTTGCTAAATCATTTAAGTGACTTAACCATATTTATAAGATTCATTAACATAGGTTGGTTTGACAAAAGAATTTTACTGGCAATCCATGTTTTTAACTGAACATCTTATCTGTTCATCCATTTCAACCAAGGTACTGGTACAAACCTAAAAACTAACTTTTCCACTAATTCAAACATTTATTTTCTAATTATCTTTGAGTGAGTAATTAGTTATGTAACCGGTTAATTAGCAACTATATTAAACGTCTTACAAACTGGACCTACACATCAGTGAGTGAGAGAGAGAAATAGACAAAGCAGGATAGAAAGCAAAGAGACTGAGCTGGGGTGGTGTTCATTAATTTATACAAGAACTTCTACAATTGACAACTAAACTTTTCTACTAAATTAATTAGTCATTTGTTAATAATGCTTAGGATCAATTAGTTCACCTCTTATCAACTCACCCTTTTTCGGTTGCTCTACAGTGCCACTGCTACAGAGAAGAACAGAGAGGGCTGCACAGAGGAGCTCGTGCGTGGATTGCCGCCGGTGAAGGAGAGGTGGCGAAATGAAAGTGATGGCCAAAATGGGTTCCCAGCAGGTCAGTGAAGCTAAGGAAGGTCGCTACAGGACTTGGCCGGCACTGTGGCGGCGCGGCAAGGGTAAGCAGCGGCCGGTAGTGGGGGTGAAAAGAGGCGATGGCACTGGAGTGACAAATCACCGAAAATAGAGGGAGCATGAGCACGAGTAGAGTCCAGTGAACTCACCGGTGCGGTCGGCGAAGACGGGGAAGCACCGAGGAGGTCCGACGACGGCGACCGTGGGCGGCGCGGCGGAGGTCCTCGTCGCGGGGCTCTTGGAGAAAATTAGAGTGGGAATGAGTGATCCGAGTGGGTAAAGGGAACTAGAAGGTGCTCAGGGAGAAAGGAATTGGAGTGGAGGTCTTCGGAGAAGGAGCGGCGGCGGAAGAGGCGGTGGCGGCCGGACACGAGGAAGATGGATGTGCGCGTCTCCTCCATGGATGATTCTTCAAATTGACTGGGGTCTAGGATTATAGAGTGGTGGAGCAACGTGTGATGTGGTTGCGGTGGTTGGAGATGGCCGGAGCGGCTGGAATGACTACGAGTGGCTCGGCGGCGACAGAGAAGAAAGGGCAAGAAAAAGATAGGGATGAGGCGTGGTGCTCCTATAAATGAAGATCAAGAAGCTTCGAGGTGGGGGTGGCGTGGCAATGCTATTGCTTCGACAAGGATGCGGCCGCGTGTCCTTGGTGCTGCAGCGGCGAGGGAGTGGCGTGGCGTCGGCGCCGCTCGGGGAAGAAGACAACCAACCGGTGGAGTGGGGCCCGTTGGTCAGTGAAATAAAAGACGATGTGGTCGGTTAGTTTAGGTTGAACAGTGATGGACGGTCAAGATCACGTGGAATGTTCGGACCATCCCGATCATGTGTGAGATCTGAGCCGTTGATTTCCAATTGAACGGTCCCGATGACTTGGGCCGTTCGGACCATCCGATCAGCCATAGGATTTGAGCCGTCGATCTTCAATCTAACGGTCCCTATGCGTTGAGTGCGGGCAGTACGCTTAGTTGACTTAGCCGAGTCAATTAGCCGGGTCGGACTCGAGCCTAACGCACAGTAACCGTGGGTTTAGGTCTAGAGCTTTGACTGAGATTTTAATTCCTATTCCTACTTTGACTAGGGCTTTAAAAATAGAAATAAAATTTGTAAAATCCTGAAATAATTTAGGCGAGTTCCTGGGATAGTCTAATGTTCATAAAATTATTAAACCTTACTGTTCATATAATATTTTGTATAATATAAATTCAAACTTAGTGTATATTATAGATGTGTGTTTGAATTTCCTATGGTGTGAATTTAGTCCCAAAAATTTGGGAAAAATTATATTAATTCATGATAATTATTCTAGTATTTAAATAAATTATTTTCCAGAGATCTTATGAATATTATTTTAAAATTTCTTTTGTGGCATTAGTTTGAATTTAGAGATTTACATTTGATTTTAAGATTTACATTTGATTTTAAGATTTTCTAATGCATAATTTATGCACATGCTCGAGAAATAACAATTATAATATAAAAATGCATATAATTACTGTTTATTAAAATTGGGGCTGTTACAGTTTGGCTTCGTCTTGATCATCGCATGGCCTCGGCTATTACAGATGGTTCTTCTAAATTGTCTCCACATTATTATGGGCCTTTTAAGGTGCTGGACATGATTGGGTTGGTCGCTTATCATCTTCAGCTTCCCGTTTGAGCTTACATTCATAATATCTTCCATGTCGCTTTACTTAAAAATTTTGAAGGCGCACCCTCCTTCTGATATTGTTAGTCTTCCTGCCTTTCTTCATGGTCGGGTGGTTCCTGCTCCTAGCCGCATCGTTCGTGCGTGTCTTAATTGTGGAGTTTGGGAATTGTTGGTACAATGGATGGGTTGTGCTGCTGCTGATGCTACCTAGGAGAAATTGACGGATTTTAAGAATACATTCCAGCTCAAGGATGAGCTATTTCGTAATGAGGGTGGAAGTGTTGTGGACGTGTTAACGTATCAGCGTCGGCGTAGGGCTGTTGCATCCATTTCGGACAATGCAGCAGCTTTGGTCACAACAGTTTCGGACGACGCGGCTGCCAGTTGAATCCGTTTCGGCAATTCTTGTCAGCTACAGGACGAGTCCAGTTCAGCTACATTGTCTTCACGGTTGCAGTAGTTCAGATCAGCTATTAGTTTATATTCTATAGATAGATGAGTTTGATTAGGAAGTTGTAACTTAGTTATAGGTAGTTTATAATTAGTATATCTTGTTAGGGAGGGCTTCTCATCTATGTAAGAGATGCCGGCTATCATTGAGAGGGCAATAAAGAATTTACTTCAGCCAATCTAACTCAAATCCGTAGATGTTGCATTTGGCAGAAAATCAACAGGTAACTAGAGAAATGCTGTCATGTTCTTAGACTTGATTGCATTGACCTTCTCATCATAAGTCCAATTCTCACAAGTCATTTTCAGGGAAGTCCATTTTCAACATTGTACTAGCAATTATACAGCAAAATTAAAGAGTAGAAAGAGATCCAAACCTCAAAGTAAGTGAGTGTGCCGTGCATAAAGCTTCAGGAATTGGACCATCGAGATGATTCCCTGATAAATCTCTGCAGAAAAAAATACAACAAATCATCCCCCGAATAAATTTTGATTACGGCCTTGTTTTATAAACTTCTAGAGGATAGGACTTACAGGACACGGAGGGACAATAAGCTTATTAAAGAGCCAGGCACTGATCCATTTAAATGATTGTATGACAAATTCCTGAAATAGAGTTTCTGAAACATACCACATACACCTACTGCTGAACAGAATGTGGAGTTACCAACATAACACATTAATACAGTTATACTCACAAGTATAACTGTGATCAAGAAAGTGTGGCCAAACTAACCAACAAGAATGGCACGTACTCGCCTTGAGCTTGACCGATATCGTGAGGCAAAAGGAAATGCATATAAGTTTTGTTGAGGTTCATCTGATATAATCTTTACGTATACTTGGGAGTCGGCATGTCTTGCTAGGGGCCGCGCTACCGATTAGTGGACGAGTAGGAGTACTTGGGCCATGTCCAAGTGTACGTGAACCTATAGGGTTGCACTCTTAAAGGGTTAGGACTACCACGCCGCCGGCGCTAGCACTCCAACGCGTGGTGTCCCTACCCTGTACGCGTGGATACCTTGGAGGTATTGATGCGAAGCATCAGCACTAGGACGATCCGCAACTCGTGATGATCACAAGGAGCAGGAGGAGGAGACGTGCAGCTTCTACGACTACCACCGCACTAACACGCTACATCGACTCTACTTCTGCTATGAGTCTGCACATCTAGTGGTAACCCCGTGATCTATTACTAGCGGAGGTTCCTTGTTTACGTGGTAGATTTTTGAATTTGTGCTAGCGCAGCCTACCTGTGTTTCAACAGTGGTATCAGAGCCATCCCGTCTAGTTTTAGATTCGGATTTGATGCATATTGTGATATGTGGGAGTCATAGATGTGATCTATTACTATTTCTGTTGGTCGTTCTATATGATAGATTGTTTTTGGCGATGGTTGATATGATTGTCCATACGTGGTGGTCTCAAGATGGGTTCATGATCATTATTGCATGATTGTGTTTTCATGGTCGAATCACTACTTGCCTCTACTGGTTGGTTTCCACCATTGGGGCAGACAGTGATCGTAAATCCATGGAGCACGAGAAGATCAATCTGGTTGATCGAATCGGAGTTGCGATTGGAAAGGATTAATGTGCTTAATCCAATGCGATTTACATGGGCGGAACAATAGATTGGATCTCGAGTCCTAAAAAATTTATGAGGGCTACCACCCTGTGACCCAGAAAGAGACTACCGCTGTAACATCCCAATTTTCTGAGCTTTAAAAATCTTTTGAATAATATAGCATTTCGAAAATTCACCCAAGAGTTTATTTGAATTTAATTAAAAGCTTAATATGAACTTTCAATAGCAAAACAATTTAAAATAATTAATCTCAACATCAACCAATGTCAAAACTATTTTATTTGGATTCTATGTGCTTGGATATATTTTCTAGAATTTTTAGAACCGTAGCGCCACCGGAATCGAACTTTTAGAGTTTTGACAGGAGTTTCTTGTTTTGCCAATTGCGCCGCTGTCGTCCAAGCCCCATTGACGTTGACTGCATCGTCGAGTCCGTTGTCATGAGCTCTACCTCCAACACCCCTCCATGCCGTCGGAGAATCACCGGAGTGATTTCCCGACAATAGCCGAAGTGATCCGCCGCTCAAACCTCGCCGCCGGTCGCCTCAGTCGTCTCCGACCACTAGTGAGTGCACCGATAGGATCGCAATAACATCCTCTACACACTGGTACCACTCATCGCCAGCAAAGCGCTGCTGTTCGCCAGTTGCCATCAGGTCCAGAGCCGTTTTCGTCGTCGAGCCACGTGGCCATCCACGTCAGCTGGCCACATCAGTATCTGCGTACATGTGTCGCCTATGTGTCGCCATGTCAGCGGCCACGTCAGCGTGCACATGTACAGTCCAGCCCAAACCCTAGATCCAACTCAAATAGATCTATTCCACTGTGAGCCAAGTCAATGTAGTGTGGGTCCCACATATCAGTTGACTATTCCATAGGCCCATACACCGATAGACCGCTGGATCAGTTGCGTGGACCCAGTCTATAGACCAAGGGCCCACATGTCAGCCTCTAAACCTTTTTCTCTGGATTTATTTTAATTCCAAAATCAAGGATGACGTCAGCATTACGTCATAATCCGGAATTTCCAATAGGAAGATAATTCAGAATATTTCATAAATTCCAATTTTGGTTATTTCTTTAGATTTAGATCTTCTAAAAGCCATATCTTCTTCATCCGAACTCCGTTTGAGCTCATTCAAATTTATAAATTCCTCTAAATTCGAGCTCTATTTTACTGAGATTTTTATTTAATTTTTGGAGTTTGTTTTCCTCTCTATTTTTATTTATTTTATTTTTTTGCTTCGTTTGCGAGTAGACATTGATTCTTCGGGGAATCTTGTGGAAGGGGAAGTTCACCAAGACCAAGACCAGTACCAGGATCTATTCCAAGGCAAGTTGCACCTTTGATCATGTTGAACCCAGTTTTTAAAATTACTTTGATTCAATTATTGCATTTACTTTAAGTATTATCGTACGTAGCACCAACGTGGGTTGGTTAGATACGAGTAGCTTGCTTAGCCATGCAATGAGTCATACATATCATTGAGTTGCAATTATAAATTTGACTAAGTGATTATGGAACTTTGTGATAAAACTGTGTGTGTTGTGTGGTATTACTTGTTGATGGCATGTGTTGCACGTAACCAACAGGGTGGGAAAGGATTTAGACTGAGGCAAGTGGTGGATACTGTGTGATATGGTGGAGCTATGTGCGTGGGTTGTATGAATCTTTATGGCATAGTTAGAAATTGGAAGTCTTGCCTTGGTCAATTAAGGATTTAACTTTGTGCGCCATTGAAGTGAGCCTTACTGTACAACCACATACCTAATGGGATGGGCATAACTTAGTAAGTTACGGAGTCTTGATGATTGATTACTTAGGCATATAGGTTAAGCTGTGTGCTAGGGTGGAGGTGTGTTTCTGTCTTCATGGTGATTCATATTTATGAGTAGTTCATCGTCTTCAGGTCCAACGATGTATGATGGGCTAATTTCTTGTGTGAGCTTTGGTGCCGTCGGTAAAACACATCGGGAGTATCAATTGTTGAGATGAAGTTACTGAAACGTTTTGTTATGATTAGTGCTAGCTACACCGATTATATCGTGTGGGTAAAGTGTACAACCTCTGTAGAGTGTTAATATAGTTATACTCACAAGTATTGGAGTGATTTCAGCAAAGAAAATTGATCAGATATTGCACCTTGCAAATCACTGTGGGACATGTCTCTGGAAAGAAGGTCGTATTATGTTAATGCTACTATGTTAGAAACAAATAAATAGTGTGCTAGATAATTTAGAGCAAGGGTTTAAATCTGGATAATCACACACACCTAGATCAAAGATCCTTAGGCCCAGCTCTACTAGCAAGCAAAAGCAGTCTTAAATAGTACCCCACACACTTACAGAGATTTTACTCTTGATGTAACTCCATCACTTCTACATGTCAATCCACTCCATGTATAGGTTTCGGGTAAACATGGGTCGCCCATCCAGTTCTTCTTAACTCGGTACTCAGTTTTAATAGTCATCGTAGCGTCAACTAAATACCATAAAAATGAAATAGAACAAAACATCACATTAGCAAATAGTACAATAATTTAAGTTGACAGACCTATTAATTTGCATTGCATCTGCATGCATGAACAATGTAACTTGGTTTTGCTGCATGAGTTATCTGTGATGTTTCTCTTTTTTATTCTTCAATTTAATTTTTTTTTACCTATCTAGCACTAAAGCCACCCTGAAATCACATCGAAATATACATGATATGAGTGAAGTAATAGCAATACATATAAATTTTTGCACGAAGTTAACTACAAATTTTGAAATTTCAATAGTCTCATTTGTAATTTACATGTTTAGGGGTCAGCCACTAAAAAATTCTAGTGTCACAATTTTTGGTGTAAACTTCTGTAGGCAATATCTGAAATTTTAACAGGATAGTTAGACAATTTTAGAAGGGCATTGTCATATTTACAAGAGAGCGCTGATTGCAACACCTTGAAAGGAGTGGCCTGATTAAAGTAATTGTGAAAACAGGGAAACTGGTAGTTAAATTACTATTTCTAACAGTGCAATAAATTGATGGATGCAGATTTGGTGAGTAGAGAGGCATGTGTCCAACCTTTGCCAAATACTAAAAAAAAAGTTTGTGCTATTAAAAAAAATAAAGGAGTAGTGCATATAGTTTTATGTGCACTTGCATAAATTGGGTTGCAAAGCCATTTTCGAGGAACAGAACTAAAAACGACAAGTTGCAGATGTGAACAGTGCATATACTATTCACCTTGTAGCCTGTCATTTGCTCTTCTCTTCATTGTAGATGATTTTACATCTGATTTTTTGCAAGTGCACATGAATAATACATCCATAATTGTTTTGGCGATTTATGGAATGCTGTAAAATGTATTTTTCCTGAATTTTTCTTGGAAGGGCGGGCATCTGCTAACTCAAACATTTTTCCTAAATCTATTGTTTTTTTCATAGGAAGATTTTCTGTTTGTTGTTTCTCTTTTCATCTTTGTGTTTTTATCATTTGTTCTTTCTACATGCGAGCTTTGGGAATTGGGACTTCACAATTATTCGGCAAACTCTTGTACGTACCAGAACCATCATCTGGATTGTCAATTATATTAAACTCACGCACCCGCTGCACTTGGAAATCAGCGTAGTGCAGGTTGAGGTAGTACCCAGGCGCCCCCATCGTGGTCGGCCAGCTGGTAGGACCTGTGCGACGTCCCGTGTCATTACCCCGAGGGTAATCACACTTAGGCACACGGATTACTATTCGTTTGCCCAGTAGAACACTGCTCCAACGAATAGTAAACCATTTATCAGAGTTGCGCAGCAGAACAATAAGATAGAAACTGTACATCTTTATTACAGAAATAGCCACACAAGACTATAGTTCTTATTACAAGTATTACACTAATACAAAAGGGAACTTCTATGCTTCTTTCGCTTGCCCTGATGGACTGGTCGTCTATTCGTCCCACGTGTTAAAGATAGCACCCATCTCGCCCTGGTCATCAAAACCAACGCCTTCCTCTTCTACGGTTGTACTGGTACCTGCAAGCTCCTCATCCCGCTCGGAACAACTCCCGGCCGGATGTGGATCTAAGCAAAGGGAGAGATAGCAAGAGTGAGTACTATAGTGTACTCAGCAAGCATTAATAGCTAAAATGCATTTGATGACTCTAACTCTGGTCCTTATCAAAATTCCTACCTCATCTCTTATTCTGAAAATAGTTTTCAAAAACTTAGGTTGCAATTTTATTTCTGAAGAGACTACTTGTTTAGTCGGAGAGAAGAAAGACCCCTGGCGGTTCCTGTAGACTCCAATCCAGGAGACTGGCATGAATTCATGATTTGTTATAGCACTGCGCAGGCTTGTACCACTTTACCCATAGTAATTGAACCCTAAATGAGCCAGGTCCCCAGCATTTCCTTAGATGCGGGTTCAGGTTCAGAATACAGAACGTTTTCCAATTACGTGATTAAGTCTCCACCCATTACTTTACAGCCGATTGTCGAGACGTGACCTCCGTCATCCACCGAGTTTCCGGTAATGTTGGTTGGGTCGGATCTGCCCAATACCCAACACTCCACCTTACTACCCGTTGTGGAGAATCTTAATTACGTAAAGAGGTAGCATTTTCTGCCCGCCGAAACGGGAAGATGGTTGGTCTTGAATTCTGACCTCTGACCGAGTAAGAGTTTTGTTGGTCCTTATATTTTAACCATAGGTAAAAGGGTTCCCACCTCTTCCTCATCATTATTATCGCCGCCGTGTTCCCCGGCCCGGGCACCCTTTTACCAACCTAATAGTTCTCATCTCTTTTCTCTCTCATTTCTTATCTTCATCTCATTTTCTCGATTTGATTTTTGAGAAATAATTTTGATGCAATACATATAAGATAGAGCAATATACGGTTTACATTTAATATAGCTATGTTAATGAACAAGGGAGTAGCTTGCCTTCAAAAGAGTAGTAAAGCTCACTGTCGATAAAATCCGAATCAACTACTGCCGCCCGCGTCGGCTCGTCTGCTGCAAATATGCGACGAAACGGATAATAAATATTTAAGTAAATACTTAGTGACATCTTGGTGCTACTAATGTAATTTAGTTAGATGATTCTTTTCATTAGTGGATTTTTGGGTTAATAAATCCTTTTCGACTATCGCCATGTTAACACTCCCCGCCACTGTCGTTCCGGCATAACGGCTCTGGGGTTAGGACTAAAATACCCATGGTCTAAAGAACGACGAGAAAAGCTACACATAATCATATTTTAGTAAGTCTAACAAGTTTTATTTGTGTATTTACCTCTATTCGAATTTAGGATTACGACTAACAGATACATACGATCTAAAGAACGACGGGAAAAGCTATACACGACTGAGTTTTAGCAATTCTAGCAAATTGTATTTGCTAACTAATACTTATTGGATTTTATTTAAGCGCGAAAGTAAAACTGCCACTTTCTAAATAAACACCAAGTTAATTATCTCTAATATTCTACTTTAGCTAAACGATTTGCTAATTAGCTAAAATTAATGATCTAATTTTGATACAATCGAAAATTAGCACTCTAACAAATTTTATATGCGCTCAAACATCTATTTGATTTTATTTGGTACGGAAGTAAAAACTTCAACTCTCGAACTAATCACATATTTAATTATCTTGATTACTCCAATTTATCTAAACAATTGCTAAGAGTCAGGATTATTTGTCTAATCGAAATACATCTACAAATTAGCGCTTAAAAAAATGCACTTAAATTCTAATCCTAATTCTATTTACTCCTTTTAACCCCTACTCTCTCTAATTTCTCAACCGGCCACCCCTTCTCCTTTTATTCTCCACTCTCTTTCTCCTTCACTCTTACCTCTCCCTCACATCTGCTCTCCTTTTTTTTTCTGCCTCTCCCGATCTGGAATCACCGCCGCCATGGGGGGTGGGGGGCTCCTCTCGACAGCTCCTCTCCCACGGCTCCTCCGCCTCCTCCTCTCTCCCCGCCGGCTCCACCGCCGCCTCCTCTCTCCTTGTCGGCTCGGCGCATGATGGGGGCTACTGCAGTGGGCTCGGCCCATTCTTTCCGGCCCGCCGCCAAGCCCTCCTCCTCCCTCGAGTCGTGGGCTGAGGCCAGCCAGCCAGCTGCGCCCTGCTCGCCGCCTCGGCTCGGCTCCTCCTCGGCCCGCTGCTCGCCCTAAGCTCCATGTCCCCGCCCGCCCATTGCTCGCCACGCTCGGCCCATAGCATGGGCGCCTCGGTTCCTCTCGGTTCCCCATTAAGCCTACCTCCCTACCTCTCCTAACCCTCTTCTGAAGCTTGATTTTTTACTTTAGTTGATTTAATCGATTTGCTTAATGATGCTTGAATGGTATGCATGGCTAACTGTGGTTTGATTGCTTCTAGATGATGCAAATGGGAGGTCTTTGGTGGTGATTTGAGGGTTGTTTGGCGATGCAATACTAAGGTACTAAACCCCCGTGCTTGATGACTCTCAACCTTCCCCTCTGCTCTGTGATAACTTGAATATACTGAGGGTGGATGGGATTGATTACCTGATGCCTGCTGATTCAATGGATGCTAGTGGATGATTTAAACAAGCATATATGTGGGCTGGGTTACCTCCTTCTAGGGTTTTGGGGAGGGGGAGCAGGTTGTAGTGCCAGCTTGCTGGTGCTCTTTGCTTCCCTTCCTTTTGCTCCACTGGTTTGGGTGGTGGCTGTGGTGGGGATTCTCCTGGTGCTTCTGGTTGCTCCTGGTTCTCCCCTCCTCTGGTTGGGTTTTGATATTGGGCAAGAGGGTTGCGGCGCCGGCCCTGTACTGGTGCCCTCCCTTCTCCCCTGCAGTTTGGGCTTGCAGGTGGTGGTGGTATGGATGCTGGGCTCTTCCTCCTTGCTACCCTGATGCCTGGTTGCCTTGACCTTGGGGAATGGCAGAGGGGGTTTGTGAATGGAATGTGGCTTATGTGGGGGAATGGATTGGGGCTGCCTTCGGCTCGGTTCTTTCCTGCCTGTGCTCTCCCTCCTCTTGTGGCCAATGGTGATGAGAATGTGGAGTGTTGAGGCTGAGGGTGGTCTTATCCTATCTTGGGCTTGATCCTATCCTCAATGTGGTAATTTCATATTTACTGGCTTCCTATTCATATTTACCACAACCTTATCTACTTCCTTACTATCACTTCCTGTTCTGATGCATATGTGCTGAAATGATGATGCTGTGGGCAATATGGTTACCTCTGCGGGCTTTCCGGTTAATCGGAACTAAATACTGTGGGCGTTGGTTGAGGTTGCCCGATGATGTGTTGAACAGAGGGCGATAATGAATAGGAATGTATTGATGGCTTTTAATGTGGCTAAGGTAATTGAAACCAGGTGGGTGTTGGCTTCCACGACGCGAATGATGACAACCCCAAAAGTTATGGGTGCCTACTAGCTTAGGTTGGTTTGGATATCTTGGTTACCACAGATGCTGAGACTACTTTGATGGGTCGAGCCATCTTGGCGATCGAGGACCAGCTAACTTAGGTTAGTATGGAAGACCTACTGAACTCAGGGTATACTGACGGCAATCCTCCTCTTCTACTCTAACTAGCACTACTATTTTCGGTTTTACTAATAACTCCTTGAGCTCTAGGTTGAAAAACAGGAAAGGCGGAGGATGGCCAGATGGAATGACAATGAATCCTCGGTCAAATGAATGCAAGCACCTTCAGTTGAAATTTACTTAACTCTTGTAATTGATGTTTGTAAAGGAGTTGAAATATTAATTATACATGAAGCATTGGATTGTAATATTTGATTTCTGTTTTGTAATTGGACTGTTTGTATAATTGTGATGTGAATAAGAATATTTGCTTACTTACAACGTTCAAAGCGTTAATTACGCGATTAAAAGATTACTGCGATCATGCTTTGCAATTATTTAATGAATTTTTAATTTAGCTAATTACCGATTACTGTTGATTAGTTTAGCTTAATTACACGGGTTCTCACATCCTCCCCCCCTTGGAATAATTTCGTCCCCGAAATTGGACTTTCTTCCGAGGAGGTTTTGTGGTAGACTTCGTTCTTCGTTGTTCCTCGACGTGGCTTCACTGACAGAATGACCTTTCTCTTGTGCCCCACATGAATGGATAGCCTTGTTCCGTGCCTTTCAATCCTCTTGTCGGACTCTAATCCCGCAGTAATGCAATCGTGTCCCTTCGAGTTTTCTAACGGACGTTGGTTTAGTTTCGCAATTGATACCTACTTCTTGGGTAGTTAATCAATCTAAACAGAATTACTTCTAGTCCGCTCGCCTTTATAACAACGCGGTTTACCAGGGGCTTGGTATTGTGGAATGCAAACTCTCTTATGGACATTTCCACGAGCTCAGAATATTTTTTTGTATGAGATATATAAAGAAGGGAATTTCCTCCAAAATCTAAAAGGATAATGCTATGGAAAGTGAAGATAATGGTGTACCCGTTACTGCACTTGGTGCTTCTCCAGTCTGTTTGGCAATCATATGAGTCAGACGTGTTTGTCCTCCTCTTCCAACTCCTTTCATGATGGATTGGTTGCCTCTGGTGGTTCGGTGGTTGATTCTTGGTGTCTTTGGGGTAGGTGGTATTGGCACATCGATGGGCGTGGTGGGGTTCGGATGTCCTTTGTAGTTGGGGGCATTCAACTTTTTGGTGTCCCGTCTTTCATAATGGAAACATGCATCGATATCTTCGTGCAATCCTTTGTTAGGTGGCTTCTTCCTCTACACTTTGCACATCTAGGTGCTAATGCCATTTGTTGCTGCTGGGCTATGGGTCTTTGGAAGGATGGATTGAAGGGTCTTGGTCTGAGTGGTCCACCTCGAAGTGGTAGTTGATGCTGGGTTATTGGTATCTGACATTGTGGGTTGAAAGGTTGCTGTTGAGGTGGTTCATATCGTGGCGGTGGTTGTGGCGGCATAGGTGAACGAGGTCTACGGGTAGGTGAAAGTTGGTGGTCGGTTTTGGCTTTCTTTCTTCATTCTTCAGTTAAGTTGGAATGCTCATTCTCCAAGATTATGGCTCTATCGACTAAATTTTGAAATTCAACGATTTTGTGGACGGAAAGGAGCATCTTAAGATCAGGGTGCACTCCCTCCAGGAATTTCTCTATCCTCTTTTCCTCGGTGTCTATGTCGGCTGGAGCATAACGGGAGAGTTCATTGAATTGGTTAAGGTATTCTATTATCTTCTTCTCCCCTTGAGTCAAAGTTCTAAATTCCCGCTTTTTTAGCTCCATACTTCCCGTCGGCACATGGGTTTCTGTGAACCTTAGTTTAAATTTGTCCCATGTAATTGGTACATTCACTTGACATGGTTCTGGTAGTAGTTGAGCCACCAATTAGTCAAGGTCGGTCCAATTGATGTGGCGATATCGTACTTTCTCAGATCCGAGCACCCAACGGTATCCAGTTTCTTCTCTACTTCAACTAGCCAGTCACTTGCATCCAGTGGATCGGTGGTTTTGGCATATGTGGGAGGGCAAGTTTGGAGAAAATCACCCAAACTAACCCCGCGTGCTGGTGGAGAGGTATTAGGTGTCGTTCGAGTCAGCAAGGCCTCTATAAAGCAGTTTTGGTTTTCTTGGGCTTCTCTTCTGGAATTTTCCATGGACCTGAGAACATCTGCCATTACTCCTAGCGGGTCTGTTGCTCTTGCGGTTGGCTGGTGGCTGGTTTCATGAGTTGGAGTGGTTCTGGGTTGGCTTGGTACTGTCTCATTGAGGTCTAAAAGTGGGTTTCCTGTTGGTGTGTCCTGCGGTAGTAGTCCCAGTCTTAATTCCAAATCTCGATCGATATTTCCTTGACCTTCCATCCTGTAGGGGGAGGTGTCAAGAATTTGTTACCTTAGTGGTTATGTTGGTGGCATATTCATTTTGAGGAGTCTGTTGATGGTAGTATTAACTCTTTATTCTTCAGCAGTAATTTGTGGTAGAGAAGAAGGCATTACATTTATCTGGTAGAAGTTAACCGCGGTTGGTTTGCATTAATCCATACACAAGAGGCAAATAAAACCAAGAAACAAGAAGATGCAACAAGATCCAAATCCTATTCTAGCTGAGTCTCTCGTGCTCAGTTACGCTTGAGATCCCGTTCTCAAGACCGCCCAAACCACGTGTTTGGGACCGCTCAGAGCTTGCCTCTGAGTGCGAACCTACACTACCCTGGATCCACGTGCCTAGGTACGCTCGAGATCCCGTTCTCGAGACCACCCAACTGCATGTTAGGAAACGCTCAGGGCTCATTCCTGAGTACGCCCAAGACTTCGCTCCTGGGTACGCCAGAGCTGCACGCTCGGAGTGCCACGGACCACTCGTCCGGGAAAACTGATATGCAAAAATGGGATAAGTCATATTTTTACATCGTCAGCCTTTAGGTGTTCTCTTTAAGTATACTTGCTTTCTTTTAAAATGCTGACGGATTTAATTTAGTGATACAGATGAAGAGATAAGAGATGCTATGGGTATGGTCCATACTTATCCAACAAGTGGAAGAGCAGATCCATGCCCGAGTTCTACTCCATGCCTCTAACCCAGACATGAAAGCTTAAGATCTTATATTGATACTCCCCTGCCTACCATCTGCAATCTTGGATCATATGTTGGATGGCTAGCCTAACAGGTTATTTAGCAGATATAACAACACAAAGCCTAAGATGAGGCATACGTTTTCCCCGCACTCTCTCAAATGGAGAATTAGCTTAAAGATGGTTCTATGTTAGCAGGAAGGGCACTTAAAGAAAAGGTAGGCTTTTTAACATAATATTTTTGAAAAAGGGGTTGAGAATGGAAATTGATATAGAGATGAGAGTTAGTAAATAATGAGTGCAATATAGCAAGCGAGAAACACACCTAAGTTCTTGCTACAGTTTCTATTTTATTAGCGTGGCCCGATCTTATTGCTCTGATACCAGCTGCGACGCCCCGTGTCATTACCCCGAGGGTAATCACACTTAGGCACACGGATTACTATTCATTTGCCCAGTAGAACACTGCTCCAACGAATAGTAAACCATTTATCGAGTTCTTGCAGCGAACAATAAGATAAGCTCAGACATCTTTATTACAGAAATAGCCACACAAGACTATAGTTCTTATTACAAGTATTACACTAATACAAAAGGGAACTTCTATGCTTCTTACGCTTGCCCTGATGGACTGGTCGCCTATTCATCCCACGTGTTAAAGATAGCACCCATCTCGCCCTGGTCATCAAAACCAACGCCTTCCTCTTCTACGGTTGTACTGGTACCTGCAAGCTCCTCATCCCGCTCGGAACAACTCCTGGCCGGATGTGGATCTAAGCAAAGGAGAGATAGCAAGAGTGAGTACTATAGTGTACTCAAAGAAGCATTAATAGCTAAAATGCATTTGATGACTCTAACTCGGTCCTTATCAAAATTCCTACCTCATCTCTTATTCTGAAAATAGTTTTCAAAAACTTAGGTTGCAATTTTATTTCTGAAGAGACTACTTGTTTACTCGGAGAGAAGAAAGACCCCTGGTGGTTCCCGTAGACTCCAATCCAGGAGACTGGCATGAATTCATGATTTGTTATAGCATCACAGCAGCTTGTACCACTTTACCCATAGTAATTCTGAACCCTAAATGAGCCAGGTCCCCAGCATTTCCTTAGATGCAGGTTCAGGTTCAGAATATAGAACGTTTTCCAATTATGTGATTAAGTCTCCACCCATTACTTTCTGTCGGTGTCCAGAGACGTGACCTCCGTCATCCACCGAGTTTCCGGTAATGTTGGTTGGGTCGGATCTGCCCAATACCCAACACTCCACCTTACTACCCGTTGTGGAGAATCTTAATTACGTAAAGAGGTAGCATTTTCTGCCCGCCGAAACGGGAAGATGGTTGGTACTGAATTACGGCCTCTGACCGAGTAAGAGTTTTGTTGGTCCTTATATTTTAACCATAGGTAAAAGGGTTCCCACCTCTTCCTCATCATTATTATCGCCGCCGTGTTCCCCGGCCCGGGCACCCTTTTACCAACCTAATAGTTCTCATCTCTTTTCTCTCTCATTTCTTATCTTCATCTCATTTTCTCGATTTGATTTTTGAGAAATAATTTTGATGCAATACATATAAGATAGAGCAATATACGGTTTACATTTAATATAGCTATGTTAATGAACAAGGGAGTAGCTTGCCTTCAAAAGAGTAGTAAAGCTCACTGTCGATAAAATCCGAATCAACTCTCGCGCTGCGCGTCGGCTCAAATCTGCTTTACAAATATGCATTTAAACGGATAATAAATATTTAAGTAAATACTTAGTGACATCTTGGTGCTACTAATGTAATTTAGTTAGACGATTCTTTTCATTAGTGGATTTTTGGGTTAATAAATCCTTTTCGACTATCGCCATGTTAACACTCCCCGCCACTGTCGTTCCGGCATAACGGCTCTAGGGTTAGGACTAAAATACCCATGGTCTAAAGAATGGCGAGAAAAGCTACACATAATCATATTTTAGTAAGTCTAACAAGTTTTATTTGTGTATTTACCTCTATTCGAATTTAGGATTACGACTAATAGATACATACGATCTAAAGAACGACGGAAAAGCTATACACGATGAGTTTTAGCAATTCTAGCAAATTCTATTTGCTAACTAATACTTATTGGATTTTATTTAAGCGAAAGTAAACCGCCACTTTCTAAATAAACACCAAGTTAATTATCTCTAATATTCTACTTTAGCTAAGCGATTTGCTAATTAGCTAAAATTAATGATCTAATTTTGATACAATCGAAAATTAGCACTCTAACAAATTTTATATGCGCTCAAACATCTATTTGATTTTATTTGATGCGAAGTAAAACTTCAACTCTCGAACTAATCACATATTTAATTATCTTGATTACTCCAATTTATCTAAACAATTGCTAAGAGTCAGGATTATTTGTCTAATCGAAATACATCTACAAATTAGCGCTTAAAAAAATGCACTTAAATTCTAATCCTAATTCTATTTACTCCTTTTAACCCCTACTCTCTCTAATTTCTCAACCGGCCACCCCTTCTCCTTTTATTCTCCACTCTCTTTCTCCTTCACTCTTACCTCTCCCTCACATCTCTCTCCTTTTTTTTTCTGCCTCTCCCGATCTGGAATCGCCGCCGCCATGGGGGGGGGGGGGCTCCCTCTCCACGGCGCTCCTCTCCCACGGCTCCTCCGCCTCCTCCTCTCTCCCCGCCGGCTCCACCGCCGCCTCCTCTCTCCTTGTCGGCTCGGCGCATGATGGGGGGCTACCGCCCTTCCTTCTCCCCTGCAGTTTGGGGCTTGCAGGTGGTGGTGGTATGGATGCTGGGCTCTTCCTCTTTGCTGCCCTGATGCCTGGTTGCCTTGACCTTGGGGAATGGCAGAGGGGGTTTGTGAATGGAATGTGGCTTACGTGGCGGAATGGATTGGGGCTGCCTTCGGCTGGGTTCTCTCCTGCCTGTGCTCTCCCTCCTCTTGTGGCCAATGGTGATGAGAATGTGGAGTGTTGAGGCTGAGGGTGGTCTTATCCTATCTTGGGCTTGATCCTATCCTCAATGTGGTAATTTCATATTTATTGGCTTCCTATTCATATTTACCACAACCTTATCTACTTCCTTACTATCACTTCCTGTTCTGATGCATATGAGCTGAAATGATGATGCTGTGGGCAATATGGTTACCTCTGCGGGCTTTCCGGTTAATCGGAACTAAATACTGTGGGCGTTGGTTGAGGTTGCCCGATGATGTGTTGAACAAAGGGCGATAATGAATAGGAATGTATTGATGGCTTTTAATGTGGCTAAGGTAATTGAAACCAGGTGGGTGTTGGCTTCCCTGACGCCGAATGATGACAACCCCAAAAGTTATGGGTGCCTACTAGCTTAGGTTGGTTTGGATATCTTGGTTACCACAGATGCCGACTACTTTGATGGGTCAGGCCATCTTGGCGATCGAGGGACCAGCTAACTTAGGTTAGTATGGAAGACCTACTGAACTCAGGGTATACTGACGGCAATCCTCCTCTTCTACTCTAACTAGCACTACTATTTTCGGTTTTACTAATAACTCCTTGAGCTCTAGGTTGAAAAACAGGAAAGGCGGAGGATGGCCAGATGGAATGACAATGAATCCTCGGTCAAATGAATGCAAGCACCTTCAGTTGAAATTTACTTAACTCTTGTAATTGATGTTTGTAAAGGAGTTGAAATATTAATTATACATGAAGCATTGGATTGTAATATTTGATTTCTGTTTTGTAATTGGACTGTTGTATAATTGTGATGTGAATAAGAATATTTGCTTACTTACAACGTTCAAAGCGTTAATTATGCTATTAAAAGATTACTGCGATCATGCTTTACAATTATTTAATGAATTTTTAATTTAGCTAATTATCGATTACTGTTGATTAGTTTAGCTTAATTACGTGGGCTCTCACAACCTGACCATGAGAAGTTGAGAGAGATGGAGGTAACGTGACGGCGGTTTGGAGGACTCCGGTTGGCACCTCAAATAGGTCGCTTGGGTTGCGTTTAATTGTCCCTGTTGTCGATAGATTGAGCCACCCTGACATACCTTGCGACGGCCACCACAGTCGATCAATGGGATCATCCGGATACCTGAAAAAGTGATAATAGGATAATTTGGGGGTGTCTATTTATAAGTTGACTGATATTTTTAAAAATATGTCACATTTTCTGACTGATAGATCAAAATTAGAATAGGATAAACATACATCTCAAAGCTATCAATCCAGTAGCCTTGAACTTAACAAAAATTAGGCAAATTACAAATTGCAAAACTGTCAACATATCATGCGATTTTAGAAACGTACGATGCAGTTCACTCTTCTTCATTTGTTTATGCATATTGTTAAATGTTTACTGAAAAAATCGTCAATTGGCAAAACGAAATGGAGAGAAAATATTACTATCTGAACTTTATATTACCTTAGTAGACTGCTTGCACCCATGCTGTGTCGTTGCTGGAGTGCGATAGACTGGTTGGTCATGGCTGCTGGATACAGTGAACTCTTCATCTGCCTCATCTCCACTGACGATATGAAGGGGGTTCCATTGCCAATGTCTATCAGGCAAACTGATATCGAATTCACCACGGCGACAGCGATCACCTCAGCGGTGTAAGTCATGTCTACGCTATTGACAATGACCCGGCCCCAGAAATGAAGCCCCATGTAGAGATCAAACGCCAGTGGCGACCTGACAAGATCATGCCTCTTGCCATCGTAGTTGCCATGCATGAACGTTGCTCTTACAAGATACTTGCCACCAGTCATGGCAGGAGACAAGCTGTAGCAGTTTCGACCACCATTGGGGAAACTTCTGAGATTCAAACCTGACTTGAACAATTCCTGTCCATTGTATTCCGGAGAGATGTTGTGGTTCTCTCCTGTGTCTATGTACCCATCGTCCGAGGTATAATTAAGACCGGTTTTCTCATCCAGGTAGCTAGAGCCACTAGGAAGCCCACAATCAATGCTTATAAAGCTTTCATCTATATGGAGGAGGAACGAGTGTCATTTGCACTCAATATGTTAAGTAAATCAATTGAATTATTAGCATAAAAGAAGTACTCCAGTAAAAAAAAGTTGACAACCGAAAATGCGTAATCAAACTATTTCAATTTTGACCAGTGATATCTTTATGAGTGTTTAGAATGGCCATGTGAAAATGATATACGTAGATTTATCTCGGAGTATATGCTTTTTACAATTTTATTTTACTAGGGTTTAAGAATATGTTACAGTAGAGACCATGTAAATGTCCAAAACAGGAGTGGATCCAGTTCTAGATTAACATCTTTGATTCAACGCTAGAAATTATCTCCCCCTCAATTTTAATTAAAATAGAAGAAGGCGTTCTTTATCTTGTTTCAAAATATAAGACCCCGTCCCAAATCAAGAGTGCATTTAATAACTATTTTCAACTAATATCCCTACTAATTACCACTTCCGTTCTAATATAAGTCGTTTTAGTTTTGGGTACAAAAATTAAGGATTGAGATAAAATAACTTTGGTGCCCTTGCATTCATTCGAACTTTTTTTTTATTAATTAACTCTTTTTTAATTTTTATTTTAAAGTTAACCCTTGATGAACTTTATTTCCAATTCTGACCTTTTTGGTCACGTCACCACTCGTGGCGTGACAAAATAACATTGTCACGTCATAGGATAAGTCTTCAAAATAACACTTTTGGTCACGCCACCACCCGTGGCGTGACAAAAGCCACGGGTGGTGGCGTGACCAAAGGGGTTAGAATTGGAAATAAAGTTCACTGGGGGTTAACTTTAAAATAAAATTAAAAAAAGAGTTAATTAATAAAAAAAATTCCATTCATTCCTACCCTTGGAACACATGAATAAAGAAAAAGGGAGGGGTTGTGATATAGACCTTATTTATTCATGAGAATATGACGAGTATTCATTCAATAAGGATATAATAGAAAGAAGTGAGACAAATGTCAATCTCTTGCCTTGGCTTTTCAGTTTCTTAATCTACGTGAATAGTGAAAGAGAAAATCCATTCATTGCCACCGAATAAGTCTTAATTTCACGATATACCACCGAATAACTTTGTATTCATTCCATGCCACTGGTTTCAAATTTTCTTTACAATATACCATCACTGTCATCCACGATGTCAATTGCTTGTCGTTAAGAGTGCGCAAAGACCATTTTGCCCCTGTGAACATGTCAGTATCTCATCTTGCTCTGTATCTGCCAATGGGACCCACATGTAAGAGCCTTCTACTTTAGACCCCCTCTCTCCTATTTCTTTTCTCTCCCTCCATCGAGATTGTTTTTCTCTCTCCCTTTCTCTCTCACACGTACACCCAGGATGAACAGGCCTCAGGCTAGGTGGACTATAGCCTGGGGCCTAAGGATCACTGCAGTACTACCCCCATTACATAGGTCCAAGTAGTAGTAGTCCAGCCAGGGGCGCACGCCCAGCTCGGGGCTAAGGTGTTTACCAGGCTACCTCAACCTCCCATCTCCCTGTGGCCTAGCAGGAAGCAACACAGCTGCGCAGGCCCATCCAAGCATCGAAGGATCAGAAGCACAACAGAATCCTATCGATCGCTCGCCTTGCCGCCCATCGCTCGCACGGTCGCTCCCAATCGCTCGACCTCGCATCCTCGCGTGTGGACTGGTACAGAAAGCCCCTGCCGTCGACGCTCCTTAGGGGCTCGCCGCCGTCGGCCCGCTGCCTCGGGCCCTCGAAATCGACAAGATGGGGACGAACAGTCGGGCAAACAAACCGGAGAGGCAAGCGTCAATCTGGTACTCCATTACTCCCTACTCCCTTTCCCCTTTGATCCTTCATCCTTCTAATGAAATATGAATGAATGCCATGTGTTATGTGTTTTTTCTATGTAGGAATTGTTGAATTGGTACCGAATTAGAGATACAAAATGAAGGGGACCAAGACATTGTTATCTTATTTTCCAATACAAGCATGGTCCAACCAATCTCCTCTGAAAATAGTTGGAACTGGAGCTACTAACACAGAGCAAAACAATCCTCGTGTTGAATTAAATCCAAATGATATTGTTGTCGACCTTGGGCTTCGGAAACCAACAATAGGGTAGAATGAACCAAATCTTCGTTATTTAGGCACTCAAATTGTATTTCTCTACTATGCTATATTTTTTCTCGATCTTCTTACTATTTTGTTGTATCGCTAAGCATAGGGCTCAAATTTCATATCAATTGTGCACAATGTTCACCAAAGTGCTAGGCGGAAAATGGACGGAGACTGACCACCTAGCACCTAGCCAGCCTAGGCGGGGCCTAGTCGTCCGACCCAACACCAAGTAGGCAGTAGCATGTACCAGGCAACCAGGAAGATTAGGCAACGATAAAGTAGTAGACATACGGTAGGAAATAGACTAAGAAATAAAAATAGCAGCAAAACCGAGGAGACAGCTAGCAAAACTATAGGCAGTAGGAAATATAGACTAAGAGAGAGAAAAGGGACAGCAAAACCGAGGAGGCAGCAAGCAAAAAAGAAAAAAAAGAAAGGCAAAGATGGCGTGCAGGACAGCAAAAAGTAGACTAAGTCTTAGCTTTCAAGTCTCCAGCTCTCCTCCAACAAAAAGCAAAGAAAGTAGTAAAGCAGGAAAAGTAAAAAAGCAAATGGCAGAGATGGTACCACACTACACCACTGTAATGTCCCAATTTTTTCCTGAGCTTTTGAGTTTTTTAAAAATAAAAATAACCATTTGGTTTGTTGAATTTGCTCAAGTTTAACTTGGAGATTTTGGAAATTTGCAGCAGTTTAATATGAATTAATCCAACTTCAACTAATTCGAGTTTGGTTCTTTTGAGTTGCTGGAGCTTGCTGGTGTTAGAATCTCCTTTCCTTGTTTGCTCCAGACTTCCCTCTCGTTTGGACCTCCCTTCCGTTTGGACCTCCCTATCTGTCTAGACCTCCCTTTTGGTTTGGACCTCCCTCTTGTTTGGACCTCCCTTCCGTTTGGACCTCCCTCTCTGTCTAGACCTTCCTTTTGGTTTGGACCTCCATCTCGTTTGGACTTTGGACCTCCCTTCTGTTTGGACACCTCCCTCTCTGTCTAGACCTCCCTTTTGGTTTGGACCTCCCTCTCGTTTAGACCTCCCTTTGTTCGGACCTCCCCCCTCCCCCAGTCCAAGACCTCCCTGGGTGGTCCTAGCGACCACCCCTTGGGTCACGACCACCCTCTTGGTCTTTTTGCAAAGACCACCCTCTTGGTCTTTTTGCAAAGACCACCCCTTGGGTCGCGACCTCCCCTTTGGTCACGACCTCCTCTTTGGTTTCACCACCCTCCTGAGCTTTGGCTAGTCCCACCTGTCAGTCTTGCTCACCTTCTCCTCCCTTCCATCGCGTCGCTGCTGACGCCCAAGTTCTAGCGCATTAAATGCTGTTGCGTCGTATTAAATGCTGTCCTTCTGCGGTACCTGTTTCCCCCTCTTGTCTCCTCCCAGACCTGCTCCCATCCCCTCCTTCACCTACCCTTGATCATGCATTTCTGAGTCTCAGTGGCTCTCCTCATTTTCTCCCTGGCTATAAAAGCCTAAGCAGCCCTCTTTCATTACCTTTTCCTCACCCAGCTCTCTTGCTCTCTCGCTCTCGCCAGTTTCGTCGTGCTTGAAGTTTCGCCAAGGAGTTCGCTGAAGCAGCGTCGTCGCCTCCTTGTTGCCAAGGAGTTCGCTGGAGTCCTGCGCTGCCACCCCCTCACCGCCGCAGAGTTCACCAGAGCGCCCACACCGTTCGCCGTCCTCCTCCCATATTTTCTCTCTCTGTGTGTCTGGGTGAGTTCCTCCGTGCCTTGTTCTCTTTTTAATCTTACAACCACGTCGCGTAGTTGTGTATTTCTCACAACCACGTTGCGAAGTTGTATCCTTGTACGACCACGTTGAGTAGTCGTATCCTGCTTTGAATCTCCTCCTCAGGACCTCCTCCTTAAGACCTCCTCCTCAAGATCTCCTCCTTTGGACCTCCCCCTTTGGACCTCCTCCTTTGGACCTCCTCCCGAGAGCCCGTTTATAGTTCTTTTGTTCCTGTGTTACTCTTTTGTTCTAGTTTGGTAGTTTTGGTTTTATTTGAATTCGTTGTATTTATTTGGCTCTTTTTCGCACGTGTAGATTCCGGCTTCTCTGAAGAGTTCGTGGACCCGACGACCTCAACCGAAGCATCTCCACTCTTCATCGAAGGCAAGTCGTAGACTTTTGATCATGTAGAACCTAGTTTTTTGCAAAATTATATTGTTTTATACCAACCTGCATGGCTATTTGTATAAAAATGGTTTGGGAATTAGCTAAACACCTACTCGACAGTATGACTCCTTGAATATTTGTGATGACATGTGGACATGTACTCTTTAGACCACCATCGGTTGGGTAACCTTAGTTGGACCTCTTTGTGATAACCAACATGGGTGCATATGTTGCTTAGACCTGCTTAGTTATGCAATGTCTCTCGATCACTTGTCTCAATAATGAATTCGACTAAGTGACTATGGAACTGTGGCACATGTTGCTTTGGCATGTGTTGTCTTGGCAAGCGTGGCCCTAGCATGTGTTGCCGTTAATAAAACTTGTTGTGCCATGACTAGAGTGGTCATTTGGCCGGGTTGAACCCAAACTATTTTCGCTCGAGCGAGTGATCGTGCAGTAAAGGGGGTGCAGGAAGCACATTGGGATGAGGAGGTCTCGCTTGAGCATCCACTAAGGACTTAACCTTGTAAGCCATTGATTCGGGTCATACCGTGCAACCACAAGACCATTATGGGGTGGTCTTGGCCAACTAATTGGCAATGCTTTGCCTTGGTTCCATTTTGGTGGAAATATGTAAGACATGGGATGGACACGCACACTTGGCGCAAGAGGGGGCCAGGAAAGCGAAACCTTAGCGAGCGGAACCGAGTCAAAGCAGAACCTTGTAAAGGCTTTGTCACGAGCTCTAGTCTGCTTACCTAGTGAGCAGGGGCATCGACGGGTGCCAAACAAACTAGAGAGGTCGTGTCTTGTGGGTAAAGTTGTACAACCTCTATAGGGTGTAAATCTATTCGAATAGTCGTGTCCCTGATTATGGACATGCCTGGTGATTTCACGCAAGGGGTAGACTTTCTCAAAACTTGTTGGTCTTGGCTGGTTCCGAGTGGTCTGGCTCATGACCAGGGTCGTCGTGAGTTGTCTGGGAAGTGACTAGGGTGGTCACGAGTGGTTTTCAAAGAACTTATTTACTTATGTGCTAATCTTTCACTTGTGCTTTGCAATCTACTTACTGTATTTCAAGTCAATACTGTTTTCTGCAAAGTAAGCCTGAAGACCTCCTTGTCAAGCCTTGCATGAATACTATTTGCATACATTTCCCCTACGGCTTGCTGGGTACATTCAAAAGTACTCACGGCTTGTGCCCTTTGGTTAATCAACAGCTGAAGAAGACCCAGGGAGCTCCAACCTCTTCAAAGAGGAGGTCTTCAAGGACCTCTCGTGCTAGGGGAGGTCTTTGACGACCAGGCGTGCTAGGACGTCCTCCACTCTATTGCCTGTGGGCATGTCGAATGGCCACCACGTGTTCTTTTATTTCCACTGTGAGCTCTGGTGTTGTAGCCCTATGCGGCAGACCTCTGTAACAAGCTTGACCATAAGGTGTTTTGTTGCTATTATTGTTAATTTTTTTGCTTCTTCTATAGTTCGTTGTATGGTTGTGATGACATCATTGTTGATTGCTGTGTGGGCCAGCCACTGATCATGGGACTAGTCCGGTATGCATAGTGGGTCCCGGGGGTTGTTTACCTGGGGCGTGACAACCACTCCCCTTCATCTTCCTCCTCCCACACCTACGTCAAGTCTTCAGTTCCTTCCTTCGACCCCTCGACAGATTCACCCTCTCTTACTTCAAGTCTCTAGCTCCTTCCTCCTCCAACTCCTCGCCAAATTTGGCAAAGGCGGATAACGGGTAGAGGGGGAACAAGTGACAGCCAGAGGGAGGTCTCCTTCGTCACCTCCTCCACTGGCCGACAGACGTGACACCTGGAGCCTTCGACCGCGTTGTCGACACCTGGGGCCACCGCGCCTGGAGCCGCCTGGGTATGCCTTGGACCGGCGTTGACCGCCTAGGCGGGGTCAGCGCCTAGGGTGCCATTTGCCCGGAATTGCGGTGGCGGGGCTACGCCTAGCGCCTAGGCGGGCGCCTAGGGGAACACTGATTGTGCATTTGCGCTATACCTTTTTGTTATGACTTCACGTGAGTAGTATTTGGACAAGTTTTACATCATTAGAATTTAGCCCGGGGCTTGGTGGAATCCTGGTTCCGCCATTGCACACCCCCACCCAACTCTGCCATCATCCAACCAACAGCGTTCAGCTCCATCTGTGTGGATAGGCCACCCTCTGGTGACCACCTCCATCTCACGACTCCCTGCCCTCATCCCATTAGGCGCTGAGGTGCATGTTGGTTCTGAACTTGGGGTGGTGACGAGGGTGGCGCTTGCAATGGGTGAGGATGATGTTTTCGGCATGGGCCTGAGCTAGCGGGGCACAACGATGTTGATGCACCTTGGGAGCAGGCAAAGAGCGCACATCCAGTTCACCCCTGATAACAAATCTATAGGTACCCTGGACCTGGTCTGGGGTCACACCTTGCACCGGGTCTGGGATCACGCCGCGTACTAGGTCCGGGCAACAAGACGGCAAGCCAGAAGTCCGCGGACACAATTTTGGGACACGAGCGAGCAAGGGCAGGGGTGATGAGGGCCCAATCCAGGGAGCAACAGGAGGAAACGAGCCAGGATCCAGTGAGTGGCATCCTCGCGAATCTGGGGCCAGGGGAAGTGGGCGGATTCAGAGTGGGGATCCCAACTCCTGACTTAAGCGAAGGGCGCACGGCTCAAGTGTCATGCCCGGATCTAGAATTGAGGCGGATGCGTGGGGAATTTAGGGATGAAAGTGGACACGGGTTGTCCACAAGCCCGCTTAACCTGCTCCACAAAAAAGACTAAGCGGGTGTTTGTGGGCCAATTGCTAATTCTAAGTGGCTGGTGTGGACAACCCGCATAGTCCACGAAGTTTGTGATAGGCCCACCAGGACTATCCTCCATGTCGATTGAGTCCCTTCCCAGTCTTGCTCGACTTCTACAATCATTGGGATCTTTAAATACAAGGCGTTAGAGGCAGAGATGGTGGCGCCTCCTCTTCATCCAACCCAGAATCCAGGGCGATGGTGCTCACAAAGGCCAAGGAGATCGTCGCCTCCACTCCTGTCATCGTCTTTAGGCCTCTCTCTCTCTCTCTCTCTCTCTTGTATCGATCACTCTTGCCATGAACAAACGCTACTGAACTCTTCTTAGGAGAACAAATACTACTATACATGCAAAAATTAGTTCTTGAGAAATGAAAAGGGAAAGGGGAAGGGGGGAGGTGGAGGAAGAAGAAGAGATCCTATCGCTATTTCCATCTCTTTTCCTTAGTCGCTTGCTTACTCGCGATCGGATCCCTATGAAGTTACCTGACTGACATGACAATGTTTTTTGGGGCAGATACTGTGTCATTGAACAATGGAGGGAGACTAGTGCCTCTACTGACTAAGGCTGGAGCAATCGCCAGTTCTGCTGCGAAGACAACTAGCACTGCTTAGCTCGACCTGAGAGTTGTCTCATGTTATGAAATACATAAAAAAGGTGGACGTTTCGCAAGTTCAGAACTTGTTATTGTCTAGCATCCTAGTTCAGAACTTGTTGTTATCTAGTATCATGGAGTAACTGTTCAGTCTCCGTGTGAAACTCCTTAGACATCAATCAAATTATCTTCGTGCTAATAGTGTTTGGCTCCCCACATGATTGTCGTTCTTCTCGATATATACAATCCGAGAAGCCAAAATGCAATAGATATATCAGAATCTGTAGAACAATTCCTCGTACGAAACAACACTGGAATGTAAACATTGAAAAGGACTGAATTGGCTTTACAATTGTGCACGATCACGATGCTTCCCATCAGCATGCACCGATCGAGATGACCAGATACACGCCGTAATTTATGCACCAAATCAAGCATTCTACCATCGGCCACCATTTTCAGGTACACCTTGTACACCACCAGCTCTTTGTCTTCACTGCTGCACACCTTGGCCGTGGGCAACTCCATGTACGGGAAGTTCGGCCCGAACCCATATTCCTCCATCCACCACTCCATCCACGACACCGGCCTCACCATCTCGTCGTCCTCCCGGTACTAGAACATGCATCGGTAACCCACGTCCCTGCGCTTATGCCCGCGTAGTTGCGGGCTAGTGGTCGCCTTATGCCTGCATAATGCTCAGCGGGCCATCGTATTTGCCCGCGTAACACTAGGCGGCCGGTATGGGCAACCACAACTTTTCCCACTTGCACCCTGAGTGGGGATACCAGCGCGGATTTGGTCCGGGGGAGCCAACAAGGAGATCCGAGCATGGCCTCGGTCGGGACCTGTACCTAGGAGCAAGCGAAGTAGCAGATTGAGCTCGATTCGTCGATGGGCAAGCGGGAGGCCTAGGTATGATGAATCTTGGTTCGGGCAGACATGGTTTGAGGCTTGTAGCTTCTCGTTTTGGTTTGCGGATCATAGAGCCTCAGCGTGTGACTTCCTCAATTGCCTTTGGGGATCCTCCTGTTAAGAGACCGGGCCTAGACCAGGAAGGCTTGGCCCATGGTGGTCGTCTCATCCATCCAGTAGCCTATATATACGAGGGGGACCCCCAACCATTGTACACCGTTTACAGAAGAGCAATAAAGAGAAGCCAGAAGTCCCCTAATATCTCTGTATTCAATCTACTACTCTGTTCTTGTGTTCTTGCATTGTTCTTACGATTTTGGGTTTGTCTATGAGGTAATCGCTCAGACTAGACTCGTGAGTGATGGTTCCTCAACATGTTATTAGCACGATCGACTCTCCTCGGATCGAAAGGTAACTGTTGAAGAACGACACTCGTAGATCGAATCATTTTTTTTTCTAGATTGCTTTCAATTATGCAAATTTGGTGTCTAGATTGTACCCTACAACGCAAATCCGCTCTAATCTGCCGCGAGCCGATTTGAAGTCGCCGGCCAATGCTGATCGGTAGATTGCATGGAAAAGAGGATGTCGATTGTACCATAGATTGGAAATTGCAAATACGTTCTAATCTACCGTGAGCCGACTTGAAGTCACCGGCCAAGCTGATCGGTAATTTCATGAACAGTACACATTGCATGAATAGTAACAATTTTTTTTGGCCGACGGCCTAGAGCTGCCGCCGACCGCTTCCCGCAAAGGCTCCCCATCGCCGCTCGGTCGTGGCCGAAGCTACCACTACCGAGCCACGCTACAGCTTGAAGAGTGCCCACCGGTCGGATCATCTCGACTGAGCGCGCCGCTCCACGTGCCTAAAGACGCACTACCACCGGCTCCAGGCCATCCTCCGCGCCTCGTGCCACGTGACCTCCTGGCCGGCCACCGCCTCCGCATGGGCAGGCACTACCATTGCCACCTTGCGCCAAGAACCCGCCTCACGGCTGTGGCCCTACAATTGCCACTGCCATAGGGTAGGGATGCGCGCTCGCCGGCCGCGACGCCTTCGGCCACCTCTCCGGCGCCGCCCACCGGCATGAGCCTTGAACCACCGGCGAACGCCCACTCCGCGCATCACGACACCGCCGCCACCGCTTCCCGACCGCCGCATCGCGCTTCACATGAGCTCCGGCTCAGACGGCCCGACCATCGCCTCTGGCCGCCGCCTCCGCAAGGCGGCACTGCCACACGCCCCGCTCATCTGGCTCTCGTGCACGCTTGCAGCGCCAAGTGCCGCCACTACCTTGAAACTGGGGTAGGGAAACCCTACCCCATCAGCTCCTTTTGACCGCACGACTATGGGTCAGATCGGGCCAGAGCGGGCGGGCCAAGCCCAAGAAGGAAGACGACAATTGTTTTCCGTGGGAAGAGAAAAAAAAGGGAGAAAACCGAAAAAAGAAGGAAATTTTGCAAAAGGTCCTTCAGGATTCCGAAAATTTTGGGGATCCTTACGCAAATAAAGAATTTTGCAAGAAGGTCCTCGGACTCTCTGAAAATTGCGCATAAAATTTCTCAGAATTGAAATTTAGCGGTTTAGCCCCTGAAAATTGCAGAATTCACTGAAAATTCATTTTCCAGCAGACAAGGGGCTCGAGAATTCCATTTGTGAATCAATTTTAGCATTTGAAGCATGTTTAACTTTGTTATTGTTATTTCTATGTAATTTATTTATTGTATTTACTGTTTTGATTATCTGTGATTGTTTATATTGCTTTTAATCCCTAAAAATAGCAGTAAATCATGAAAAATGCATAGAAAATATACGGGAACATTATGAGAATCTTTGCAATGATTTAATGCATATTACCAACAGTAATATTATGAACTCTTTGGATGAATATGCACATGATCGCATTACTGAGTTCAAGAGTTGAAAGATGGCCGTAATTACTTGACTTAGGCATCAGATGTCGAGATCGTACTTGGAGCCAAGAATCTTCGTGCTGCTATCGGACTTGGCACCTCGAAGGATGTCACTCCAACTGCCGAGGAAAATGATCAGGCACTTCATTTCCTCAGACACCATCTCTGCCTAATGCTCAAGAATGAGTATATAGCGGAGAAGAACGCACTAGCTTTATAGACTGCCCTGAAGAAGCGGTTCAAGAAGCTGAAGTACACCATTCTTCCTCGTGTAGAGCAAGAATGGAACCGACTACGTTTTGCTGACTACAAGACTGTGGGGGAGTACAACTATGCTTTGCACAGAATTTGTACTAGTCTTCAGCTCTGTGGTAAGGCGATCACAGATGATGAGAAGATTGAGAAAACCCTCTCTACCTTTCACACGAATGCGGTGCAATCCGCATGCAACTACCATCAAGATGGCTACAAGGAGAATGTCGAACTGATTAACATCATGCAAGTTGTGGAAGCTCAAGATGAGGTTCTGAGGAAGAACTACATCTCACAGCCACCTAGTAGCAAAGTTGTCCATGAAGTCAATGCTAGTAGCTACAAGATGAGGAAGCATCACTCAAAGGAAAGAGGCAAGAAGGGTAAGGTCATGGGTCGCAAGACCAGGCAGAATACTCAAGCCAAGAAGGGCGAACAAAAGAAGCGTGATGAGAAGTCCTATGGTCAGCAAGACCAAAGTTGCTACAAATGTGGCACATGGGGACATTGGTCACGTGTTTGCCGTGAGCCACAGCACATGATTGATGCTTTCAAGGCTAAGAAGAAGGGCAAAGGACAACATGAGGCACACCTCACCATTGCAGGCACAGAGGATCCACAGTCATTGGTTGCATCCATGGATGGGGATAGCCCAATAGCAGCCCCCATCACACCTTCTTTGGACATCACAGCGGCAGCAGCTGTAGTGGTCGAAGAAGAGAAGATGGACATGGAGCAGATTCAGGTAGAAGTTTCTTCATACTTCGCTGATTCCATCTAGTGCACGCATTGCACTTAGATTTTTATAGTTATTTGTAGTTTATGGTTGTAATAGAACTTTGAATTATTGAATAATAGTTGTAAGCTCTAGAAGAGCAAAGCATTAATTTCTTATGATGAGTCCTGCAAGACTTTTTCCCGTATTAATAATAGGAAGTTATGTCCTGTTTTGGAGTATTTTATGTGCGGATTGCTTCCTAGCCCATATTAATAAATATTTTATATATCAGAACGCGTGTGGCGCCCTATGGAGGAAGTGTGCTTAGCGGATAGCGGTACAACGAATACCATCTTGAGAGAAACAAAAATTTTCCAGTCGATCTACAAGAATGCTGGTAGTCTTACGAAAATCGTAGGCAGCGATACTTGCATAATAGGCTCAGGAAGAGCAACAATTATACTCCCGATGGGCACAACATTAGTCATTGAAGAAGCCTTGTTGTACCTAGAATCGACTAGAACCCTCTTAAACTTTAAAGATATTCGCGCTAACAGTATCCACGTAGAGACTGAAGAAGAGTATGGTAAAGAATACCTACTCATTACAAAGCATGAAGAACATGGAAAAAAGGTATTAGAATAACTTCCTTCATATGAATTTCAGCTATACTACATTAATATTAAGGCACCTACAGCCTATACTGTCATGAAAACCACTTTTAGAAGCCCTGAACATTTCTGTCTCTGTCATGATAGATTAGGCCACCTCGGTCTTAGGATGATGAGAAATATAATTACCAATTCACAGGGACATAATGTCAATATAAATAATTTCCCGATTCAAGAAGATTTCGTGTGCCCTACATGTGCCACCAGGAAATTAATTACTAGACCTTCTACTCTGAAAGTGAAGGATGAAATCTTTGTATTTCTGGATCGTATCCAGGGAGATATTTGCGGTCCTATACAGCCCCTGTCAGGGTCATTTAGGTACTTTATGGTGCTCATCAATGCTTACTCGAAATGGTCGCATGTATGCTTATTGTCTACAAGAAACCATGCCGTTGCAAAGTTGATCTAGCTGATAATTAAAATTAAGAATAATTTCTCTAATCATCATGTGAAGTCCATCAGAATGGATAACACCGGAGAATTTACTTCAAAGGCATTTGATGATTATTGCATGCAATGGGGATTACCGTTAAGCATTCCGTACCACATGTCCACACCTAGAATGGACTAGCAGAGGCATTAATTAAAAGAATTAAATTTATTGCCTGACCGCTTTTATAGAATTGTAATTTACCAACTACATATTGGGGATACGCAATCCTGCACGCAGCAACCCTCATCAATTTTAGACCTTCGGCATATAACATCCATTCACCTATGCAACTAGCGCAAAGGTCAGCACCGAAAATCTCTCATCTCTATAGGTTTGGTTGCAAGGTTTATGTACCTATACCACCACCACAACGAACTGCAATGGGCTCTCTCTGAAAGTCTGGGACATACGTTGGTTATGAGACAACATCTATAATCAGGTATCTGGACCCTATGACTGGAGATTTGCATACAGCCCGCTTCGCTGATAGTATATTTGATGAGGATAGTTTCCCATCATTAGGGGGAGGAAATCAACCCCTTGATGAAAAATATTGGAAAATAACGTGGCAAGCCATGGGAATCCATGCACATGGCCTGCGCACTAGTGAAGCAAATAGAGAAGTCCATAAGATAATTGATTTACAAGAATTAGTGAATCAACTGCCTGACCATTTTAGTGATTTGAAGAGCATGACCAAGTCGCATGTGCCTGCACGCAATGCACCGGAGAGGGTTGAAATACCAAAGAAAATTGAAGGTATCCCTAATCCCGTCCAGAGGCCTCAGAATAAAAGGACGAGAACTCTGGCCCCTCGAATCCCAAGTTACTGGGGACAGCTGGCGAAAAGGATAAGAAGGACTTGACACAACCAATCAATGAAGTTCGCCAGAATAAGAAGGGGAGCTAGTTGAGACTTGGCACCAGTATGGAACCTTCAGTAAAAGGCATACCGGATTTGAATATTCCCACGAAGAGAGACATCAGCGTGGATGTGTGCGCACACATCGGAGCTAAAAAAACTGAATGGACTTGCCTCCGCAATTGGAAGCAGCAGTGAGCGAGTAGAAGCATTGAACGAATCGCCCCATAAAGAAATAGCTATAAATTATGTGACTACAGGAGAATCTATGAATAGAACAACAGCCAATGTCGATATTTATTTTGCAAAGAAAATTGCCACAATCATCGATCTTGATCCAGACCCTGCATCGCCCGCTGAATGTATAAAAAGATCAGATTGGAAAGATTGGAAGAAGGCAATAGAAGCAGAATTATTATCTCTGAATAAAAGAGAGGTGTTTGGGCCTGTAAGCCGCACGCCTCCCCATGTGCACCCCGTAGGGCATAAGTGGGTATTTGTTCGAAAGAGAAATAAAAACAATGAAGTTGTAAGACATAAAGCAAGGCTTGTTGCACAAGGTTACACTCAACGACCAGGAGTTGATTATGAAGAAACCTATTCCTTGGTCATAGGCGGCACTACCTTTAGATATTTAATCTCAATAGCAGTAAACCTGAATTTAAAAATAAAATTGATGGATGAGGTAACTGCATACCTTTATGAGAACTTGGATTCAGACATTTATATGAAGGTACCTGAAGGTATCCCTGTCCCGAACAAAGACAAAGCAAATAGAAATCTGTACGGTGTGCAACTCAGAAAGTCAACAGTATGGATCAAGCAATCAAAGCGAGAATGTGGTATAATTGCTTAAGCGACTTTCTCTGCAAGAAAGGCTACACGAACAATGAGGATTGTCCCTGTGTATTTATACAATGATCCTAGGATGGATTTTTTATAATATGAGTATATGTAGATGAACTAAATATCATCGGGACCCTGGAAGATATTAAGAAAGCAAGCTCTTACCTGGAGTCGGAGTTCGAAATAAAATATTTGGTTAAAACCAAATATTACCTAGGTTTGTAGCTTGAGCATACCCCTGAAGGGATTTTAGTACATCAGTCAGCCTACACTCATAAAGTGTTAGAAATGTTCGGCTTCGAAAAGGCATACCCTTCGAAAGTATCGATGGTCGGGAGATCCTTGTAGCAAGACAAGGACCCGTACAGACCTAAAAAAGAGGGGGAGGAAGTCCTAGGACAGGAATTCCCATACTTGAGCATAGTAGGAGCACTCATGTATTTAGCAAATTGTACTAGACCAAACATTCCATTTGCCGTGAACCTACTAGCAAGGTATAGTGCAGATCCTATTAAAAGGCATTGGCAGGGAATAAAGGACATCTTCTGTTACCTCCAAGGAAGTAAAGATCTTGGACTATTCTACAGAAAGAACCAAGACCTAAGTATGACTGGCTATGCAGATGTTGGGTACCTATCGACCAAGATCTGACTAAGTCGCAAAAGCAGCTATGTATTCATATGTGGTGGAACTGCAATTTTATGGAAATTGTCTAAGCAAAGTCTTGTATCAACTTCGACGAACCACTCAGAAATCATAGCGCTGTACGAAGCCTCACGGGAATGTTCTTGGCTTCGGCGGATGATTCACCACATTCAACAGCCGTGTGGATTGAATACCACAGAAACCCCCACTATTATCTACGAACATAATGTAGCTTGTGTTGCACAAGTGCAGATGGGTTATGTGAAGAGTCCTGTTACTAAGCATATCAACCCCAAGTTCTTCTATAGTCATGAATTGCAAAAGATGGATGAAATAAAAGTACTGCATACTAAGTCATGTGAAAATCTAGTAAATTTATTCACTAAGTCACTTATAGCATCTAGCTTTGAAAGGTGCGTACGTGGAATTGGAATGATGAGACTTAGAGAAGTGCAGAATTCAGGAGGAGAATATTCACGAACTCTTTATTAAAGCTTAATCATGAAGATCAAGCACCCAAAGAATAAATCCTAGAGATTAAATAAAATTGAGTGGATTGTACTCTTTTTCCCTTGATGAGCTTTCCTGAAGTTTCTCAGCTTAAGGTTTTTAATGAGACAATTCGTGCAGCACAGCAGAACGTGTTTCATGTACTCTTTCTTTAAAATTTTCCATTGGGTTTTTATAGAGTTTTGACGAGATATAAACATGTCAGATGAGTGCCCAAGGGGAAGTGTTAAGAAACTGGGCCCAGACTAGGAAGGCCTGGCCCATGGTGGCCTCCTCATCCATCCAGTAACCCATATATAGGAGGGGGGATCCCCAACCATTGTACACCGTTTACAGAAGAACAATAAAGACAAGCCAGAAGTCCCATCATATCTCTGTGTTCAATCTACTACTCTGTTCTTGTGTTCTTGTATTGTTCTTACGATTCTGAGTTTGTCTACGAGGTAATTGCTCGGACTGGACTCGCCAGCGACGGTTCCTTAACACCTCCAACTCCTCTCGATTTCCTTGCGTGCACCCGCAGGCTCGATGTCCCTAGAGGCTACGGTCTCACTAGCGACTTGTGCCTCGGTGGAAGGGTCCTGCGGGACCTCGGGGACCTGATTGGTGCGGGCTGTGATTCGGCTCGACTTTGGCCTTAGAGGAGGGCTTATGCCTCCCAGTTCGGTGACCTTCTAATACTTTGTCTTCTTGGGCGGCATGGCTTCTCGCTCAGTTCCCCACAGACGGCACTAAAGAATCTAGGCCTCATTTTAGTATTTTGGTAATTAATAACAACCATCATTTGTGGACTAACATGTTTGTTCAAGTGATTGAAAGGGTTAGTTCCGGATAAAGATAAAGAGCACAAAAGACACTCAAAGTTTGGAAGTCAAGATCATCTAGCTCAAGGCAAAGGTATCTAGTTGTATAGGATCTTTTCATAGTTTTACCGGTCTAGGAGTTTGAATGTTAAAAGACCGGATTACTAGTGTAGGTAGTCGTACTATGAAGAGGGATCAACAATTAGTAGCTTGATAGCAAAGTGTGCCACAATGCTCAAACTCACTTGGTCGCATCTTCGAGTTCTTAGTGATCTCATAGCCACAAAATTTATGTCCATTATTTCTTGGCTGGACTGACCGCAGTAGGAAGTTCGGACTAACCGGACATCCAGATCGTCGAAGCGGTCAACTTTTTCTAGAGAGCTCCCTTTTCGCAGTTCTGCTGGCTGGACTGGCCGCAAGGCAAAGCCTGGATTGGCTAGATCCCTGGTCTGAGTCGGACGGTTAGCTATTTCTAGATATACTCTTTTTGGCTTCATCCCTTCTCTATTTTGTTATCCGAACTGACCGCAGTTGGAGGGTCAAACTGACCGGACCTCTGGTTCCTTGATGTGATCAACTTTTTCCAAAGATGGATGTTTTTACAACTTGCTATTGATTTCATCATGCTGGACTAACCGCAGTGTTTTCATCGGTCAGACTGGAATCCCGGATTGACTGGCGTGGTCAGCTTTTTCCAATAGCGATTCTTTTTCGTTTTGGGAAAAATTTTGAACCCGGTTTGACCAGGCCATGAGTGGGCGGACTGACTGGACCTGGCGTAGCGAAAATATTCTATAGTAATAATTACTGTAGAGTTTACCATTATACTGTAGTCCGGTCTGACCGGCCCTATGCTTGCGGTCTGACCGGCCGTGCCGATTGTGGAGGGGAGTGAGGCTATAAATACTTCTCCTCCTGCAGCAAGGGTGCCTTTAGAATCTCTATTGAACACTCTTGAGCCCTTATCTCTTCTTCTACTCCTTGAAAGCAAAATTTCCATCTTGCAAAGGTTGTAGAAGTTTTCCAAGTGCATTGAGTTGAGTTTGATCTTTGTGACACTTGAGCACTTCAAGCGAAGCTTTGTTGGTTTATTACTCTTAGAGGTTGCCACCTCCTAGATGGCTTGAAGAAGGTGAATCGTTGATCTTCTCAAGAAGCTTGTGAGAAGACCCGGTTGATTGTGGATATTGGAGTTCGCCTTTCCGACGTAGAGAAGAGCTACCACTAGTGATCGTGAGGTGTGCTCATGTGGAGCCGATTTGATTTGTTCAAGCTTCCTCAATGTGGATTAGGGGAGACCGGCAAGTCTCTGAGACTACGGGAAAACATCGTTTGTCTTCATATGTAGTTTATCTCTTTTACTCTTCTCTTAGTACATTTAGTTATATAGCAATCATTTGTCTCTTAATTAGGATGTTTAGCTTAGTCTAGAGTGATTAGTGCACTTAGAAAGACATATTATTTACACCTTGAATTGTAAAATCATATTACATTTCATTACTTGCTAAAAATATGTTTTAGCCAAAAGTTTTAAAAACCGCCTATTCACCCCCTCTAATCGGTTGTCCTTGATCCTACAGGCACCAATTGTAATCGATATGAGATCATATAGTAAACTTGTAGGCACCCCCGGTCGGATACCTCAACCTCCGAGGATGCAAGGGAGGAGACTTGACGAGAATCACACTCAAAGAACCGTACAAGTGTATTGCATGTAGGTGGTGAGAGTTACAAGTGGCCTCCCTCTCCCTATTTACAAGACATCCTATTTATAGAGTTGAGGGGGAAACACCTGAAGTTACATTCTTGCTCTTGGATCTTAACTTGCGTCGAGTGGTACTTTCGTCTGTCATGTCAAGTGGGTCTCGCCATGTCCAAGATTCGCGATGTCGTCGGCCTTCCTTCAACGCGAGTGTCGACGGGCCTCGCACGTGGCTACCTCGGACTTGGTCCAGGGTGGATCCATTGATGTGCCTCACCGAGGTTAGTCCATGGACCGGGGTCCGGGTTGGGCATACTTTACCCTTGACTTGATGTATGATATATGACATTTTATATGTTTACTTGCTCTTGTACCTTATTGTGGATTATGGATACCTTTAGCTTTATCATATCTTGGATAACATGTGTTGTGATTAATATGTCTATTATCATGCTCTTGGTAGTGTCTTGCTCCATGTATCCATATCAGCATAAATCATCAATGATTTTTCTTATGACATGCTTTATGATTACATGTTCATAGGTTTTATTGTGCACTATGGATACATGGATCTTGTCATATCTTCCTAGCATGTAGTATTCGTGATTTATTCATTGTTATGCCTTATCCATTCATGCTCGTGCTATGAATTTTTGCTTATATGTTTATATGAGCTTTGGACCATCTACTACTATTCTTGTTGATCGTGTGTACTGTTTTCCTAGATCATGTCTCCCTAATTTAGTACTAAGGCATAGACTTTTTCTATCTCTTTGATGTGATCTTTTCAGTTGAGAAGGAGAACATATGGTTTATGACTTCGGATGTTGATTCTCCTTCCTCATGTACGCATTCGATGATGGCTATCACTTCTTACGGATACAGTACGGTCCGGCATCTTCTCCTTCAACTACATCTCACTGCGCCAATTAATTGCTACTGTCTTTCTGTATTTTATAATACTATTAAACTTTTATAGTATTTTATAATATTTGGTGTGTTTCTGTTGCAGGATGCACATGGATAATCTCAAGCCAAGCAATTGGTACGGAGAGGACTAATTTTCTTTCCATCACAAGAAATGAAAGAATATGAAAGGAGGGCAAGAAAAAACTCACGTGTAATTTACTTGTTTATGATCGACAAAGCATTCAAACATGATTCAGATGAGAATATTAAGATGTAGACTCGTACCTAGGGAAGCTGGCTGAGCATATGCATGCAGTGCCGCGGTGAAAACAGAACAGAACAGAACTGAAGGGCACCTCATCTCTGAGATCTTCAGGTTGTTTACTATCTTCCTACCTTCAGTGATAGAGCTCGCATCGACTCGACGATCAAGGTGGGTCTATTCTTATTATATTGGCCAGTAGATGATATTTGTGAGGCCAAAAGCATGCATTATTTTCTATGTGGACCGACGAACGTTCCCTGTTCAAAGTAATCTAAAGTCGCCCAAGTATAACGACACGGTTTCTAGTGACTGGACTCTGAAGGTCTTGAGTCAAGAGGTGAGATTTTTATTTCACCTGTTTTAGCATTCTAGTAAATAGTACTTGTCCCTAAAAATAGTGAATTGGCTGATGGAATCTACGGTTAGTGAGTACTGGTGTTGGATTAACCGGTAGAGGGTTCCGTCACTTTGGTATGCACAGGCACCTCCAATATTTTTAAAAATTATGTATACTAGAATGTAACCAAGCACATGGCGCGGGCGTTAATGCTGTGTTTAGAAGGCTTTCAGTGAGATAGAAATCGATTGTTTATGTATGAATGGCAGCGTAGCAGTTTAGGGGGGAATACTGTTATTTACAGATATGTGGTGAAAAGCATATATATGTATGTAGGTATTTAGGTGAGATGTAATCATCTTGAAAACATTGGTAGCAAGGTGCGAGCATATATGTCTGTACAGACTGAAGGCATTGTTGGATTTACGCGAGTTGCAAACGTCTGTAGAGCATAGTAATTAAGTAGCGAAAGTTTCTGTATATACAAAACAAAGTTAGTGACGGGTTCTAATAGGATGACATTATTTACAAAACAGAGTTTGTCGAGTAGTAATCTAGTTTAGTTTGGTAGCATTATTTACAATCTTTACAGAAGTGTTCAGAGGGGTGGATAAAAGCGCGAGGTGTCGTTTGGAAGCCGCGGTTGCTGTGGTTGTTTCAAAAGATGTAATACCTGTACGAAGAAGTAGTTAGTGCGAAATATACTTATTGATTTGTGAATGTAAAAAAAGTATACCTGTTGTTGTTGCGAAAGAAGGAAAGGAGATTAGTCGGTAATTTTTTTTTTCCAGATGATCGAGTCTTTTTGGCCGATGGTTCATTTCCGGTTTGCACAGTTGGCGATAAAGATCTATAGGAAAGTAGATATGTTAGATTTTGACAGGGTAGGAAGGAATGAATGAGTTCTACGTAAATGTGTGGACTATATAAGGTGCTGTGTGAAGTGTATATTGATGTGAGTTTAGGTGATGGGTTTCACGGCGTATTGACATAACGTACTATAGCAAGCACGACATTTCTTGAGTGATACATATATTTAACTGTATCTGGTTTTAGCGGCAATATGTAATAGAGTTGGTAGCAATATACCTTTTAGCTGGAGATGTTGGAGTCTGATCTGGTGATGCCACAGATTTGGCTGCCTTTTTTTGGTGCTGCTGTAGCTATAGTTAGAGGTGATATAAGACGCGCATGGAAAATCGTAAAAGATACAGCGACAATTTAGACTACGTAAGTAATCTAAGGATTGTGTTGTAGATGAGTGTACAGTAGCTATTTGTCTAAGTTTAGTATGACATTTTTTTAATTTGAAGCTTGTTCTGTTATTATATTTATAATGTGTAAGTCATGTGCCAGTAGATCGTTATATAGTTGTGTATGTATGTGTAACGAATAGATATGATAGTTTTTTTTTGAATTACAGGGATGATTTAGGGCAATGTATGTAGCTGTTAGAGATAGATAATTAATTGGTTTGGATGCAACATGGAAAGCATGTGTTATTATGTAATTAGGAAAAATGGTGCTTCTCACGTAGTAAGAAGCGAAGTTTTGAGTAATTTATTTTACATACCTCTGTTGTACTGGGGTTGGCTGAAGCTTCGTAATCTGTAGATAGGTTTCTTCGAATATTTTGTGTTGGAGTAGCAATTTTATCGCTGTGGTTAATTAGAAGAAGATTAGTACTTGTAGTTTGTAAAATATTATATGTTAGACTGAGATCGACAGTGAAAAATTTGAGCAGAATGCGATAACAAATAATACCTTAATGAACTGGATTTTGATGCTCTCTGTTTAAGCACTGAAACTGGTGTTGTTTGGGGATGGCCATCATCAATCTGAGAGATAAGAGTAGTAAAGATAGCAGGATTAGACAGAAGGAAAAAATAAAGTGATATATGTAATTTGTCTGGTAGGTAAATAGTATGTGTGTGAGTCTGGTGAAGATATGGAAATTTTTTTTAGCATTTTTTTTGTGTCTGAAGTAATTATTCTAAGAGCAGAAGAAAAAAATTGCTGTAGTAAATGATACTCTTTGTCTGCGTGTACTTTTGAAAGTTTTTATTAGTTAGAGAGGTAATAACAGAAAGAAACTGACTGCATCTGAATGCTATGCGGGTAAGAAAAGATAATATCTATTGTTACCTCTAACGAGTGACGGAGGAAGTTGTTTGTTGTGTTGATATAGATGAGCAAAGGTCTATAGTCTTGTACCGATGGTGTTCCTAATCTGTTGTAATGGTCTCGGTGAGGATAAGTTAAATATCTTGAGCTTATTGGATGTGAGGGTGAGTAGGTAGTGTCAAAAGGGTGAATGGAGTTGTTTTCCAAGTGAGTATCGATTCTATGGACTTGGAAAGAAGGTTGTTTATGGAGGAAGCTTTTTTCTGTTATGGATACAATGAATCAGATTTACGTGTTACAACCGATGCAATCGCACTTGGTGTTTCTTGATTGTACGAGCGAGAGTGATCGTTTCATGGATAGGTTCATGCACAGGGCGATCTGCACGAAGTAACTGAAGAATTGGTTTCTGGATGAGCTGTTGACCGATTTTCCCAAAGAGGACAAATTCTGCCTCAGCAGTGCTATCCGAGGCTAATAGAGAGATGCGATATCTGTTATAGAATAGGAATATGTTAGTTGAGAAATATGTTGTATTAAATACTATGGAGATTAAAGATAGAACTAATGTATTATGAAATAGTGAATTTTACTTGGGTTCTGCATTGGTTGATGTACAGTTTGGGTCAGAGCATTTATAAAGGTGGCCAGTTGGTATCGCTGTTTTGTGGTAGATCAGGCACGAAGGAAACCACCATCGCTGCCCTGGTGATAGTCGTGTAACGGTAACAGTACATGCGAAGGACCTGCCCTGTAATAGAATGTATGTGCTAAAGTGTAAGATGGTACACTGTGCATGAAAAATGGGGACTTTAAGCATAGAGAACCATAAATAGTATACCTCGCAGTCAAAGAGGTCAAGGTCAAGGAGTTCTTGAACAGTTTTGTCATCTATAGTGAGTTGCTTTGATGACTGTGTAATTTCTTTTGTAGAGGCTGCTATAGTCTTTAGTGGAACGAATTTGGTTTGAGCACTGTAATGGGAAAACGTAATTTATGGAAGAGACAATTTATATATGGAATAACATATGTAGAATAAGGGATATCATGCTGGTTGGTAAAAGCGAGAAATAATACCTTTTACGTAGCGTATTAATCTCTAGTATGTCTTCGTTTATGTACCACCTGCAGGCTGAGCTCCCGCTTAGTGTTGGTTGACCTGTGTATGTGCGAACAAAAGAGTTTTTTTAATCTGTAAGATTTGGATAATGAAAATGCAGTAGCACTGTAAGTATAGAGTATGTTTTTCCTTAGTATTTTACCTTTAAATGATTTAGACAAAGTACCAACAAAAATCGCGATGATAGGTTCATTCTGACCAACTGACTGTATGTTGTTGGGGTCGAATCTTGTGGCACATTCACCCCACATATCTAGTCTGATGTCATGGTCACTGTTTATGCAGGTAGGGTACAAAAATTAGATATGTACAGAAAGGGGTAATAGCTGTTAGAATAGTTGTTTTAGGTGTGGAGATAGACATACCTGGCATCACGAATGTAAACTATTCTTTTTAATGAAGGTTCTAGTCGTGTGGTAGTCTGGATCTGTTCTATATCAGTAATTGCAGAGATAATTCCCAAAACATCTATCATGAAGCAGTAAAGTATATAAGAATGTAACAGTAGCAACTGGCAGCGTGGAATGGGTAAACAAATGAGCATGATGTAATAAGTAAATAGTATTTTGTAGTATTGAAGGCTTAAAAACTGATTCTATTGAACAGGTCTAAATTAAGTGTAAAAGATTAGATTTACTTACCGACAAAGTATTTAGGTGAATTGCTAGGTGGTGGGATCTGTGTGATTGGAACGGGATTATACGTCCATTCTGGGAAATTAGCTGGCATATCTGTTTTTTCTTCAAGAGAGGTATGTCTTGTAAACCAAATCATAAATGATGCTCGAACTGGTTTGAAAGCTTTTTTGGGCTGAGTAACGATGAACTTTGCAAGCACATATATTTTGCCCTCCTGTAGGCGGTCTATGAATCTTTCAACATGGTCCATTGGAATTTCAGCATAGATGTGATTTGCCTATATAGAAATTGTGCGTTGTAAATATTGATATTGTTATGAGCTGATTGTATTGAATGAGGTAAAAAAAATAAGTCATGCAAGATAGAACTATGACATTTTAAAGCTAGCTACAATACCTGTTCATCAATGAGGACTAAGCTCAGATGATCAATTGGGCTCAGATCAACGCTTTGTCGATAGTGCCAGAGTCGTGAGATTCTCACACAAATAGTCCATTGACGGCTGCTTGGATTTATTTGGGAGAGCAGAGCGTGTGCCATCTGTAGCTGCTAAAAGAGTAAAGAAAGAATTTAGGAAGAATGTTGTATGATAGTAAGTGTATTGAACAGAATAAGTATAATCATGATTTTAAGCAGTACTGGTATACACGAGATGTTAGATAAGCGGAGTTTTATTGTGAGTAATGCAGTAATATATAGCATGTAGTAATAGGTAAAATTAATGATATGAAAAAAATGTAATGTGGTACAACGATGATGTGTAGGGCATTGCTGAAAAGGTAAAGAAATTAGTAAGTAAAGTATAGATGAGATATACCTATAATAGTGATTGGAATATCTCTCTGAATACGATATTTTTAGTATGTGAGTCACACTCTCCAGCCTCATTTTCAATCAAGATTTTTAGGGACTCTCTAGAGGTGGCGCGTGAAACAGCCACATATAATTGACCATGGGTGAAAACAGGATTCCTAAGGTATAGACTAACAAAGGCTAGTGTTTGACCTTGGCTTTTATTTATGGTCATCGCGTAAGATAGGCGGACTGGGAATTGGCGTCTTTTGAGAACAAAAGGCCATTTTTGGTCTCGATTTGTTAGGATAATTCTAGGAATATATACGATGTCTTTAGCATGTGAGCCGGTCATAATAACAGCTTCAATAACATGTTGTAGTAGTTGGCGTATAATCAAGCGTGTACCATTACACAGTCCATTGGTCTGACTAAGATTTCTAAGAAGTATAATAGGAGACCCGATTTTTAGCGATAACTTATGTTGAGGGAAATTGTTAATAGAGATTGTATTGAGAAACTCGGTTGGGTAGAACATATTTGCCTCATTAACTGTATCACTTGAAGTTTCTATTGAATCACAACTTAGATATTCAATGATAGCACCTGGAGACATAGATAGAACATGAGAATTTATTTCATCTGCCACCTCATTTGTAGGTGCTAAGATAGCTCGTTCACTTAGATATATAGGATTCTTATAGTTTGCGATAAAATCTGGGTATATAGCATATACAATCGTAGGAATCTTGTCATTATCGGTTCTAATAAGAAGGTCTTCTGGAATTTCAATCCAGGTGCTATCATGGTCACTGTCACGAGCAGTTGTTGGTAGTGTACCGTCTCCAAGATCAAGTAGCCATTGGTTAAACGTTGATCTAGTGTTTGCACTGTCTGTTAGTGAGGAGTCATTAGCAAGACGCATGTTTATTGTTAGATGCAAGACCTGTACGTAATGCCATAAAGCTGAATGCATAATTGTAGCATCTATAATTTGTGTTCGAGACCCTCCTTCAATAACTGGAAGAATCTGTCTAAGATCACCTCCTAACACGATAGTTTTACCACCAAATGGAATAGATGCAAGAGAAGGGTTATCAATGGATAAGATATCTTTGAAAGTGGCATCTAATGCTTCTAAACATTTCCTATTCATCATCAAAGCTTCATCCCAAATAACTAAAGAAGTCTGTGTAATTAGCTCGGCTAGTATTGTGCCTCGTTTTATATCACATAGGGTGTTTTCATAGAGCTGTAGAGGTATTTTGAATCTTGAATGGGCAGTTCGGCCTCCTGGCAAAAGAAGCGAAGCAACGCCTGAAGATGCAACAGTTAAAACAATTTTTTTTTGAGCTCTTAAAGTGTTAGTAATTGCAGTCCAAAGAAAAGTTTTCCCAGTTCCACCAAAACCAGAGACAAAATAAAAAGATGGCAAACCATTCAAAACAGAGTTAACTATGCATGTATAAGCCTTTTTTTGATCGCTATTAAGCTGAGCGAATAACAGCGATATTTCTAGCGTAAGATAATCTGCATCGTAAGATAGTTCTTCTTGAATGAGTCTATTTTCAGACAGTCTTTCTACGTTATATGCTGCAGAAGGTAGATCAAAGTTAGATATGTTTGATCCATTTCTAATAAAAGCGGTAGCAAGTTCTTCAATAAGCATATTTTGAAGTACTGATTCAGGAATAATATAATTTGGATTATGCAGTGCAAGTCTAGTGCGGTATTGGAGGTCATCTGCTAGTTCTTTCCAATATGTGTTAAAAAACGTTCTTTCATCTCTAACATGACAAAAGATAAATATAGTGACGAATAACCGTCTAAGCTGTGGTCCAGTGGCTGAACATATAGATTCATCAAAAGCATGATACCATTCAATGTCATCACCTATTAATCCTCGTGAAGCACACGCTTGTTTAAAGGTAGGTAAAATAATCGAATTATGTGTTCTAATATCGGCATAGCATGTGGCCCCTTTAACGATCATTAGAAGCATTCTTAAATAGTAGAGCTCTCCATTCGAAGGGTGAACGTAATAGATTCTACCAATTTTACGTCCTCTTTTCCGTGGTGACCATGATCTAGAATTGGTATCCCAAGACCATCTAGTTGGAAACTCACAGTAAGTTAAAGATTGAGACTCTGTATTTCTCTGATTTGTTATGAACCATTCAGTGAGCATTGTTTGTTTAGAAAAGTCATTGGATACAATATTTGATAGATTTGAATTGGAACGGAACTGTACCAGGTTCATGTTTGGCATATGAACTGGTAAGCGCTCTACAGCTAGAATCTTAGTATGAATGTCGTATCCATATATTCTCCATAACGCATCTTGTTCACATATGTATCGACAATCTAAATATTCTTTGATTTCGTCTATAGGAGGATTAATAGCAGATGTGTCTCTGTTATCACTTGAATGGATTTTCTTGAAGAGAATCTTGGATTGATCAGGACTTTTTGTGACGTATTTAAATAAGTATTTTAAGATCTTTGTTTTGTTGCACCATTCAACGTTTATATGAGCCTGGAATTTCTTAAGTATAGACATATTGTAAGGTACTATCCATCTATTGTCAAGTTTGGATCCATTTTTTATAACATAACGGTTATTGTCTGATCGTCTATAGAGCGGAAAACCATTAGAGTCAATACTGGTTTGGTCTTGATGTTTTTTTGGATAATTCTTTGAACACTTTCCTTTTTTCATGCATGGGCATTTTTCATTAAGGATTCCACATGGGCCATGTGTCATAAATTCGATTTAAAGCATAGCCTAAAGGGTCGAAGACGGATCTCGAATCTCAAAGACTTATAAATGAGTCAATAAGAGTCGGGCTGACTTCTCTATGGTCACCTGTTAGCCATAGTAGGATATGTGCATGTGGTAAGCCTCTCTTTTGGAACTCAACAATATGGAGAACTGGCAAAGAAATATAAGATCAATATGAATGCAGACATAATACATGGGTAATAATATTATAGTAAGAGATTTGAGAAGCTATATGCGAAAGGGATGTGTAAATCTAGTATGTGAGGCTTACCTGCCTTAACTGGACCAAATGCACGACCTTCTATTATGTCAGAGAGATATTCATTTAGTTTCATGTTATAGACTCTAACAGCGTTATTAGGTCTGTCAACAGCTTTTTGACCAGGTTCTAGTAAAAGAGCTGCATTAATTTCAGGCCACTTAGGATTGCATGTAAAAGTTGTAAATAAATCAGGTGGTCCATGAACACGGCAGATAGCCATAGCATCTTGATAGTTTTCTTGCATATATCGACGGCCACCAGTAAAGCTGGAAGGTAAAATAGTTTTTTTGCCTAGAGCATTTGCGTCTATACAGCCGGAGCTAACTACATCTATAATACCCTGAAAATTTTCTGATCTAAACTGGTCCTGAGAGCGCCTAATAAACGCTAAACGACATTCATCAATGGATGCGCGAGCATCAATTTTTATTTGTGCAGACAGTAAACCGTAGGATAAATATGGATTATGCCAATTTTTCCGATAATGACATAAAAAACAATAGTATTCTTGCATAGTCATTTTATCACGTTTGCTAGAACGATGATAAGAACTCGAACTATGTGCAACGCCTAGCTGGAATCCACGCTCACCATATGGAAATAAAATAGGATACTGTAATGCCATAAAAGCGGGGTGCAATGATGAGATGCGTTGGAGGCCTGAAGATTTATCATGGATAATAATGTCACGTGATGGGCTAGCTAGAGAAAAATCAGAAACTATTAGTGCAGCTAGCTGATCAACCGATGGTAAATTATATTGAGGGGCATCGCCTTCAACAGGACCAATAATGCGAATATATAGGCGTTCATTTTCGTAACCGATTAAGCGATCTCTTGCTAGTCTAAATTGTTTGACCAGAGGATTGTGTTCATCAAGCATGTCTATGAGAGAAGCTACTATGTAGGGATCAAGGTCTTCAGTACTGTTATCTTGAGTGTTTAAGGCACGGATTCTATTTGCGACTTCGTTGTCAGTATCATAAATGTATAGTTCAATAATTTTGGTGGTGACCGTTCAGCAACAAAGTTGTTCCTATTCGATGGTGTACCTGACCGTTTATTCTAAAGATTGGTGGGCCACCACCCGTATTGTATGAACGATCAACTGAAGCTCCCATAGAAGTGAAAGCAAAAAGGCAGTTATATTGTCGAATTTTACGTCGGAAGGAATTAGAATGATGATTAGTAGATAAGTCCATTAAAGAAGCAAGAAGCAGTGGAGGTTCTTTGAAAGGAGGAATTCGGATCCTACCACCCTTACAACAAAGATTATAGATTATGCGTCTTTGCCTAGTAGATGAAAGAGAATGGACTCTTTCTTGGAACCAAAAGACTGCACGGCAGCTGGAACATTCATAATCTGGTGAACTGTAGTAAGATCTTCCTGAGTAAGATGCTAGAGATAAAAGGAAAGAGAGATAAATATATGAAAAAAAAAAACTGAAACGCTGAAAAAAAAGTCTATATAAGGAAAAAATGAGAACACCTTTTAGGGAAGACATATAGTCGGTGGGTAAGAGTGAGGAATGACGCGTCAAAAGTAGATCGTTTGTAGGTTCTGGAAACGTAGGGAAGAAGTTAAATATAGAATTAGCGAAGTAAGCAAACAGAAATAGGAGAGGCGAAACCGGAGAAGATGTATGGAAAAAGTAGATGAAAAGGTAAGAAAAAGGAAAGGATACTATTATAGCTAAACGATATTACTAAATAGAGAAGAGAAGAGCAAGCAATTACCCAAATGGCTGGTGCGACGTGACACTATTATGTGACGGCGATGTGCACGGTTCCTCATTGTAGTAGAAGGATCTATAATAGGAAAGTATCCATCTCCTGTTTATAGGAGGGTCTGCTTAGTTTTTTTTTTTTTGACGATCTTGAAAACCAAAAAATCTCACATACTACAGCGTAATGTAAATTGAACATACTTTTTCGCTTGTATGGCAGTATGGATAAAGTGGTCTCCATGACAGCGACTAAGAAAAAAAGGGATAAAAACTGAGGGAGAGTCTGATGAGTAAAGGATATTACTAAGTAAAATATCAAATAGACGACTAAACAGAATATTAGATACAGGATTAGCAGCATACATAAAAACAGGCAAGACAGTTTTAAAGGACGCACCAGCTATGTTTTATATCGACACACAATAGATGAATAAACATGAAAGCGAACATTAAAAGGCGAGAGTAAAACGTACCAGAAGAAGCAGTTGAAGATCTTGTTTGCGAAGAAAACAACGATGGAATCAGTGCGAAACACAGCAAACGTAGGCAGTGATGAAGTAGCACGGAGATTGTTAGCCTATCAAATAGACGATTAAATAGAATATTAGATAAAGGATTAGCAGCAGACATAAAAACATGCAAGACGTTTTTAAAGGGCGCACCCGCTACATTTTATATTGACACACAATAGACGAATAAACATGAAAGCGAATGTTAAAAGGCGAGAATAAAATGTACCAGAAGAAGCAGTTGAAGATATTTTTTGCGAAGCAAACAACGATGGAATCAAGTCTGAAACACAAAGAAACGTGGCGATGATGAAGTAGCACGAAGATTGTTAGCCTGAACGAAAGCAATAAGTAGCTTTAAATACTAAAGGTATATAGGCAATAAATGAACAGCGAGCACACTAATACCGCGAGGTAAATAGAGACATACTACAAAAGGTATGGATAATCTAAAAAACGGTTTCTGCTGCATGGAACTGAAACGAAACGAAAAAAAAGCAAAAAAGATAGAACCGGAACCAAGGTAAAAAGAAAAACGAAAAAAAAAGAATCTAGCGTAATAAGAATGGTATAAACCGGGAGTAAGTTAAAAAGGAATGCAGACGAAGACGATGGTAGTAATGCAGACGAAGAGATGAGCACAGTATAAAAAAAATAGGATCAAAGGCAAGGGCGTCCAAGTAATGCAGACAAAGAGATCAGCACAGTAAAAAAAAGGATCGAAGACAGGGCGTCCAAGTAATGCAGACGAAGAGATCAGCTTGGAAAAAAAAATAGGATCAAAGACAGAGCGTCCAAGCAAGATCTACAAAAAGATCGGGAAAAAAACATATACGCCGGAGATCGAAAGAGAGGATGACGGTAGTAATGTACCTGATGCCTGCACGGTTTTAACTACTTCACGCAAGAACTGCAAGACGCAAGAACAAAGAAAAATTAGCAAGGTACGAAAGTACAGACGAAAGAAAAAAAATGCGCGAATAACATAAGAAAAAAACCAACGGGAGACGAAGAGATCGGAAGAGATTTAGATCTAAGAATGGCACAATGACGATCGGAGAACGGTAAGAAAAACGATGAAGCTGCAAAAGGTTCAGCGAAGAGTTCGAGAGAAGGAATGATGGTATGGGCTGTGCAGCCAAGCCTATCGCCAAAGTCTATCAGTGTTCCTCGGTCTAAACAGAACGCAGCGAAAGCAAGAAAGAACCGGTGTTTGAATGTTGCGTCCCTAACGGACTTACATAACAAAGGTTAAGCGGTGAACCAAGTTCACAGAAGTAAATGAAAACACACAGCAGCAGTAAACGCATTAAACATGCGTAACGTGGGCAGCACGAGAAGCAACGCGAGAGCTGAGCGGCGCCGCGCAAGACGTGTACACGGCAAAGTCGGACGGGACATGTAGCAGGCGCATTGAATGACGGCGCCACGTCCTCCGCGGGAAAATATCGGCGCGAAAATCTCAGCGACGCAAGCAACGCAACCTCACAGCATCGACATCGTGGCCGTCCGTTAGACATCCTACAGGCGATCGCGTGAACGAAGCACAGCACCCGGTTCTGCGGAAGCGCACGAATTGAGGTGACGACGGACGTCCGCTACGAATCCGACGAACGAAAAGCATCGGAGCGACGTGGCCAGCGCCGCAAGTCGGCGTTTCTTGAGAGAATTAACTTTAGTAATATCTTTGCTAGTTATAGGTTACAATTAAATTTATACTGCATTTCAATTTGATAACATTTGAAGGAATTAGATGCAAATTGTTTTTCATGTCCACTGTTTAAATTTTGTAGACATTTTACTTTTTTTCTCTACCCATATGGCACTGTGTGAATGGTACAAAAATACTTTATTTTATTTAGCTCTTAGGAACTTATTTAGTTTCTAACTCAAAAATCAAGTGTTCGATTCTCCATCCATTTGCGCTGTTATGACCATAACGACGAGTGCAAGGACTCAAAACTAATGTTGGGTATCTTATATGAGACATTTTACTTACAAATTTTGAAGAAATATGTGACGCAAATAGGTTGTATCAATACTAGCCTACAGAGAATATATGTACTAAAACCCGTATGTGTTTCTCAAGTGGGTACACGAACTGTCATGTGGGTCATATGACATACTAATAAAAGAATTATGAAATGTTTTTATATTTTTAATAATATGCTCACACATATTTAAAATTTATTAATTTCAATGTAAGTATTTATTATTACTATCACCCCATAAAATAAGTTGTTTTCACAACTAATTATGTAAAGTAGACAATAAATGGAAAGAAAGCATACCTAATTATATAGGAACGATAAGTACCATATAAATACAATATTCATAATGTATGGTTTACCTGACGCTGCATTCAATCAGTCGATAATCGTTTAACAACCGTCCTTTTATCCTATCTTTAAGCATCAATGGTGTACCTCTAACACAAATTTTCTAGCTCTACCACTGCTTTGGTGTATATACGGAGTAAATCCACAGCCCCAAGGGATGTGTAACTCGATCTTGGAAAATTTTCTCCTTGTTTGTACACAAAGATCCGGGTTACTTTCGCATGCTTGAATAGGAAGACAACGACCGCTCTGAAAATGGTTCCTTCAGATGCGACCTTTCTCCCCGTTGAGTCCTTAGCAAAAAACAAGTAAAGAAATGTCGTGTTCAATCGTCTCATGTCGCAATTCCGAGTTGAATGAAAGGCGGAAATATACCTGATTATCGGCACCAAGCTTTAGTACAAGCGGTAGGAGTCTTTTTTAACGAGAACACGTCAAATCTTTCGGCATCATTCATTAAAAAGAATGACCCCGTGCCCGTGGTGCATCACGTCAAAGCTTTCTGCTACAGCCTCGTTTGGTGATCGGGGTGACTACTGGGAAAACTAAGTGTGTGGGGAGCCGCGGAAAGTAATCTGTGGGAGGGAGGAGAGGTGTTTGTTGGGGTAAGTATAAAATTTGTCAGAAGTTAATTTATTTGTTAGAGAGGTGATTTTTTAGAGGTTATTTAGAAGTTAATTTTAATATAATACTACAGTGTTTACCACGTAAATTTGCAATTGTGCTTAGGATTTTTGACAGTTCATCTGTTCTGAGATTCATGCCGATTAAGATTACTGACCAGAATATATAAGGGTTTGGGAGAGCAGAGTAGGACAGGGAATGTGGAGGGCAGGAAAAGGAGATGGATCAAAAGAAACAGATCGAAATAGTGAGAGCTGTAGAGTATTTTTCAATCACATGAAATATTTCTTAGTCTAATTTTGTGAACAATACAACTACTTTTTTTAACTTACCTGAAATATAGGTACCTCCTGACTAGACTTGGGAGTACGGCACGGCACGAACGGAGGGCCAGGTCGGGCCTTCGGATGCGGCACAACGGCCGGCATAGCACGGCCGGTGCTCGGGCTGGCCCGGCACGACACCAGCACGTCAGCAATAGTGCTTTGTACAGTCCGAATATTTCCTGCAGTATTTTTGCTTGCATGTAAAATGCTTGTCATTTGCCATAAGGAGAAGATCATAATGAGTCGATATTCTACGTGAACAAAACACACAAGAAACACACCCAGGTAATCAATTGTTGCATCATCAATTTGCAGCGGTTTCACATTTTGGAAGTAGCAATACCGATGAAGATCCGTTCAGACATGCTCGTTAATTTTCTATCGAATTATCCTCTAATGCATAACTCAACAAAGCTAATTTTTTAGAAATTTACATAGTTTCATAGGACACAGAACCCATGATAATAAGATATGTCATAGATATATCCTCAGATAGCAAACGTAGCTAGGACTCCATTAGACAGACATACAGCTCCATAATGTTTACTTATGCGTTATCGTCTTCCTCGGGTAGAATGGATCACTTAAGCTTTATCATCTTCCTGATGCCACCGAGCTGATCGACAACTCGGCATTGGAGCCAACTTGGCTAATGTTACTGATGCTTGCACTTGCACGTGCTTCTTCCAATGCCAGAGCGTCTTTCAGTTGAGCCACCACTATACTCATAGTTGGCCTTTCATGGGATGCCTCTCTTGTGCACAGCAGCGCTATGTCCACGACCTTCCAGACCGAACTGGAGTCATACTCATGGTGGAGCCGTGGATCAACAATTGCCTCAATATTCCGGGTACAACTTGGGCTCGTTCGTACGTTGAGTTGATTCTCGTCGTACGCCTCAAATCACATACGCCGATGGGCTAAGCCCGATTCACGAACGCAGCGGAAAACCCAAACGCGACCTCCTTTAAGGACTAATCACGTGCAGTGGACAGGCCCAGGCCTCGTACTGCTAGCGTTGCAGCCGCATGGCCATGATGCATGGTTCGTACCAATACACTCCTACTCCTCTTTCCTACTACGTGTCCGTCCATGTCAAGCTCTTGAGTGAACCTCAACTCAACTCTCAACTTGTCTCAGAGGAAGGAATTCCCTACGGTCCAAGTACAATGACCGTACGCAAATCTTTTTTCAAAAACAAAACATCTGAAAAAAAACACGTTGAAAAAATTACAACATCGCTGTGAACAGAATGCAATATTTTTTTCTACAGATGCAACACTTGTAATATCCCCGGACAACGGTTGCAACATCCCAGGACAAAGTTGCAACATCTCCGGACAACGGATGCAACATGCTAGGACAATGGTTGCAACATCCATGGACAACGGTTGCAACATCCCCGGACAACGGTTGCAACATCTCCGGACAACGGATGCAACATGCTAGGACAATGGTTGCAACATCTCTGGACAACAGTTGCAGCATCCCCGGACAACGGTTGCAACATCTCCGGACAATGGTTGCAACATCCTAGGACAATGGTTGCAACATCCCCGGACAACGGTTGCAACATTCTCGGACAATGGTTGCAATATCCTTGGACAACGGTTGCAACATCTCTGGACAACGGTTACAACATCACCGGACAAATGGTTGCAACATCTCCGGACAAATGGTTGCAACATCTCCGGACAATGGTTGCAACATCACAAATCAAAATAAAGCATTTGGAAAAAAAAACGCGTTGGAAAAAAAATTAAAACATCGCCGTGAACCGTATGCAACATTTTTTTCTATAGATGCAACACTTGTAATATCCCCGGATAACGGTTGCAACATCTCAAGACAATGGTTGCAACATCTCTGGACAACAGTTGCAACATCCCCGGACAACGGTTGCAACATCAAAACAATTATGAGTTGATAGCTTTGTTCATCTACGACACGATCTCGATTATACGTAGAATGATTTACTTTGTTAACCGCTGTTTGTCTTCTCCTTAATTTGTGTATTCAAATTGGTAAAATAAATTATCACGTGGCTTTAAGAATTATTTTTTCTCTCTCCTAGCCTTTCTGTGGAGGCGACCTGGTAGGGCTTCGAGGTTTTTGTGAGCGGCGAGGAGGATGAGGGGTGGTGGGCTGGTGGCTCAGTGATGTGTATGTGTGCCTTTTGATTTTGTGTTCCAGCCTTGTCCCGCGGGACAGGTGACACTTTCTCTTTTCCACTCTTTTTCTAGGGCCCACCTGTGTGGTTTGCGTCCGGACGGTCCGGACATAAGTACCATATCATTGCCCCAATATTCCCCATAGTAACCTTCCCCTTTACACGTTGGACAATATGCACGGTAGTCAGTACAATGGGATAACATACAAAAAGTTTTAAAAATATCATTTTTTTTATTATGACACTTTTGGGATGTTACAATCCTGAACAATAAAGAGCAGTGTAAACAGACGTTCGCAGGATAAGGAGGAATAAACACAAGTTAAGTGGGTTAGCAAGTATCATCATCCCAACCAATCTAACTTGTCTAAACTGAATATATGCATATTTTTAAACTTTTAGGGCAGCACACATGAATTTTAACAAACGCGTCAAATATCACATGATGCAGATGCTTGTTGTTCGATATTACAAAAGAGGGAAAATAAAACATCATAAGTAGCATATTACAATAATTATACAACAATATCATACATCATTCGAACCCTACAAAATGTCCAAAAGCGCTCACGCTAAGTCCTACAGGTGAGCTCTAGACTATCTGCTGCAGTCTAGATGTCATAGTCGCGCTGGGCAGCTCCTGAGGACTCTGGGACAGTGGAGGGTGGAGTACTCTGGTACTCGGCCTCCTCATGCCCGACACGAGGGTGGCTATGGCACTGCATCATCTGTGAAGACCCCTCTGTCCCCGCACAAATGGCCATCTCCCAACGGCGGTGACCAGTCACCGACATGCGGGGACTTCGGGTGAGGGACTGGAGGCGGACGATGGGCTGCGGCAGCTCCTTAGCGGGCGCCAGTACAGCATCCTCTCTGTACAATAGCTCCCAGGAGAAGAACCCCTGAGCTACCATCAGAGCAATGCTATCCTCCAGGGTGCAGATCCTCCAGCGGGACTCCAGCAGCTCACGAGACACTCGACGGAGATATAGCTCATGAGACAATTGGTGGAGATATCCGTTGAGGGACCTCACAAGGCCAGCGAGGTGTAGGTGGGGAGTGCAGAACTACCTCCCCTCCACCCAGTAGGAGTTCTCCTCCCGGTCTGTGGTCCATGCCGGGAAGTGAAAGAAGAAACCCTCCAACTCCAGCAGCTCGTGCCGCAGGCGGACGATCGTGACGTACGCTGCATCATACAGCGACATCTGCAAGACCGTCGAGCCTCTCCCGTAGTAACGAAAGGCAGGGTCTCCGAAGTTCCGTCCCTAGATGAGTACCAAGGTGATGTACTCAATGGACGCGGCACTTGCAAGTGCACTGTAGACCGTATACTGGGGTGTATGCGGTCACTCGATATGTTGCAGCATCACCCATAAGGTGTGCTGTAGCGTGCCCTCGTCAAAGGCACTAGTGTGGTACTGAGGCTCCCATTTGTTGGCCATCTACATGATTAAGGAAAGGAGAGTTATCAATCATGTGACAAGAGATATGGATAAGAAATGACATTAGACCAGAAAAGAATTTCAGTACAAGTTTTACCCATTCTCTAGTTCATTTAACTAACCCTTATGGCTCATAATTAGGTAATACTACCCCTTGGTCTTTATATATAATTAGACCTTTATATTATCACTCAATTTAACTCCAAATGAAGGTAAGAGAGGTTTTAAGGGATATTACATCACATAAATTCAGCAAGTATATGTTCTGAAATTTTGGGAAAAGAGGTATCTAAACTGATATCCTTAGTAGCTCAGAGAAAAATTCTTCAAAAGACTTTGGGTGGGATGTTTTAAAGACTTTTTGAAATCATTTTGGCTCTGTTTTAAAGTCCTAAAAGTGATTAAAAACTTTTATTTTTAGAGTGCATCCTATCTCTCAAAACTAGAGTTAGTTCGAATAAGATAAGAATAGATGATAAAAAGAACGATTTTAGGTAAGAGGAGAATGCTAAGAGGGGTAAGATTAGTAAAATTCTTAAATTTTAGAACCATTCCTATGGTTAGATTAGGTTACATTTTTAATTCTAAGTCCTAATGTAATGACCATTCTATCTAGGCTTGTCCTATAGTCAGTATGGCTCTGATACCAAGCTTTGTCAGACCTCCAGGCATGGAATACCCGAAGACCCTATGTGTATACTGTACTAGCTCCATGATCAGTGGCTAGTGCACACATTCACAACCTTTGGTATTAGTATCCATACATTCACATACAAAAGTAAAGCAAATGGTACTTAACTTAAACGATTACAAGTTATTACATTAACGGTCGACCGACCAAATAAAAATAGTTATCAGAGTAAAAGTATAGTAGCGAAGAAATGATAGAAGTAGCAAAATTCCAGCGGCATACCCATCCAATCCCTCAGGCAACCGACAAGAAACAAGGCCTAGATAGACCCTTCACCGAACCCTCCAGTTCCGGGTGCAAAGAACTCATCGTTAGATGTTGGCTCATATTTGATATTTGAACAACATATTAAGCAAGATTGAATACAATATGTACTTAGCAAGACTTGTAGTGTATCGCAAAGTTATATTAGATGCAAGGCTATCAAAGGATGAGGCTCTACTCTACAAGTTATTTTGCTCAAAACCATTTTTATTTGCAATATTCATAAGTAATAATTTGCAATGGATTTTGAAAGAGCAGTTAATGATGTACAGGATAGTAGGTAAAGAGCTGAACAAATAATAATAACAACTCGTAACCCTTCTCGATTACGAGCACAAAAGAAAATAATGACAAGAACTCACAACCCTCCTCGGTTGCGCGCCACATTTCATGTTCAGCCATAGACATGGAAGTTAACTCAATAAAATAAAACCCCATGTCATTGCCCATGGTTTTGTGACAATACAGTTTTTTTTAAACAACACTACAGCCATACCAGCCGCACTAAGCACGGTCATGACCGCAAGTACGGCTATTATAATAGATTTTTACTCTGCAGAACTGTACAACTTTACCCATAGTACGCGAATATTCCAGTGGCCTGGAATTCTCTATATCACAACTCACTACCATAGGTAAGCAGTCTAGAGCTCGCAACGCGGCCTTTACATCACCTAGTCCTAAACTTGTACTTGCCCAACGAATGTTTCCTCACTCACCCAGATACCCTCCGTCGAGTGAGGCCCTCACTTACCTAGATACCCTTCGTCAAGTGAGGCATTCACAGTTGTATCGGTAAGCTTTGTGCCCAACACTGTGGTGAAGGGAACCCCTTCGAACATGCCTACCCGGTCATGCTCGCACTCTACGTCCTACCTATGCGCAAGGCTAGTTTTCAATGGCTTAGTTAGCTACGGCCACCCCATCCTAGCACATACGGTTATACGATTAGGTCTTAGTCCTGGAGTTGCTGGCTTCAGTCCTTAATCGACCACAAGTGAGAATCTCACCCTAGCTACAAGTGAGTCACAATCCTCCCTTTATCAGAATATGTTATATCTCGCCCGCGTCTAAAGATTAGGTTTTCATTTTATTTCATATAAAATAACAGAGGTGCCCCTTTGGACATTTTTCAACGCCTCCCAATTCATAAATTAACATATTGTCCTTTTATCAAATTTAAGAAAATCTATCGTTCGAGTAGCAGTTGTGCGATAATCGCACTCAAAAATTCCTAATTCACATTATATATTGTCTAACCCATATTCTAATGGCTACAATAGTAAGTGATCAACATTCCAAGGAGATATATGTAGCAATTAGGATTTACAACTACCAATTTCCCAATCATAACATTTTCATAAAAAATATACACGTATGCATAATAGATTTTGCAAAACAAAGTACAATAAGTAAAATATTGGGATCAACATGATCAAAGGAGGTGCTTGCCTTGCTCTTGCTGTTATAAATATATGGTTGGTTGGTCATCGAAATAATCACTCGAGCAAGCCGGAAACGAATTAAATAACACCAATAAATTTAACAGTAACAAAAATAAAATATTTTTACATATTCTGGTAGTCCATGATTTTATATGAATTAAGAAACAAAGATCATTTAATTAGGAGTTTTTATGCGAAAGTTATTAAGGTTTGAATTCTGTTCGGTTTGTACAATCCAGATAAAATGAGAAATATGCTTTCTAATAGAGAAAGCATATTTCCGCGCATGCACTATTGAGGTTTACGTTTTCTAGTAAGGAAAGCATATTATCCTCTGGAGTTGCTGAGATTTACGCTTTCCGAATATAGAAAACGTATTTCCTCAAACTTAAGACGTACTTTTCAATTTCTATTGATTTTATTTAACCCGACAAGTGGGGTCCGCTTGTCAGTGACTCAACATTCCAAGGAGATATATGTAGCAATTAGGATTTACAACTACCAATTTCCCAATCATAATATTTTCATACAAAATATACACGTATGCATAATAGATTTTGCAAAACAAAGTACAATAAGTAAAATACTGGGATCAACATGATCAAAGGAGGTGCTTGTCTTACTCTTGCTGTTATAAATATATGGTTGGTTGGTCGTCGAAATAATCACTCGAGCAAGCCGGAAACGAATTAAATAACACCAATAAATTCAACAGTAACAAAAATAAAATATTTTTACATATTCTGGTAGTCCATGATTTTATATGAATTAAGAAACAAAGATCATTTAATTGGGAGTTTTTATGCGAAAGTTATTAAGGTTTGAATTCTGTTCGGTTTGTACAATCCAGATAAAATGAGAAATATGCTTTCTAATAGAGAAAGCATAGAGAAAGCATATTCCCGCGCATGCACTATTGAGGTTTACGTTTTCTAGTAAGGAAAGCATATTATCCTCTGGAGTTGCTGAGATTTACGCTTTCTGAATATAGAAAACTTATTTCCTCAAACTTAAGACGTACTTTTCAATTTCTATTGATTTTATTTAACCCGACAAGTGGGGTCCGCTTGTCAGTGACTCGGTCCAAGCAAATAGTGCATAGACCGAAGCTCGAAGAGCACAGCGCATGGGTTTACGGGGTGTTCACTGTGCACTTAAAGCCGTGGGCCCCGCATGTCATTGACTTATATGAGAATAACGATTCGTTTTAATTTTTCTTTAATCTAATGGCTCGGTCCCACATGTTAGTGACTCAAGCATAAACTAACCGACACCTAATAATTACTTTGCACTTAATGACCAAGATTTGGTGTTAATGGCACTACTACAGTGCTGGTCCACTTCGAACAACACAGAGTAGTGCTCATGCGCTCGCGGCCACGCTTGTCGCCATCGCGGTGGCGCTCGACGATGCCGGGGAAAGCCCAAAATGTGTTCCTCACACGCTTGCGCACCTCCTGGCACCAATGGTGAGGCCTGGGGTGGCCCGATGCGGTGGCGCGATGGAGCTAGGCGCCGACATTGCTATGGCAATGAGCCAAAGCGCAAACGGGCAATGCTTCCAACAAACAAGCGTGCGCATAAGCATCTATGGGCTACCAAGGTTATACCAGAACAAGGAGGAAGGACGAAGATGGATCGGAGATGAAGACCAGTGGCAGTGTGACGAGCTTCACGTGGAGAAGGCGTTCGGCTGAGGGAGAACGTCGTCCAATGGTCAGGTAAGCTTGAAGATGCTCTGGCGATGCTCCCGGTGTGAGGAATTGGCTCGAGGTGCAGTGAAACTCCGATGGCGACCGAGGCAGCGAAAACAGCCGGAGACGAGGAAGAAGCTCAGATTCAACGTTTCCTATGGATCAAAGATGAAATCAAGTGAGGGGAAAGTGTCGGACCCCAAATATTTGGGATCTGGAGTCCTTAGTGTCGAGTTGTGCTATTCCTTAGATCAGTAGATAGCACACACAGATATATTCTTGGACCATTTCCATAACCAATAAACTAAAGCAGTCCTACAGTCAGGTCCATATTTACGACCAAACTTGGTCAAAAAAGGAATTTTGAGGTCTTGAAGAGGTCCTGAAGGTCACAGGGATGTCCTGTAGGAATCCTGAGGAGGTCCTGGAGTCGTCCCAAGGAGATCCTGGGAGGTCTTGAAGAGGTCCTAATGAAGTCCTGTAGCGGTCTTGGGGAGGCCCTAAGGAATACTATAGAGACGTTCTGGGAGGTCCTGAGGAGTACTGTAGAGACGTCCTGGGGAGGTCCTGAGGAACACTGGAGAGACGTCCCGGGGAGGTCCTGAGGAACACTACAGAGACGTCCCGGGGAGGTCTTGAGGAACACTGTAGAGACGTCCTGGGGAGGTCCTGCGATCACAACAAAAGGGTACAAGAGGTCCTGAGGATACGACAAAACGGGTATAGGAGGTCATGAAGAAGTCCTGAGGAGGAGGTCCTGAGGACACGACAAAAGGGTACAGGAGGTCCTGAGGAGGAGGTCCTAGGGAGGTTCTGAGGATACGACAAAAGGGTACAGGAGGTCCTGATGAGGTTCTGAGGCGGAGGTCCTGAGGATACGACAAAAGGGTATAGGAAGTCCTGAGTGGAATGACTAAACTCAGCGTGGTTCGTGCTCGGTGCGACTAGTGCTCATAGGGATAGTGCTCGTATGAACATTTGAGTAAATACAAGCACGCAACTTAACATATATATTTATACATAACAGGGCGTGCGGCCAATTGTTTTACAAAAGAGCTATGAAATGGAAATCTTACAAGAGTCAGAGTACAAAAACAAAAGATAAGTGCGGAAGGAAAACAAGTCGCAGTGGATCCATGCACTCTGCCCACAGGCAAGCGACTGGGGGTCCCGGCCTAAGCTTCATCATCTTCTGGTGCCACCTCCGAGTGGTAGTAGTAGTCGTAGGGGTCTTGATCGCTTGGGTCTGAAAAGATTATATTGGACGAGCCTGAGTACACAACCGTACACGCAAGCCAACACACAATGCAAATTGTATAGATGCTGGGCTAGTCAAAGGAAGATTTAGAGTTGTTTTATTTGCACAAAGAGGAGTTTGAAATAGATAAGTAGTAGTAAAATCCTGAGACTTAGCATTTTTGACAATCTGTTTTTATAAATGAGTTTTCATTTGTAAACTACTAGTGGAGGTCCCACCTCCTATACCATTGAGTGGCTCCATCCACCTAATGCTCGGGCTATCTCATATTTACCACTGGCCCCCCTTTCTCAAATCACTAGGATCCCACCCTAGCCTTCCCTTTTCATCACGTAAGGTTTTGTAAAAATAAAAGCTATATCAAGCAAGTTCTTAGCACCGCTCTTGACTGTGAGCACGACTATCATGATAGTTTTCTTACTCTGCAGAGTTCGCACACTTTACCCATAAGAGGTAATCATCTTGATATATACACACGTTTTCTTAGACGTGTGAATCAAGGGAAGATTACCACAAGGCCTTTACAATGCTCAACTTCGATGCAACTCCACCCGCTAAGGTTTCACCACTCGGAGCCACGCTCCCAATAGGCCCCTCTTGCACCATGTGGTTTTCCTATGGCTCCCTTACCCTTACCCACGCCACACACCCACCAGTGGAGAAGCCACGCTGAGGCGAACAAATTAGCTAGCCAGGTTGTACCCATTATGGACTTGTGGTTGCACTGTTTTTGCATGAGAGGTTATTCCAAGATTTGGTCCTTAATTGATTCTGGTGGTACGTCCACATAACAACATTCTCTCATGCCCCCAGCACCAGCCACTCTTTCCAACCACCCGAGTCGAAAATATTTTTCAGGTTTTGCTTTGTTTTGAAAATATTCTTTAGTCCAACATACCAGCTAGGCTCCCAGCCTCGACTGACCCAAATCACTTTTAATAATTGTGGTCGGGCAGTTTAATGCCCGCATGACATTGTATCTAAGCAAGGCTACGCATGACACTTAGATACAGGCTTACCAGCTAGTATGTAATCCATTAAGTCTAGGGTGACAAAGGATAATGTCCAAATTCAAGGATGGGAAGTTTATACACAATTATTTGTTAAGGCATTAACTATGAGCTAGACCAACATAGTTTGTTTAAAACTTAGCAATGCAATTTCATAATTCAAAGTAACATAATTTGCAAAAGGTAGGTGCAACATGATCAAAGTGTTGACTCGCCTTGGTCGAGGTTCTGCTGATCTTGTCCTGGATCAACCAGAGGTTCTTCAGTCGCTTCGGCTTCTATATATGCAAAATAACCAAAAGTCAAATACACCCCGAGAAACTCAATTTGAAATCAAGAATCAAATAAACTCAAATGAATCCAAATACTTTTAATGAAAGGAAACCCTTTGAGAGGGAACACCCATATCCAGAGGTACTGTGACCAGGGGAGGTCGCGGAGGTATCGTGACCAGGCGAGGTCACGGAGGTACTGTGACCAGGGGAGGTCGCGGAGGTATCCTGACTAGAGCAGGTCGCGGAGGTACTATGATCAGGGGAGGTCGCGGAGATATCCTGACCAGAGGAGGTCGCGGAGGTACTATGACCAGGGGAGGTCGCGGAGGTACTGTGACCAAAGGAGGTCACGGAGGTACTGTGACCAGGGGAGGTCGCGGAGGTACTGTGACCAGGGGAGGTTGTGAAGATATCATGACCAGAGGAGGTCACGGAGGTACTGTGACCAGGGGAGGTCGCGAAGGTACTGTGACTAGGGGAGGTCGCAGAGGTACTGTGACCAAGGGAGGTCGCGGAGGTAATGTGACTAGGCGAGGTCGTGACTAAAGGACCAAAAGGGAAGGTCGTCACCCTAAGAGCGAACGTGACCAAGGGGTGCACGTGACCAAGGGGAGGTCGTGACCCAAGGGATGTCACAGGACCAAGGGGAGGTCGTGACTAAAGGACAAAAGGGGAGGTCGTGACGTTAAGAGCGCACGTGACCAAGGGGTGCACGTGACCAAGGGGAGGTCATGACTCAAAAGGAGGTCGTGACCCAAGGGATGTCGCGTGACCAAGGGGAGGTTGTGACCTAAGAGGAGGTCGCGACTAAAGGACAAAAGGGGAGGTCGTGACCTGAGGGGAGGTCGCGACCAAGAGGGTGGTCTTTGCAAAAAGACCAAGAGGGAGGTTCAGACGGAGGGAGAGGTCCAAACGTAAGGGAGGTCTGGACCCTTAGATTCAAATGAAGGGAGGTTTGGACCCTCAGATTCAGCCAAAGAGAGGTCCAAAGAAGAAAGATCTAGGCCGAGGGAACCAGGGGAGGTCGTGAGAGTGCTACGACCAATGGGAGGTCGTGGGAAGGTTATGACTTGGGGAGGTCGCGAAAAGGTTATGACCTGGGGAGGTCATGGAAAGGGCTTTTAATTGTGCGTAGTCGAATGAGAGAAGTCTTCGACTACACAACAGTAATCGAAAGAAGCAAAGGTTTGACTGGTTTAACGCGATCGAACAAGCCAGTGGAAGAGCCAAAGAAAGAACTAGAGAAACACTGGTGAAAGAACAGGGTAGTTCAAACAAGGAGGAGTATCTGAGCCATTAGGAACGTACCGGTACTGAGCTGGGGAAATGAACTAGCCGGAGCTGAGCTGACAACGGTGGACCGCGACAACGAGAGGAACTCCGCGCTACGGTAGTGGCTTGAGGAAGGAGAGTGGTCTTCAATCTTCACGGTAGCTCCATGGAAGCGGTGGGTGGTCCTTCAGGGGCGTCTTGAAGTGCTCTGGTCAGAGGGGAGGACGTACGTGGCCAACGGCGGTCCCGATGGCGTCAACGGCAAAGGCGGTGAGGTGGCGGTGCTCTGCCGAAGCGAGTGCTTGAGCTTGACAGGAGCTCAAGTTCACTTGGAGGAGGAAGAAAGGGAGGCTAACACTGAAGTGGCGAAAAGTGGCACTAAGGGGCTTGGAGCAACTATATATAAGCACACAGCCTGACCAAGGGGAATGGTCGGAGTGGTTGGTGCTGTTTGACGATATGGACAACACAGTGTAGAGGTTGTGATGGTTTTGAGTGACAGGCAGTAATGGCCGAATGACCGTCTAGAATAAGAAAAGATGATGCATTCCAAATAAGAAAATATGATGAAGTCCAAATAAGAAATGAAATGACAATCAAAACATGCAACAATAGTTTTCACATAAAAAGTTTTAAAAATCCCATGCTTTTGCATTTATGGATTTTTGGGCTGTTACAAACCCTACCCCCTTAGGAGGAATCTCGACCCTGAGATTCAAGATTTGAAGACCGCCTAATAGACTAGGCCTACATATCTATAGACAACAGGGACTAGACGTAGAGGAGCTTACGACCAGGAGCTAGTCGTGGAGGGACTCACGACCAGGTAGTGGTCGTGGGAACACTTACGACCATGGAGTAGTCATAGAAAAACTTACAACTATGAGGTGGTCGTAGGGTTACCTACGACCATGGGGTGGTCAGTTACAAAACAACTGGGGGTATTCTGTCTTCAACAAGTCTTCACACTCCCACGTAGCTTCAGCTTCTGTGTGGTTACTCCATCTGACCTTGCACAAGTGTAAGATCGAGGAGGCCGACTAGAGGGGGGTGAATAGGAGGTTTTAAAATTCTTTTTGGTTAAAACCGATTTCTAATGTGGAAACTAATACAAATACGGTTTTGCACAATTAAAGCCTAGAACAACTAGGTTCATCTAAGTGTGCCAACAATACAAGTCTATTGATGAATATAGCAATTAAACATATGACTTGAGCAATTCAATTCTAGCAATGGTGAATAGCACAATGAACCAATGCAATCATACACAATGAATAAGCAATTTACTACAAGGTATATAAATCGCACAATGTAAAGCAAGCATTCATACACAATGAATATAAATCCAAGAATAATTAATTCCATTTATAGAAACTTGGTACCACTTGGAGAGATAAGCCTTAGAGAGATACCACTTGAAAAAGCATATCATGAATCGGAGGTATCGGAGAGAGCTTGGTTTGAAAAGAATTGATCGGCAAGGAATGGAATAGATATCACTTGTAAGTTGGTACATGAAAGATACCACTTGAAGGATACCACAAGACGATAAGATGATATCATTTAAAAGAATACCACTTGTAAAGACAAGATGATATCACTTGAAAAATATCACTTGTAAAAACAAGTAATATAAATTCCATGTCGAGGTCAAGGTGATCAAGAATAAGCTACCACTTGAGGGAATACCACTTGAATGATAAATATATCACAAGGCGATCAAAATGGTATTTGGAGTCAACAAAATATATGTGGGTAGCTTGCAAGGATAATAAGGATCAACTTGACTTGAGGGAGGCAGCCAAAAAGGATTTAGAATAGAATAGAATTGAAATGGATTCAATTGACTGCAATATTAGCAAAATCGGTACTACCGCAGTTCAATGGCCGGTCATACCGATGTTCGGACAAACCGCCGTTCAAAGGCTGGTCGTGCCGACAAACGGTTATACCACGGGAATGACGCTAATTGTTCCGATTTTCTTGGAGATTCAACGATAGATCTTGAATAGAGAATTATGCAAATAATCCTTAGTTTTAGTATTCAAATAAATATATCTAGGATCATTATGCATTAGATTGGAGATAGAAACAACAATGAATATAGTTTTTATGAATTAGTCTTTTGATTTTGCGAATAAAACTCATTTTTGAGAAACCTCTTCAAACGAACAAAAATGAGCAAATGAGGAATTTAAGCATCAAATTTCATGTATGAGTTATGAATACCATTATGGACCTATTCATGTGAATAATTTTGGCTCATATGGCGAAACTCACTTAAGTGCTAAAAAGTGACCACTTTGCTCAAACTAGAATTTTGGGTGAATTTCGAAATCAAATAAATTTTGCTAGGTTGGCATTTTGGAAACATTTTTGAATACCAAAATTGTTTAGAATGGCCAACTCTAGGATTTTTATTTTGGGACAAATGTCAAATTCTTTCTAGAATAGATTTTACACAAAAATCTAGTTTTGGTCAAAAACAAGATTCTAAGATCTAGAATTTTGGTTAGAAACTCATTTTCTTTTGAAATTGGTTTTTCTTGAACCAAAACCTTTGCAAAAAATTTGGAAATCATTTGTATACATTTTGCAGCTAGTTTTTCAAAGTTTATACTAATAATTTCAAAATTTTGACTTTTGGCTAAATGGCTCAATTTTCCAAAACAATACTAGCACTTTAATTTATTTGGGCACATTTAGAGATGTGATGTACATGGTTATGATTTAGCACTCCCCCTTAATGTGCCACTACTTTCTTGCTCAAGAAATTAATAAATAAAATTTAGCACAAGAGCAAGAACACCCTTTTTAAGATTTTACATGAATGCAACCTACACAAGGCATAAAGGCTAGATACTTTAATGTAAATACTTGTTACCGAGATAGCATTAGTTTATGATATGAATTGATCTTCCTCAAGGTTGGCTCCATATTCTGCATATGATGGAATCCACCTCTTTATGAGTGAGCCAAACCTCCAATGCTTCTCTAAGTACCTATTTAACATTTAAGCACCTTTTGGTACCCACACTTGGTTGGGTCCTTGAATGTTAGTCACAATAGATCTGGGCACCCAAATGGCCCTAACAATAGTTTTATGTGAGCTAACATTCCTAGCAAACACATTGCCATTTTTATCTTTCCTAAGCAAATAATGATCATTATAGATGATTGGCTTAGGAGTGATACCTTTGGGACATTCCTTACTAAAATGTCTTTTTTCCCGGCAATTGTAGCAAGTAGGGCTTTTGCTTCCCTTTGATGTCTTCTTACCTTGCTCAATTCTGGTTTGCCTCTTCTTTGATGACATTGACTTGTCATCCATTTGATTTGGGCACACCGAGGCAATGTGACCATTTTTCTTACATCCAAAGCACTTGACATTTTTGAATTGTCTTCTATTTTGCTTTGGGATGCTCTTCACCTTCTTCTTGGTGGTGAAACCAAGTCCTCTCTTTTCATTTATCTTGTTTGGGCATAAGGAGGCAAGATGTCCCTTTTGATGACAATCAAGACATTTGATATTCTTCGTGTGTCTTGCATTGTGCCTCATCTTGCTATTCTCCTTCTTCTTATTGGGAGTAAAGCCAATATCACTCTTATAATGCAAGTGTCTTTGGTTGCTCAATATATCATCGAGAGTGGCCTTCCCTTTTAAGCTTCTTTCCAAGTCAATCTTCAATTTTGTAACTTGGGCCTTGAGCTCATTATTTTCTTCTATAAGGTTAGTCTCAACAAGCATAGAAGAAATAGGAGCATCCATATTTGAGCAGCAAGGCATATCAATTAAGTCATCACAAGATGTGGATATACTAACTTTAGATGAATTGCATGAGATAGGAGCAATACAAGGCAAATCATCTAATAGATCACATGTAATCCCTATATCCACTTTAGAGCTAGTATAAATTTTAAAAAGGAGGGTTTCATGTTCATTCTTTAGAACATCATAATTATTTTGAAGCAAGTTAAATTCTTTCTTCAAAACTTTGAATTTTGAAACCTCCTTTCCCATAAAAACATTTTGCTCTTCTAGCATATCAATCAACTCATCATATGAAGACTCATCATTATCATCATCGTTATATACCTTCTTTTTACCTTTTGCCATAAAGCAATGAGGCAATGTTGATGGAGTTGAGGATTCATCATCGTCGAAGCTAGAGGTTGAGCATTCTTCTCCAAACGTCCATTCTTCTATGCAATCATCACTAGTGGAAGTGGACCTTTCATAATATTCTTGAAGATGGGTCCACATCTCATGAACGTTCTTGAGATCGCATATGGCATCAAACATATCTACACTCAAAGCACTAAATAAGGCGTTAATTGCTTGAGCGTCGAGATGTAAGCATTTCTCTTCCTCATTTGTTGGAGCAAGTTGATCCAATGGAGGAGAAAAGCCAACATCCACAATCCGCAATATATTTAGGCCCATGGCCTTAAAGTAACATGACATGCGGATTTTCCAATGAGCATAATTTGTGCCTTTAAATTTAGGTGCTTCACCAAGGTGCACTAAATCTCTAGTCGCCATCCTTTACTCTCTAGACGGTTAAGTCTAATGAATGAGAGACCAAGCTCTGATACCACTTGTAAGATCGAGGAGGCCGACTAGAGGGGGGTGAATAGGAGGTTTTAAAATTCTTTTTTGGCTAAAACCGATTTCTAATGCGGAAGCTAATACAAATACGGTTTTACACAATTAAAGCCTAGAACAACTAGGTTCATCTAAGTGTGCCAACAATACAAGTCTATTGATGAATATAGCAATTAAACATATGACTTGAGCAATTCAATTCTAGCAATGGTGAAAAGCACAATGAACTAATGCAATCATACACAATGAATAAGCAATTTACTACAAGGTATATAAATTTCACAATGTAAAGCAAGCATTCATACACAATGAATATAAATGCAATAGTGAGACACAAGAGATCAAACCACAATAGACACGGCGATGTTTTACCGTGGTGATCGGAGACTTGCCGGTCTCCCCTAATACACGTTGAGGGAAACCCAAACCAATTAGGCCGGCTCCACAAATTAAGCCTTCCTCCGAGGTAAGTCCAAACCAATTAGACTGGCTCCAAACCAAGCCAACACCTCGCTCCACTAAGGTTGCTCCTTCCTCCACTCCGGAGATGGTGAGCACCAAGCCACTCACAAACGCCCGGGTCTTCTCACAACCTTCTTTGAGAAGATCACCGAACCACGAGGCCTTCACGCCGTTTAGGTGTCGGCAAACACCAAGAGTAACAAGCCAAGCCCCTTGCTTGACTCTCACCACGTGCAATGAATGCACAAGCTCAAGTGGATACAAAATCCACCTCTAGATGCAACACATGCAACTAGAGACCTCTCTCCTTGCTCACAAGGTGCAACACATGCACAATTTAGAGGAGAAGCTCACACTAGCTCAAGAGAGTGAAATGAGATGCCAAATGTTGCATCTCAACCGGCCAAGGGGGTATTTATAACCCCTACACCAAAAACTAGCCGTTACAGACTTGGAGCGGTCGTACCGCACTCACAAGGGCCGGTTCAACTGTTCTGGGCAGTTGTACCACTCTTTACATGGCGGTTGAACCGCAGCACAAAATCAGCACAGACGACACTCGGTAAAAAGGTCATAACTTTTGACTCCGATGTCGGAATTGAGTGATCTTGGACTATATAGAAAGCTTATTCAGAGGTATACACAACCCACCTATTTGATTTGATCTCAAAACACATTTTATCAAATCAAAAAGCACAACTCCAAAGAGCCACTACCATAGTCTAAGTCCAAAGTATTAGCAACAAGCAATCTTAGACCATGCCAAGGGAAAATACATGAATCCCAACAATTTGCAAAACACATTTGCAAACTTAGATCATGCCACAAGGAGTAGGTACATGGACTTCAACCATATGCAAAACACATTTGCAAAGTATAGTCACATGTTACAAGGATTAAATGCATGAGCCTCGACTATTTGCAAAACACATTTGCAAATAATAGCATCATGCCACGGAGAGCTAGAGCAAGTGAGATTGAGCTATCAACATATGATGAGACTTAAGATACTAGACAAGACCCCTCTTAATAGTACGGTAACCTATACTAGCAATCCGGTCTTCTAACCAAACACCAAGACCGGTAAAAAACTAGGAACACATCTTTAGCCCTAGCTAGTCATACCTTTGCCTTAAGCATCTTCTTGAAGGTTGATGACGCACATCTTCACTTCAAGTCCCGGTCATCGTCTTGACATGCATCAACCCATGATGCATCCTTTACTTGACCTCCATCAACACATGATGAGTCTTCTCTTGACTTGATGATCAACTCATGATCATCTCTTCTTCGAGATCTTGATATGCATCAACACATGATGCATCCTCTTCTTGAACCTTGACTTGATGACGATCAACTCATGATGCCATCCGAAGTCTCCATTACCCTGGAACATAACCTATTCATCCAACTCATGGAAAATGTTAGTCCCATAATGATTAACATCAATTACCAAGATATACCTGCAATAATGCTTCTAAACAAGCCGTTGAAAATCCTAGACCGGTACTACCGCCAACCAAGTTGCGGTTCAACCGCATCGCCCGGTCATACCGCATTGACAATCGGTACAACCGATCGTAGGGTTTCCAACTTCGCTAAAATGACACGCTCTCTGGAAAATACGTACCGCCACATAGAAATCGGTACAACCGCATCGCGGTTCAACCGTTTCACAAATGCGGTACAACCGATTATCAAAGAGAGCTCTGAGCCAAAATTACATCGGTTCTGGTTTTATCAAACCGCCAACTAGAAATCGGATCGAAGTACCGCTCAAAGGGCGGTCGTACCGCATTAGCGCTCAGTTGGCAAAACTAGTCAAAACCCGATAGTACCGCCAAGTATAGTGCGGTCATACTGCTTAAATCGGTACAACCGCCAGTTTAACTCCGGTACAACCGATTTCTGACAAATGCACTTAGATATTTCAAACTCAAATTCAAATGCATGCATGCATGATCCTAAATCGATCCAATTTGCACAAGAACAAGCTATCAAGCTACTAATCATGATCCCTCTATTGTCATGCATTTTCATTACCATGTCGCCATCTATAAACCGACTAAGCCTTTAAACATCTTAGCACACATGTTAGTCCCACAACACAATTTCAAATAATTGAATATAAAATAATATGAGTATATATGAACTACACAAGTTTTATATACTCAAAGGATATGTTTCAAAGTAGAGATCCCAATATATGTGGATAAAGAAATATGGATCAATACTAATAAAACCACAAAACATAGAGTGAACTCCCCCTAAATGTGTGCATAAACGAATGTGTAATAAAAACATATGCACATATTCAAGTTAAACTTTTGGTGGAGTTCAACCTATATTTTGGATCCGAGGAATGCAACAATATATAAGAATATGATGTCGAATACACACCTCTTTGATTTTCACCTTTTTTATCCAATTGAAACTGAGCAATATGTATATCAATAAACGTGTTAGTCTCACAAATAGATTTGTCATTAATCACCAAAATACTCCATTAACATATAATGGCGGGTCTAGATTCTTCAACAAGCGGTATACTTGGTTCCTTGTCTGCTTTTCTACCACTTCTAAGATTTCGACCGGATGTTTGGCATACGACAAATCCTTGCCCAGTTCAATGTCTTCCAGTCGAGTTTGCTCTTCGGGCACACGGAGGCATTTCCTGAGCTGGGATACGTGGAACACATTGTGTACATTGGATAACTGCTCGGGTAGCTCTAGCTGGTAAGCTACTTCTCCCTTCTTGGCGATGATCTGATATGACCCTATATATCTTGGTGCCAACTTCCCTTTGACCTTGAATCTTCTGGTTCCTCTGAGAGGAGACACCTTTAAGTAGACAAAGTCTCCTATGTTGAACTTCAACTCTCTGCGACGACAGTCAGCGTAACTCTTCTATCTTGATTATGCCGCCAATAGTCGGTCTCAAATGAGACACACCTTGTCTTCAACTTCCTTTAAGCAGTCTGGTCCGAAGTGGTACCCTTCCCCAGCTTCCGACCACAACAAAGGTGTTCGGCATTGCCTTACGTAAAGGTCTTCAAAGGGGAACATATTCAGACTGGACTCGTAACTATTGTTGTACGCGAATTCAGCATGTGGCAGGCACTTCTCCCAATCAGTAGCAAACTCTATAGCGCAAGCCCGAAGCATGTCCTCTAGGACTTGGTTCACTCTTTCAGTATGACCATTGGTCTGAGGGTGGTATGTCGTGCTGAAGGGTAGATAGGTACCCAAGGCTTCATGAAGACTGTCCCATAAATGGGAGACGGACTGTGAGCCCCTGTCTGAGACGATTCGCTTGGGCACCCCATGTAGACTGACTATCTAAGACATGTATAGCTCTGCTAGCTTGTCACCTTTATAGGTGGTCTTCACTGAAATGAAATGGGCAGTCTTGGTCAATCTATCAACGATGACCCAAACCGAGTCATACCCCAATTTGGCCTTCGGCAGACCAGTAATAAAGTCCATGCTGATCTCTTCCCATTTCCACTCAGGTACTCGTAGGGGCTGCAATAGACCGGCAGGCTTTTGGTGTTCAGCTTTGATCTGCTGGCATACATCGCAGCGTGCTACGTACACTGCAATGTCCCTCTTCATTCGTGGCCACCAGTAGCGTTGCTTCAGATCTTGGTACATCTTGGTGCCACTGGATGAATTGAATAGGCTGATTCATGGGCCTCCTTGAGGATCAACTCTTTTAGATCCTATTGATTGGGCACAAAAATGCGCTTTCCAAACCATAGGATGCCCTGATCATCCTTTGTCATTTTGGAGGCCTTCCCTTGCTCCATGAGTTGTTTGAGTCTGTCTGTGCTGGTGTTTCCCGCTTGCATGGCTTTGATCCTTTCTTCCAAGGTCAGGTGGACTTCCAAAGCGGAGAGGCTCCCTTGTGACACTATTTCCAGGTTGAGCTTCTCAAATTCTTCAAAGAGAGTAGGTTACCATTCATGGATCACAATGTGGTTACAATAAGACTTCCTGCTCAGTGCATCAGCCACCACATTGGCCTTGTCTGGGTGGTAGTGGAGGTCCAAGTCATAGTCTTTGATGAGTTCTAGCCATCTTCGTTGCCTTAGGTTAAGATCCTGCTGGGTGAAGATGTATTTGAGGCTCTTATGATCCCTGTATATGCTACAATGATTTCCGATGAGGTAATGATGCCATATCCTCAGTGCATGAACTACCGATGCCAATTCCAGATCATGAGTTGGGTAATTCTCTTCATGTGATCGGTTGCCGAGATGCATAGGCTATCACCTTCTTGTCTTGCATTAGCACACTTCCTAGCCCTTGACGAGAGGCATCACAGTATACCTCAAAGTCCTTATGGATATCAGGGAGGACCAAGACTGGGGCAGAGGTTAAGTGAGCTTTTAGTACTTGAAAACTCTTCTCACACCCTTCAGTCCAGTCAAACTTCCTCTCTTTCTTCAGTAGTTGGGTGAGGGGTCGGGCAATTTTGGAGAATCTCTCAATGAACCTTCGAACTTCGGTCACCGAGGTAGGTGGTTGCCACTCAAGGATGGCTTCCACCTTGGCCGGGTCCATGGCTACTCCATTTGCAGATATCATATGACCCAGGAAGCTAACATTGATAGCGACCGTGACTTCATCAGACTTGGCATACAGCTGGTGCTCCCTAAGTGTTTCTAGCACCAATCTCACGTGTTGTGCGTGCTCTTCGACATCCTTGGAGTAGACCAGGATGTCGTCAATGAATACTACCACGAATCGGTCCAAATACTCCATGAACACCTTATTCATCAGATTCATGAAATAGGCCGGGGCATTGGTTAGTCCAAATGGCATAACAGTGAACTCATAGAGGCCGTATCGGGTAGAGAAGGTTGTCTTGGGGATGTCTTCAGACCTGATCTTCAATTGGTGATACCCCGAATGCAGATCTATCTTGGAAAACATCGTTGCCCCCTTGAGCTAATTGAACAGGTCATAAATCCTGGGCAACAGGTACTTATTCTTGATAGTAACTTCATTCAGGGACCGGTAATCTACACACATCCACATGCTTCCATCCTTCTTCTTCACGAATAGTACTGGAGATCCCCATGGAGAAGAGTTTGATCTAATAAACCCTTTCTCTTGTAGCTCTCGAATTTGCTTCTTCAGCTCCTCGAGTTCATTCACTGGCATCCTGTAGGGTCTCTTGGATATGGGTGCCGTCCCAGGCATCAGCTCTATGATGAACTCTATGTCCCGATCTGGTGGTCCTCCTGGCAATTCTTCCGGGAAGACGTCAGGGTATTCCTACACCACTGGCATTCCCTCCAGAGGAACACCTATGGCATAGCAGACTGCCCTTTTCCATCAGAAAGGTCTATCCATCTTGACTATGATCTCTAGGCCGGGTCCTTTGGTAAGACTTATGGTTCTATTGGTGCAGTTTATCACCCCTTGATACCTAGCTAGCCAATCCATCCCGAGGATGACGTCCAGGGTCTGGGCCTCTAGCACCATCAAGTCCGCGGGAAACACTATTCCCTTTAACAGAATTTCCACCCTAGGGCTTACTAATTTGGCCCATAATAGTCCCCCAGGTGAGCTAAGCTCTAAAGGCTTCTTGAGAACAAAAGTTGCCATCTGCCAACGTTCCACAAACTTGCGGGAGATGAAGGAATGCGATGCTCCAGAATAAAAAAGAACACATGCTGGCGATGAATTAACTGAGAATGTACCCATCTGCACTTCTATGGTCTCATGTGCTTCCTCAACCGTGATGTGATTCACCCGACCTCGCCCTTGGGTTGATGCCGATCCGGGTGCTGATAAAGTCACGGGCCTTCCTCTTGCTATTGTCCCGGGGGTGTGTTGTACTCGTGCCGGGGTACTCCCCATGTTAAACTTGACAGGTGAGAGGGTCTTGCATGGGCAGTTGCAGGCGTAGTGCCCGGGCTCGTTGCAGTTGAAGTACAGCTGGCCGGCACGCAGTGTACCGATCTGCTGAGGCTGACTTGGTCGGACTGGGGTGGCGTATGAGGCACCTCCGGGCCGATTTGCTAGAGCCGAGGACCGTGGTAGAGGGGTCGGGCGGTAACCACTACCAGATGGTGCACCATAGGATGGTTGTGCACTAAATGACGGCCCCCGAGGAGTACCCATCTTCCGCTTGCTGGTGGCTTCGAATGTCTTGTGTTCATTTTCCAGGAGCAATGCCTTGTTGATCAATTGTTGGAAGTCTTGAAAATCATGAACTACCAACTGTACTCGTAGTCCATCACGCAGCCCCTCCATGAAGCGATCGATCTTCTCTTCCTCTTCTGCTATGTCATTCTGTGCATAGCGAGCCAGCTGGTTGAAGGTACTCAGTGACTGAGGAGTTGCCTTACTTCAAGGTCCTGAATTCATTCCTCTTCATGCGCATGACACTTCGGGAATAAAGTTGTTTGAAGGCTTCCTGGAACTCTGCCCATCCTACTTCTACTGCAGCCTGTGCTCCTTCTTCGGCGGCTTCTGCTTCAAGTTCTTCAACCACCCTGGCTGCTAGGTAGTTGTCCCACCAGTCGGCGGCTGGTCCCGTGAACTAGTTTGTTGCATACACCACCTTGTCTTCCTCTCGACATTGGGCCAAAGTCAACTTCTTCTCCATAGTGCGAAGCCAATCTTCAGCTTCTAGTGGCTCATTCGCACTAGAGAAGACGGGAGGCTTGGTGCGCATGAAGTCCCCGAGCCTGGACCCATGGCTGGCAGTTCCAGCTTGCTGACCAGCGGCTAATGCTTGAAGTAGCTGGGTTTGTTGCGTCATCACTTGAGCTTGTTGTGCCATCACTTGAGCCATTGTGGGATGCTCAGGTGGTGGTGGTGGTGGTGCTGGCGCTGGAGCTGGGCCGCGACCACGGCCATGCCCACGACCCGCGGCTGCTCTCCTTGGATGCATATGTTAACGAGAACTCTTTAGAGAGCAATACGCGGCAACACCAAGTGATAGCAAAAACGAAAACAACACAGGTCTAACCAACACTCATGACACAACACCGTGAGAAAAGAAACAGCCAGAAAAGCCACAATAAAATACATATATATACTTATAAGGATGCTAAACTGTTCCCTAGTGTGTGGTCCTAGGTTTCTATCGACCAGCTAGCTAAGGCCAGTACCCTACAGTCGTGCGCTCTGATACCAAGTCCGTCGAACCTTGAATTTTTGGCATTTGGAGTCCTCTGAGTCGAGCTGTGCTATTCCCTGAATCAATAGATAGCACACAGATACATTCTTGGACCATTTCCATAACCAATAAACTAAAGCAGTCCTATGGTCAGGTCTATATTTACAACCAAACTTGTTCGAAAAAGGAATTTTGAGGTCTTGAAGAGGTCCTGAAGGTCACATAGATGTTCTGTAGGAATCCTGAGGAGGTCCTGGAGTTGTCCCGAGGAGATCCTGGGAGGTCTTGAAGAGGTCCTCATGAAGTCCTACAGCGATCTTAGGGAGGTCCTGAGGAGTACTGTAGAGACGTCCTGGGGAGGTCCTGAGGAACACTGTAGAGACATCCTAGGGAGGTCCTGAGGAACACTGTAGAGACGTCCTGGGGAGGTCCTAAGGAACACTGTAGAGACGTCCTCGGAAGGTTCTGAGAAACACTGCAGAGACGTCCCGGGGAGGTCTTGAGGAACACTGCAGAGACGTCCCGGGGAGGTCCTAAGGAACACTCCAGAGACGTCCCGAGAAGGTCCTAAGGAACACTGCAGAGACGTCCCAGGGAGGTCCTGAGGAACATTGTAGAGACGTCCTGGGGAGGTCCTGAGGAACACTGTAGAAACGTCCTGAGGAGGTCCTGAGATCACGACAAAAGGGCACAGGAGATCCTGAGGAGGAGGTCCTAAGCAGGTCCTGAGGATACGACAAAACGGGTATAGGAGGTCCTGAGGAGAAGGTCCTGAGGAGAAGGTCCTGAGGAGGTCCTGAGGATATGACAAAAGGGTACAGAAGGTCCTGAGGAGGAGGTCCCGAGGAGGTTCTGAGGATACGACAAAAGGGTACAGGAAGTCCTGATAGGGTCCCGAGGAGGAGGTCCTGAGGATACGACAAAAGGGTATAGGAGGTCCTGAGTGGAATGACTAAACTCAGTGTGGTTCATGCTCGGTGCGACTAGTGCTCGTAGGGATAGTGCTCGTATGAACAATTGAGTAAATACAAGCACGCAACTTAACATATATATTTATACATAACAGGCCGTGCGGCCAATTGTTTTACAAAAGAGCCATGAAATGGAAATCTTACAAGAGTCAGAGTACAGAAACAAAAGATAAGTGCAGAAGAAAAACAAGTCATAGTGGATCCATTCACTCTGCCCACAGGCAAGCGACTGGGGGTCCTGGCCTAAGCTTCATCATCTTCTGGTGCCACCTCCGAGTGGTAGTAGTAGTCGTAGGGGTCTTGATCGCTATGTCTGAAAAAATTATATTGACGAGCCTCGAGTCCACAACCGCATTTCATGAGCCAATACACAATGCAAATTGTATAGATGCTGGGCTAGTCAAAGGAAGCTTTAGAGTTCTTTTATTTGCACAAAGCTGAGTTTGAAATAGATAAGTAGTAGTAAAATCCTGAGACTTAGCATTTTTGACAATCTGTTTTTATAAATGAGTTTTCATTTGTAAAGAACTAGTGGAGGTCCCACCTCCTATACCATTGAGTGGCTCCATCCACCTAATGCTTGGGCTATCCCGTATTTACCACTGGTCCCCGATCAGGCCTTTCTCAAATCCCTGGGGTCCCACCCCAGCCTTCCCTTTTCACCACAAAAGGTTTTGTAAAAATAAAAGCTATATCAAGCAAGTTCTCAGCACCGCTCTTGACCGTGAGCACGTCTATCATGATAGTTTTCTTACTCTGCAGAGTTTGCACACTTTACCCACAAGAGGTAATCATCTTGATATATACACATGATTCCTTAGACGTGTGAATCAAGGGGAGATTACCACAAGGCCTTTACAATGCTCAACCTCGACGCAACTCTACCCGCTAAGATTTCACTGCCCGGAGCCACGCTCCCAGGAGGCCTTCTCTTGCACCGTGTGGTTTTCCTGTGGCTCCCTTACCCTTACCCATGCCACACACCCACCAGTGGAGAAGCCACGTCGAGGAGAACAAATTAGTTAGCCAGGTCGTACCCATTATGGACTTGTGGTTGCACTGTTTTTGCATGAGAGGTCATTCCAAGATTCGGTCCTTAATTGACTCGGGTGGTACATCCACATACCAACATTCTCTCGTGCCCCCGGCACCAGCCACTCTTTCCAACCACCTAAGTCGAAAATATTTTTCAGGTTTTGCTTTGTTTTGAAAATATTCTTTAGTCCAACATACCAGCTAGGTTCTGCTGATCTTGTCCTGGATCAACCGGAGGTTCTTCGGTTGCTTCAGCTTCTATATGCGCAAAATAACCAAAGTCAAATACACCCCGAGAAACTCAATTTGAAATCAAGAATAAAATAAACTCAAATGAATCCAAATACTTTTAAGGAAAGGAAACCCTTTGAGAGGGAACACCCATATCCGGAGGTACTGTGACAGGGGAGGTCGCAGAGGTACTGTGACCAGGGGAGGTCGCAGAGGTAGTGTGACCAAGGGAGGTCGCGGAGGTACTGTGACCAGAGGAGGTCGCGGAGGTACTGTGACCAAGGGAGGTCACGGAGGTACTGTGACCACAGGAGGTCGCGGAGGTACTATGACCAGGGGAGGTCGCAGAGATATCGTGGCCAGAGGAGGTCTCCGAGGTACTGTGACCAGAGGAGGTCGCGAAGATATCGTGACCAGGGGAGGTCGCGGAGGTACTGTGACCAGGGGAGGTCACGGAGGTATTGTGTAACAGTCCCAGTTTTAATAAACAGTAATAAGATGTTTTTCGTAGCATCACTGTTTATTTTGAAACTTGGATATGTTATATAATCTAAAATCTCCATTTTATTTTTATTTTCTGGCCAAGATCTGATCCCAACCATCAATTTCCTTTTTGACAGCTGATCTTTTCTTTTCCCTTTGAGCACCAAGTGCTTTCTTTCAGCTGTGAGCAAGGAGCTACCGTGGGATATTTTGTCTTTGCTAGCAAAGGAAGCCTGAGGCGTGACTTCTCTCTCTCTCCTCTCTCTCTCTTCCTTCTCTCGTGGGCGGCAATAGACCAAAGCCGAAAATGGGGAGATCACCCGAGCTTGTGGATGAACCTCGCCACTGGCCCCAACTTGCCACCGCATCCATCTCGAATTCTCTCCATGTGCCTGGAGGTTCAACCTCCATTAAACCCTAGCTTTTGGGCTCTCGACATTGTTGACCGTGAAGCTTCCTCATCTCTTTTCTTGTCCAAAGGAAGAATTCTTGCCTTCACTCCTGTTATCCCTACATGCTTGCATGCTCAATTCATCTTATCATGTGGATTGTGGCAACCATTGTAGGTTGAGCAAGGGAGTGGCTCTCAGTGGACCATCGCCGACTGGAGCATCTTTTGGTGGTTTCTTGCTCCGGTGAGGTGATTCTTCAATCCTTCAAGTCAAGATCATGTATTGTGATCCATTAGCTCAAGCCTTCCTTCATATTTTCGTTCTTGGTCAAAACAATTGAGCAGATTTTCAAATCTTGCTTTGTTCGGCCAAAAATTGCAATCTCTCTTCTCCAACTCTAACTGGTGAGTTATATCCTTAATTCTTCCCATCTTGAGCTTCTTAGGAACCTCAATAGCTCACTGGAATCACCCATTTATGCTCAGGATGCTCAAATCTTGATATTACCGAATGGTTTCTTTTTTTTGAACTTTTCGGTCTTTCATATCATTTTCAAGATTTTGAGCTTTGCTATTAAATCTTCAAGTCTGGATAGCCTCCTACTAAATCCTAGTATCTCTAGCAACCATTCTTTTATTCTTGATGCTTCCAAATCAGTTAGTTGGCAAAGACTCTTCTCCTCGTTCTTCGCTTGTTTCGGGTGAACCAACTAGAGTCAGTAGCAAGGTCATCCTCTGTCAATCTTTATTGGTTGGTGTTAGCAAGGTGGTCTGGTGTATTATCTATTCTAAAGATTAGCTTTAGCTCCAATTAAGAATCTTTTGTTTTGTATATTTTCAAATCAGCCTAAACACTGCAATCTTTGTTTTGCTATTTTGTGGGCAATCAGTAGACAAAGATGCACAACAAGTTTCTTGATCTCCAATTCTTATCAATTAGTGCTAAGGAATGATATTAGACTTTAGCTTACTTGTTTAGTAACAACTTTAACCAAAATATTACTTTGTTCATACTTCATAAAACAAAAAAATTCAATTTTACTCAATCTGTCCAAACAATAGGATTGTGCTCTGTCTTATTTTGGTTAACTTTGACATTACACAGTATCTTCATTATCTCTTGTCAATTACTGCTAGCAAATGATAAGCTAACCTGCTACATTAGATAGGAATACTCTAAACTTCATCATAGCACTTTACTAGTGTGTGTTTAGATCACCAAACTTCAATTTAGCATTACGTCTGCGAGCCTGAACAAAGCAGATCTGTTTCAACCAAAAATTGATAGTTAGTGTTAATTGATGCTAAGTGATGAGTTAAACTTTTAGTCTTACCTGTCTAGCTGTAGCTTAATCAAAAATACTCTTTTGTTATAGTATAATGATGCAGCAAATCATTCCGTGCAATCTGTCCAAATTGCGCTTTTGCTAAAAGCGACATCGTAGCTTAACTTTGAAGCTCAAACTCTTGTCTTGGCTGCTATAGCTGGTCATGCCGACAGCATGCAACAAGTTGTAGCTTCTATTTCTTATAGTAAAATGTATAAGTAATGAGTTAAGGCTTCTACCCTTGTCTGTTGAAGAAAAATAGATATCTTGGGCAGATTTAAAAGAACAGATCACTTGAACCTGTCTTGAATACATTCCAAATTTCAGGATTACTAAAAGGGAGAGCAAGTTTGAACAAAGATATCTTGTTTGTAGTATAAGTGAATTAACAAATTATCTAACTTTGTCTGTTTTGGTTTTCCCAAATTCAAACTGTAGTGCTACTAAACCACTAAATTTTGATAACTTGTATCGTGACTATTAAATATGAGGTATTGTCCTTAAGTAAGATATAACTTAAGCATGTTGTTAAATATGCATTGAGCTATTGATCATGCACTTTTTTCGCATTTTGCTCTCTGCCATTTTCTTGCTATTCATTGGGCTTTTGTGTTCTAGATTACGGTTCTTACGAAGTGGTTGAAACTTTTCTTGAGCCACAAGAACACGAACAAGAGGTTATCTATTATTACCAAGGCAAGCTTCCTCTACGCACCATGTTGATCCTAATCTTTTGAACCGTAGATTTATAAAATACAAAGTGATCTTTGTTGCATGCAATTTTCTAAAAACTATTTATGCTCTGTTCCTAGTTAGCTATGACTGAACTTATGGCTTACCTTGAATTGATCATACACTCAACCTAAGGTAGTTTGTGGTGATGTAATACTTAGTTTCAATTTTGCTTAGCCATGCAGTCCATAGAACGGTAGTGTTTGGCAAGCTTATCTTGTCAAACACGGGGAACAACAAATACATTTTATTTCTGTTGATTCTTTGTTCAGTTTATTTAAATATGAAATGAATCTAAATCTTGTTGTTAAATTTATTTCAAATCTGGACAAGTGGATGCTAGTGATGGTGCCTAGTGCGAGAATGGGAAGCTGTGGATGTCTTATGCAGGTTGATTAAGGACCGAACTCGACGGCCCAATTCAAGCTAACGTACTTCCACACGCAGGTATGGGCGCTGTTTGGTTAAGTAAAGGGTTAATATTATTGAGTTGGATACAGAGAGTAAGGACATGTGTATTGATTTCATATGGCATAGATGCTTAAGTCTTGGACGTGTTGTATGCCATGTGGAGCTTATATCGATATCGGATGTTCTTAGAAGGGTAAGGCGTAGATGTGTTACATCGCATGTACGCATACCTTGAGGCCCCGATCATGTGTAATATGTGTGGCTAACACGAGTTTGCATTTAATTGATAGGTCGGCATTCCTGTACAACATGTGAGCCTCGGTTGAATATATGCTATCGATCGTTGTTTAAGCGGGATTAGTTTCACATGGGTCATTCAACTCAATAGTGTTAACTTGTTGAAAAATACCAAATTTTAGTTTACCTACGGCATACCAAAGGAAGTGTGCTATTGTTCTAGATGGCTTACGGGCTAACTAAATCGTGTGGGTAAAGATGTACACCCTGCGCAGGTTAAAACTATTGAATAGCCGTGTCCACGATTCTGGACAACGCTTGGATTGATGTCATTTGTATAGAATTTGCTCTAAATTGGGTTTTGGGAATTATTAATTTCGGCATGAGGAGTGTCATGCTCGGTTTGGTAATGATCTGTGACTATTATTGATCTTGTTTTTGCTTATGTTCAATTACTTCTTGTTTTTAGTCCAAATTGAATTATTAAAACTGCTTTGTCAAAATTTAGCAATTGTAGGTTAATATGTATCGCTTTATGCAAACTGAACCATTTAAACCTTCTATTGTCAACCTTATGCATATATACTTTCTATTCCATTGTATAGGTTCTAACAACCACTTTCTTTTATTAGTTTGTGTAAGACTTGCTGAGTACCTTTCGTACTCAGGGTTTTATGACCCCTTGTTGCAGGTGACGATGGTTTTCTTTATGAGATGCCCGTTAGCGCCGATCTGGGTGACGCTAACGAGTAATGCTAATTCTAGTCTCCACGCAATAGCTCATGGGATAATGGGGCCATTGATGGTGTTTATCTTTTGCTTCGCTTTTGCTCTTTTATGATGACCCAAGGTCATCTGTTACTATAGCAGACCTGGTACTGTAGCAACCGAAATACAATGTAATATTTGATGTATAATTATGTGAGTAATGTATGCCTTGTGTATGTGTATGATGCAATGTTGTTTTAAGGATATATGCATAATAGTCGTCAATCACAGGAACTATTGCATGACATATATCCGGGAACCTAATTGTTGGATTGTTACTTGTTATGATTATGCTTCTAGTATGATCTTTATTAAGGACATTACACTGTTCCTTAATTAAGAATTATGCTACCAGTATAATTATAATTCGGCACAATCCCAATAATTAAGGGTCTCACAGCGTTGGTATCAGAGCATACGGTTGCCTGTAGAATAGAATTAGCATGGTTGTTACCTTTAGTGAGTCTCTGTGACATTATTTTAACTTAAATTAATTTCTAAAAGATCTAAGTCTGCTATCTTTTATTCCTTATCTTCTTTTAGTATCAATTCTTATCCACCTTTCTGTTGGATTTTTCAAGATCAGTCTCTTATCTACCTTGTCTTTCTCTGTAGATGAGTGGTCGGTATCCGATCAAGGAGACTCGAGTCAAGAAGTGGATGGGTTTCGGCTATACTTGGGATATGATGTGGCGTGCTAATTTCACTTATCGGCGTAATATGCCATCTACCGTCGAGACCGAGGTCTGGTATGGAAGAATACCAAGCTATCATTAATGTGATCGCCAGCGGTGGTGGGTAGTGTTCCTCTTCGCATCCATACCGTGCCACCTCGAATCTATGGTCAGTGCAGAAGTCACAGGGATGATGAGCCTCCTTCGTCATGACTTGACGGAGTGTCTCACCACCCTATGTGCACTTCCCAAAACAAGGTCCTAGATCGGATGTGATTGCGTTTGATGAGATTCAGTTTGGAGAAGACCCATACGTCGCTGAGTTAGCGAGGTTGGTCCGTATCATGGACCAAACCTATCACCGCCTCGTGTGCGAGTTATGGGAAACCCGCCGTCGTCTGCACGAGCCACAGGAATACTTGAGGCTTGGTGTTACCACGAATCGCGTTCCTCGTAACGTGCTTTATGGCAACAATGAGATCCCTCCAGCTGCCACTGTACCACGGGGATTGCGACTTCCAGAGGTGCCTGGACTTGTTCTGCCCTGGTCGATCTTGTCGAGGCCGGATGTCTCTTGGATTTCCTCGTACTCGGCGACCTACACACCCCAGTGGACATCACTTGTGCTAGGTTCCCTACTCGTCTCATCACCCTAGGGATCCCATAGATACGGGTTCACCGAGCTCATATGTTAAATGAGTTCGGTGAATTTTAACCGTGTGACTATACTTAGGGCTGGATATGGGATTCGCTATAGTTGTGCAATAGGTAGTATTGTGTAATAAATATTGTGTAATAGTCTAGCTTATGTTTTGTATAAATACTTGGTACTAACTTTTGTATTTTGGAACTTGGTATTGTAGTGGTCGACATGTGTATTGGACTTATGGTGTTAATAAAGTAATGCTGCCCTTTTGCTGTACTCGGCTTGGTGTTATTTTGGTGTTAGTTGGCTGTTAATTAGAGGTCAACTTGTGGTGTGTTATTGTTTTTGGTGTTAATTGGTTGCATATCATGACATACTGCATGCTTAGGTTTAGTATTTAATTAATTTCTTTCTCCAAAGCTTGTATGTGTAGCACGAGTGTATCCTTGTTATGTTGTTAACCATTATATGGCAACAGGATGACAGGACCAACCACTCGATCGCGAACACAACAAGAGGAGAGGTTTTCCACCCCTGTTCTACAAACTCAGGGAGAGCAGACTGACCCTTCCGGATCTCATGGTCCGCAAAGTGGTCGTCAGGAAGAGGAGCTTCCTCCACCACCCACCATGGCGGACGTGCTCATGCAAATTGAGCGCAACCGCATGGATCAGACGCGCATATTGGAACAGATTGCGCGTAATACCTCCGCTGCTCCTACACCAGCTGGTCGAGCAGGAGTTCAACATGGGCAGGGTAGTCTCGCTGATTTTCAGCGAACTAACCCGCCAGTGTTCTCCAGCTCCCAGGATCCAATGGAGGCAGAGGATTGGCTTCGGGAAATTGAAAAGAAGCTGACCATTGCCCAATGTTCTGAAAGGGAGAAGGTCTTATATTCTAGCTACCAGCTGACTGGACCAGCTAGTAATTGGTGGGATAATTATCAGGCTATCCAACCTACTGGACATACTCCTACCTGGCTTGAGTTCATGGAGGCTTTTCGCGAAGCCCATATTCTGAGGAATGATGATGCTCAGCGGCGAATTTCTCGCTCTCAAGCAAGGGCGAAAGTCGATGACCGAGTATCTTCATGAGTTCAATTTTCTTGCTCGATGCACGCCGACGATGTTTAAGCGGACACTCGTCGTCGAAACCGCTTTCATGAATGGGCTATCTCAAGAATTGCGGTTGGCTTTGGCAATACAAGATTTGAAATTTTCAACATCTTGTGGACAAAGCCATCATTCTTTGAGACCAAGAGCAAGGCTTTGGAAGATTCACTAAGCGGCGAAGGCCACCCAATTCACATATAGTGGTCGCTCGGTTAGACCGCGTCTGTGGCAACCTCGATCTTTCGGCGCCCAGCTCGGCTCCACCAGTATGCGGTGTTTGCTTTTCGTCCACCGCCACCCACCGACGATCCCGACCTAGTGGACCTGAGACCACCTTCGCTATCAATGTTAGGCGGGGTGATATGTTATCATTGTGGTCGCCGGGACATTTTGTAAACCAATGTTTTGCTAAGGCAAAAGGGTTACCACTGCTCACCATCTCCACTCTTGTCGTCTGCACCTTCCCCAAAGGTAGTTGTTAAGCGACCTGTTCGATCATGACGTGTGAATCAATTGATTCTTGAAGAAGCGGTAGAGACACTGAGGTTATCCTTGGTATGCTCCTAGTCAATTTTATTTCAGCTCTTGTTTTATTTGACTCTGGAGCATCCCATTCTTTATTAGTAGGCAATTTGCTACTCAACATCGCTTAGACATGCATCCGCTTCAACCACCTCATATTATTCACTCACAGGTCAAGATTTATGATGATCAAATCGCCTTAATGTCAATATCAATATTGAAGGGCCAGATTTTTGGGCAAACTTGATTGTGATAGACTTTAAAGGGATAGATGTCATTTTGGGTATGAACTGGCTATCCCAAAATTTTGGCCAAATCAATTGTGCCCAGCGAACCATATCCCTTACTAATCAGAATGGTCTTTCAGTCATTTTTCAGTCTAGAACAATTCATTCTCACCTTGGTGCATTGAAAGCTGAAACCACTCCTACTCTGGAGTCAGTACCAGTAGTGTGTGAATATCCGGATGTCTTTCCTGAAGACCTTCCCGGTATGCCACCAGATCGGGAAGTAGAGTTCGTGATTGAACTAGTTCCTGGTACTGCTCCTATTTCAAGAAGACCTTATCGCATGCCTTCCAATGAGCTGTTTGAGTTGAAGAAGCAGCTTGGAGAATTGCTTGACAAGGGATTCATTCGACCAAGTTCCTCACCCTGGGGATGCCCTGCCATCTTTGTCAAAAAGAAAGATCAGACATTACGGATGTGTGTAGACTACCGTCCGTTAAATGAGGTTACTATCAAGAATAAGTATCCTCTTCCCCGAATTGATGATCTGTTTGACCAGTTAACTGGAGCCCGTGTCTTTTCAAAGATTGATTTGCGATCGGGCTATCATCAGATCAAGGTTAGAACTGAGGATATTCCTAAAACAGCATTCTCTACTCGTTATGGATTATACGAGTATACTGTTATGTCCTTTGGTCTAACAAATGCTCCTGCTTATTTCATGAATCTAATGAATTCAGTATTCATGGATTTCTTGGATAAGTTTGTTGTTGTGTTTATTGACGACATTCTTATCTACTCCAAGTCCGACGAAGAGCATGAGCATCATTTGAGACTTGTCTTTGGATACACTTCAAGCATCACCGTATGCTAAATTTAGTAAGTGTGCCTTACGGCTCAAGCAAGTTGCATTCTGGGTCATGTATTATCCGAAGGAGGTATTCTTGTTGATCCCAAAAGTCTGAGATGTACTAGATTGGAAGCGACCAAGAATGTTCACGAAATCCAAGTTTCCTTGGACTTGCGGGATATTACCGTAGGTTCATTGAAAACTTTTCCAAGATTTCCGGACCAATCGACTCGACTCTTGAAGAAAGAGAACAAATTCTTTTGGTCGATGGAATGTGAAAATTTTGACTTTTGAAAAGCTCTGTTGAAGCTCTGTTCTCACTCTTCGGATATCCATAAGAATTTTGATATCTATTGTGATGCATCTCGCCATGGACTTGGTACGTGTGCTTATGCAAGAGGGCGAGTTGTGGCATATGCATCGGCGATTCGCGACCTCATGAGGTGAATTATCCTACCCATGATTTGGAATTGGCGGTAGTAGTCCATGCATTAAAGATTTGGCGACATTACCTTCTTGGCAATCGTTGCGAAATCTATACTGATCATAAGAGCCTGAAATACATATTCACTCAAGTTGATCTGAATATGAGACAAAGAAGATGGCTTGAATTGATCAAAGACTACGATATGGGTATTCACTACCATCCTGGCAAAGCCAATGTTGTGGCTGATGCTCTAAGCAGGAAGTCACAGTGCAATTGCTTATCCACAATTCCTTTGACTAAGAGTTTATGTCTTTGACTTCGGTAGCTTAAGTCTCGAAATGGTCGAAGATGGATTTCTTGCTACTTTGGAAGTAAAGTCAACACTCGAAGATCAAATTCGAGGCCCGAAAATCGATCTTTGAGGTAGCAGAGATCAAAGAAAACATGAAGGCAGGTAAAGCCAATGAATTTTCTGAAGATGCTCGTGGTACCATTCGTTATCGCAATCGTTTGGTGGTACCTTCAAATTCTCAGTTGAGAGAGCTAATTCTCAAAGAAGCTCATAATTCCAAGTTTTCTATACATCCCGGAAGTACTAAGATGTACGAGGACTTGAAGAAGACATTTTGGTGGAGCCAGATGAAAAGGCAAATTGCTCAGTATGTTGCTGAATGTGATATTTGCAAAAGGGTTAAAGCTGAGCATTTGAAACCTGCCGGTACCCTTCAGTCTTTGCCTATTCCACAATGGAAATGGGAAGAAGTCGGTATGGATTTTGTTACCGGACTTCCAAAATCTCAGAATGGATTTGATGCCATTTGGGTGATTATTGATCGTCTAACAAAAGTGGCTCATTTCATCCCGGTCAGAACCACTTTTAATGGCAAGCAATTGGCAGAGCTCTATATTGCTAAAATTGTTTGTCTCCACGGTGTTCCAAAAGTCATTGTCTCAGATCGTGGACCTCAGTTCACTTCTCATTTCTGGAATTGTCTTCATCAAGCAATGGGAACTGAACTCTCCTTCAGCACTGCTTATCATCCTCAAACCAGTGGTCAAACTGAGAGGGTGAATCAAGTGATGGAGGATCTCCTTAGAGCTTGTGTGCTTTCATATGGCAAGAATTGGGAGAAATCTTTGCCGTATGTGGAGTTTTCCTACAATAACAGCTACCAAGCAAGTATTCAAATGTCACCTTTTGAAGCCTTGTATGGAAGAGCTTGTAGGACTCCATTGAATTGGTCCGAAGTGCGGTGAAAGACCATTCTATGGTCAGATTTGGTAATAGAAGTGAAGAGCAAGTTAAATGCGATTCGAGACCGTTTGAAAACCTTGATCTCGTCGGAAGAGCTATCTTGACCATAAATAAATCGTGAGTTAAGCTTTGAGGTAGATGATTATGTCTATCTTAAAGTATCACCGATGAAGGGCACTCATCGCTTTCAGGTAAAAGGAAAGCTAGCCCCTCGTTATATCGGACCCTTCCGAATTATTGCTAAACGAGGAGCTGTGGCATATCAATTGGAGCTACGGCTCTCTCAAGATGCATGATACTTTTCATGTTTCTCAGCTGAAGAAATGCCTTCGTGTTCCTACCGAGACCACTGCTTACGAGAATCTTAATCTTCAACCAGATCTTTCTTATCAAGAGCAACCGGTGCGTATCCTCGATGAAATGGAACGCAGGACAAGAAATCGCACCGTCAAGTTCTTAAAAATTCAGTGGGCTAATCATTCAGAGGATGAAGCCACGTGGGGCCTTGAATCGATGAGAATTGAGCACCCCACCTCTTTCTTTGTTTAAAAATTGCCTTGAATCAAGAAAGGCAAGGTTAAACAAAGCAATGTAAAAGAAGGATGTAATAGCAACACTATGTTGGTTATTAGAATCTTTCTTTTCTGTCTTTGAAAGAAATAAAGAAAACTGAAGTTATGTTTCCAAAGGAATCCTTTTAGCTTCATTCCTTTCTAGCTTTTGAATCGCCTTAATCTCGGGTCGAGATTCTCTTAAGAGGATAGGTTTATATGATCCAGTTTTAATAAACATAATAAGATGTTTTTCGTAGCATCACCGCTTATTTTGAAACTTGGATATGTTATATAATCTAAAATCTCCATTTTATTTTTATTTTCGCCAAGATCTGATCCCAACCATCAATTTCCTTTTGACGGTGATCTTTTCTTTTCCTTTGAGCACCAAGTGCTTTCTTCTTCTTGAGCAAGGAGCTACCGTGGGATATTTTGTCTTTGCTAGCAAAGGAAGCCTGAGGCGGCAGCTTCTCTCTCTCTCTCTCTCTCTCTCCTTCTCTCGTGGGCGGCCCAATGAACCAAAGCCGGAAAATGGGGAGATCACCCGAGCTTGTGGATGAACCTCGCCACTGGCCCCAACTTGCCACCGCATCCATCTCGAAATTCTCTCCATGTGCCTGGAGGTTCAACCTCCATTAAACCCTAGCTTTTGGGCTCTCTGACATTGTTGACCGTGAAGCTTCCCTCATCTCTTTTCTTGTCCAGTGAAGAATTCTTGCCTTCACTCCCTGTTATCCCTACATGCTTGCATGCTCAATTCATCTTATCATGTGGATTGTGGCAACCATTGTAGGTTGAGCAAGGGAGTGGCTCTCAGTGGACCATCGCCGACTGGAGCATCTTTTGGTGGTTTCTTGCTCCGGTGAGGTGATTCTTCAATCCTTCAAGTCAAGATCATGTATTGTGATCCATTAGCTCAAGCCTTCCTTCATATTTTCGTTCTTGGTCAAAACAGGTGAGCAGATTTTCAAATCTTGCTTTGTTCGGCCAAAAATTGCAATCTCTCTTCTCCAACTCTAACTGGTGAGTTATATCCTTAATTCTTCCCATCTTGAGCTTCTTAGGAACCTCAATAGCTCACTGGAATCACCCATTTATGCTCAGGATGCTCAAATCTTGATATTACCGAATGGTTTCTTTTTTTTGAACTTTTCGGTCTTTCATATCATTTTCAAGATTTTGAGCTTTGCTATTAAATCTTCAAGTCTGGATAGCCTCCTACTAAATCCTAGTATCTCTAGCAACCATTCTTTTATTCTTGATGCTTCCAAATCAGTTAGTTGGCAAAGACTCTTCTCCCTGTTGCTGTTTTGTCGGGTGAACCAACTAGAGCTGTAGCAAGGTCATCCTCTGTCAATCTTTATTGGTTGGTGTTAGCAAGGTGGTCTGGTGTATTATCTATTCTAAAGATTAGCTTTAGCTCCAATTAAGAATCTTTTGTTTTGTATATTTTCAAATCAGCCTAAACCTGCAATCTTTGTTTTGCTATTTTGTGGGCAATCAGCCGACAGCATGCACAGCAAGTTTCTTGATCTCCAATTCTTATCAATTAGTGCTAAGGAATGATATTAGACTTTAGCTTACTTGTTTAGTAACAACTTTAACCAAAATATTACTTTGTTCATACTTCATAAAACAGCAAAATTCAATTTTCTGCAATCTGTCCAAACAGCCGATTGTGCTCTGTCTTATTTTCGGTTAACCTGACATTACACAGTATCTTCATTATCTCTTGTCAATTACTGCTAGCAAATGATAAGCTAACCTGCTACATTAGATAGGAATACTCTAAACTTCATCATAGCACTTTACTAGTGTGTGTTTAGATCACCAAACTTCAATTTAGCATTCTGTCCTGCAGTCCTGAACCTGAAAACAGCAGTCCTGTTTCAACCAAAATTGATAGTTAGTGTTAATTGATGCTAAGTGATGAGTTAAACTTTTAGTCTTACCTGTCTAGCTGTAGCTTAATCAAAAATACTCTTTTGTTATAGTATAATGATGCAGCAAATCATTCCGTGCAATCTGTCCAAATTGCAGTTTTGCTAAAACTGACACTGTAGCTTAACCTGAAGCTCAAACTCTTGTCTTGGCTGCTATAGCTGGTCATGCCGACAGCATGCAACAAGTTGTAGCTTCTATTTCTTATAGTAAAATGTATAAGTAATGAGTTAAGGCTTCTACCCTTGTCTGTTGAAGAAAAATAGATATCTTGGGCAGATTTAAAAGAACAGATCACTTGAACCCTGTACTGAATACATTCCAAATTTCAGGATTACTAAAAAGGGAGAGCAAGTTTGAACAAAGATATCTTGTTTGTAGTATAAGTGAATTAACAAATTATCTAACCTGTCCTGTTTTGGTTTTCCCAAATTCTGAAACTGTAGTGCTACTAAACCACTAAATTTTGATAACTTGTATCAGCAGCTATTAAATATGAGGTATTGTCCTTAAGTAAGATATAACTTAAGCATGTTGTTAAATATGCATTGAGCTATTGATCATGCACTTTTTTCGCATTTTGCTCTCTGCCATTTTCTTGCTATTCATTGGGCTTTTGTGTTCTAGATTACGGTTCTTACGAAGTGGTTGAAACTTTTACTGAGCCACAAGAACCTGAACAAGAGGTTATCTATTATTACCAAGGCAAGCTTCCTCTCTGCACCATGTTGATCCTAATCTTTTGAACCGTAGATTTATAAAATACAGTGATACTGTTGCATGCAATTTTCTAAAAACTATTTATGCTCTGTTCCTAGTTAGCTATGACCTGAACTTATGGCTTACCTTGAATTGATCATACACTCAACCTAAGGTAGTTTGTGGTGATGTAATACTTAGTTTCAATTTTGCTTAGCCATGCAGTCCATAGAACGGTAGTGTTTGGCAAGCTTATCTTGTCAAACCTGGGGAACAACAAATACATTTTATTTCTGTTGATTCTTTGTTCAGTTTATTTAAATATGAAATGAATCTAAATCTTGTTGTTAAATTTATTTCAAATCTGGACAAGTGGATGCTAGTGATGGTGCCTAGTGCGAGAATGGGAAGCTGTGGATGTCTTATGCGGGTTGATTAAGGACTGAACTCGACGCCCAATTCAAGCCCCAACGCATTTCCACACGCAGTGTATGGGCGCTGTTTGGTTAAGTAAAGGGTTAATATTATTGAGTTGGATCTGAGAGAGTAAGGACATGTGTATTGATTTCATATGGCATAGATGCTTAAGTCTTCGGGCCGTGTTGTATGCCATGTGGAGCTTATATCGATATCAGATGTTCTTAGAAGGGTAAGGGCGTAGATGTGTTACATCGCATGTACGTACCTTCAGGGCCCCGACTGCGGTGTAATATGTGTGGCTAACACGAGTTTGCATTTAATTGACTGGGTCGGCATTCCCTGTACAACATGTGAGCCTCGGTTGAATATATGCTATCAGTCGTTGTTTAAGCGGGATTAGTTTCACATGGGTCATTCAACTCAATAGTGTTAACTTGTTGAAAAATACCAAATTTTAGTTTACCCTACGGCATACCAAAGGAAGTGTGCTATTGTTCTAGATGGCTTACGGGCTAACTAAATCGTGTGGGTAAAGATGTACACCCTGCGCAGGTTAAAACTATTGAATAGCCGTGTCCACGATTCTGGACAACGCTTGGATTGATGTCATCTGTATAGAATTTGCTCTAAATTGGGTTTTGGGAATTATTAATTTCGGCATGAGGAGTGTCATGCTCGGTTTGGTAATGATCTGTGACTATTATTGATCTTTGTTTTTACTTATGTTCAATTACTTACTTGTTTTTAGTCCAAATTGAATTATTAAAACTGCTTTGTCAAAATTTAGCAATTGTAGGTTAATATGTATCGCTTTATGCAAACTGAACCATTTAAACCTTCATTGTCAACCTTATGCATATATACTTTCTATTCCATTGTATAGGTTCTAACAACCACTTTCTTTTATTAGTTTGTGTAAGACTTCTTTGAGTACCTTTAGTACTCGGGGTTTTATAACCCCTTGTTGCGGTGGCGATGGTTTTCTTTATGAGATGCCCGTTAGCGCCCGATCAGGTGACGCTAACGAGTAATGCTAATTCTAGTCTCCACGCAATAGCTCGGGATAATGGGGCCATTGATGGTGTTTATCTTTTGCTTCCGCTTTTGCTCTTTTATGATGACCCAAGGTCATCTGTTACTGTAGCAGACCTGGTACTGTAGCAACCGAAATACAATGTAATATTTGATGTATAATTATGTGAGTAATGTATGCCTTGTGTATGTGTATGATGCAATGTTGTTTTAAGGATATATGCTAATAGTCGTCAATCACAGGAACTATTGCATGACATATATCCGGAACCTAATTGTTGGATTGTTACTTGTTATGATTATGCTTCTAGTATGATCTTTATTAAGGACATTACACTTTGTTCCTTAATTAAGAATTATGCTACCAAGATAATTATAATTGGCACAATCCCAATAATTAAGGGTCTCACATATTGTGACCAAGGGAGGTCGCGGAGGTACTGTGACTAGGCGAGGTCATGACTAAAGGACAAAAAGGGGAGGTCGTGACCCTAAGAGCGCACGTGACCAAGGGGTGCACGTGACCAAGGGGAGGTCGTGACCCAAGGGATGTCACAGGACCAAGGGGAGGTCGTGACCTGAGGGGAGGTCGCGACTAAAAGACAAAAGGGGAGGTCGTGACCTTAAGAGCGCACGTGACCAAGGGAAGGTCATGACCCCAAAAGGAGGTCGTGACCCAAGGGATGTCACGGGACCAAGGGGAGGTCGTGACCAAAGGAGGTCGCAGCAGTCTTGTGACTGGGGAGGTCGTCTGCATCTTGTGACCAAGAGAGGTCACGGAGGTACTGTGACTAGGGGAGGTCGCGACTAAAGGACAAAAAGGGGAGGTCGTGACCCTAAGAGCGCACGTGACCAAGGGGTGCACGTGACCAAGGGAAGGTCGTGACCCCAAAAGGAGGTCGTGACCCAAGGGATGTCACGGGACCAAGGGGAGGTCGTGACTAAAGGACAAAAGGGGAGGTCATGACCTTAAAAGCGCACGTGACCAAGGGGAGGTTATGACCCAAAGGGAGGTCATGACCCAAGCGATGTCGCGTGGCCAAGGGGAGGTCGTGACCTGAGGGGAGGTCACGACTAAAGAACAAAAGGGGAGGTCGTGACCTGAGGGGAGGTTGCGACCAAGAGGGTGGTCTTTGCAAAAAGACCAAGGGGGAGATCTGGACGGAGGGAGAGGTCCAAACGCAAGGGAGGTTTGGACCCTCAGATTCAAACGAAGGGAGGTTTGGACCCTTAGATTCAGACGAAGGGAGGTCCAAAGAAGAAAGAGCTGGGCCGGGGGAACTAGCGGAGGTCGTGAGAGTGCTACGACCAATGGGAGGTCGTGGGAAGGTTATGACCTGGGGAGGTCGCGGAAAGGTTATGACTTGGGGAGGTCGCGGAAAGGTTATGACCTGGGGAGGTCACGGAAAGGGCTTTTAACCGTGCGTAGTCGAATGAGAGAAGTCTTCGACTACACAACAGTAATCAAAAGAAGCAAAGGTTCGACTGGTTTAACGCGATCGAACAAGCCAGTGGAAGAACCAAAGAAAGAACCAGAGAAACACTGGTGAAAGAACAAGGTAGTTCAAACAAGGAGGAGTATCTGAGCCATTAGGAGCGTCTGGAGTCGAAATGGTGAAGCGAACTAACTGGAGCTGAGCTGACAATGGTGGACCGCGACAGCGAGAGGAACTCTATGCTACGGTAGTGGCTTGAGGAAGGAGGGTGGTCTTCAATCCTCACAGTAGATCCATGGAAGCGGTGGGTGGTCCTTCAGGGGCGTCTTGAAGTGCTTTCTGTCGGAGGGAGGACGTATGTAATAACGATTTACCTAGAAATTTTATGAAAATTTTGTGAAGGCTTCGACCTAATGTAATTTCTTCTAGAAATTTTTTAGAAGTTCATTTCTTCTGTGAATTTCTCTAAAATTCAATCATTTTTCTGATCTCATGTGTTTGTATTTGTTTTTCTTACCAAGTTTTCACATAAATGTTTTGGTGAATTATTTCTAGGAGATTATGCCCAAAATAATTCTCGTATTTAATATTTTTACTTTGTTTTATATAATTTCTTTTGAGTTCTGTTTGCTTGCATTTCATGTATTGCTTTTTAATCAAAAGCCAAATTTCAAACTTGGGTACATTTTCATATGCAAAATGGTCAAAGGATTTTTCCTAATGCATTTATAATTCATATTCCCAAAATACAGATTTTGGGATGTTACAAAAAGAAACAGATCGAAATAGTGAGAGTTGTAGAGTATTTTTCCAATCACATGCAATATTTCTTAGTCTAATTTTGTGAACGATGCAACAGTTTTTTAACTTATCTAACATATAGGGTACCTCGTCACTAGAAGCGGGAGTTGGGTCAGTGCCATTTGGCCGCCCAAAGCACGGCCGGCACGGCACGAATGGGAGGGCCAGGCCGGCCGACCCTCAGCAGATCTTGACAAGACGGCCAAGAGGGTCTGTGCTCGGGATGGCCCAACACGACAATGACATCTGCCGCTCTAGTGCTTTGTACAATCCCAATATTTCTGCGGATTTTTGCTTGCATGCAAAATGCTTTTCATTTGCCATCAAGAGAAGATCCTAATGAGTTGATATTCTCGTGAACAAAACACACAAGAAACACAACTAGGTAATCAATTATCCTCTAATGCATAACCCAACAAAGCTAATTTTTAGAAATTTACATAGTTTCATAGGATACTGAGCACATGATAATATGATATGTCATAGATATATCCTCGGATAGCAAAACGTAGCTAGGACTCCATTAGACGGACATACTGACTCCATAATGTTACTTATGGGTTATCATCTTCCTCGGGTAGAATGGATCACTTAAGCTTTATCATCTTCTGATGCCATCGAGTGATTGACAACTCGGCATTGGAGCCAACTTTGGTGATGTTCTTGATGCTTTCACTTGCACGTGCTTCTTCCAATGCCGAGGCGTCCTTCACCGAGCCACCACTATACTCATAGTTGGCCTTTCATGGGATGCTTCTCTTGTGCACAAGAATAGCTATGTCCACGACCTTCCGCACGAACTGAGTCATACTCATGGTGAAGCCGTGGATCAACAATTGCCTCAATATTCCCCATAGTAACCTTCTCCTTTACACGTTGGACAATATGCACGGTGGTCGGTACAATGGGAGGTTCACTGTTACGATCTCTAGCAAAACAACTCCAAAGTCAAGACATCGCCGCTTATGGTGAGTCTGCCTCTTAGATAGTACCTAGATAAGAGCAGTTAGACAAATAATGCCTAGTTAGCGGTGTTTCATCAAAATTAGTAGTCTTTTATGTAATTAAGTAGGATATGAAGCGATAAAACACATGATCTTTTCTCGACAGCTTAAGTGCGTTTTACTTCCTAATAATTTATTTTAATACATTAATAGGATAGGCATAGGAACAAACTACGGATCAATGTAGCCTAGAGTTCGGCAAAGAAATATAATAAGATATGTGACTTTGTGCCACATTGAGATAAGATTTGGACAATCCAAAATCTGAAATCTTGGCAACCATGTCAGGTCCTAGAAGAATGTTGTGCGACTTCAAGTCTCTATGAATTATTGGTAATACGCATCCCGTGTGCAAGTAGTCCAAACCTATGTAAAAAAAATCACACATTGAACGTAGATTGCCACACGTGATAAAATACAAGGCAAAACATGATGAAATGCAGTGGTTCTATCCAAAGTACACCTTGGGCAGCTTCAAGTGCAGTTCGTGCTCGATCACGCCATCCCAGTGTTTGGACAATTGCATTTCTGCCTGAAGGACCACAATTATAAGTTGTAAAAACTAACAATGTATCAGAATGCAATCACCAATTAGGTGGTATCGTTAGCTCTAGGTGAAACATGAAGGATACAAGATGCAATTAGTTAGGATGATATGTAAATCCTTTTGTATATTGCAATATTTCTAAAGAACTTCTGTAACATCCCAAAATTTCAAAACTAGAGTTATTATTTTCAAAATCATCAGTTATGCATTTTTGAGGGTTTTCAAAAAATTCTGCATTTATTTAAAAGGTTTTTCTAATTCCAGCGGCTGTTTTTGAATTTTCAAAAATAATCAAACTTCAGAACTAATACATAATTTATTTGTGTTCCTAATAATCTAAGCAGACTGCCCAAAAAATTTTATAATTTCTGGAGTTGGTTTGATAATTTTCTGAGCTCCAATACAATTTCTGGGTTTAAATCATTTCGAAAACTAAATTAAAAATCCTATCTGATTCGAGGACAAAACAGTAACCCCAGCGCAATATGTTTACTGTTTCAGCCCATTCTGGCCCACGTGCCGAAGCTCAGCCAAGCCGCATTCTTCTTTTCGTTTTTTCTTCTGCGGGTCGCGTATTCTCAGAGATACACCTTCTCTCCGTCTTCTCTTTTTCGCAACCGCTGACCGGTGGACCCGGGACCCACCCAACAGAGGTCATCATCCACCTCCATCTACTGCTACAGTTCCACGCTCGACCGTGTCAAGGGAGTCGCGACAAAAGCTTCTCCGACAAAGCCTCAACAAAAGCTTCTCCGACAAAGCCTCAACCCCCGCCGACACACCACTGCTGACCTAGTGCATGCCTGCTCGATCCGTCAAGTCCTTGCCAGAGACGATGCGATGCCGTAGCCACCATGACTCACGAGAAACCCATAAGAAGCATGCTCTCATCTCGCTACAAAACTCCTTCAAAACCGCATCACGAGACTCCTTCATCAACCCGTTGTCATTTTGCCCATTGCCTATGCTTTTCCTCCATTGGTTCACCTGGAACGCCGCCTTCTTCTTCGGCTCTGGTGCGCGTCCCCGACTAGCTCCACCGTGCCCATCTTTGCATCCGGTGAGATATAGCCTCGACGTCCGCGTCACATTACGTCATTTGATCTCCTCTTCAAAACCCAGAACCAATTTCTTGGTTCTTGAAGTGAACCGCCGAGACCGACTCGTTTCCTTCATCGCAGGCCGCCACCATCGCCATCGAAATTCCTCATCTCCGGAGAGCTTCTTTGTTCATCAACCTCACCCTTAGCATCGCCCGCACCTCCCCATCCTCCTCCCACCCTTCTTTTTAGCACATTTCCACCGCGGAGGCCTGTCGCCATTTACCCCATCGTCGCCGCCCTGGGTCACCATCGTCCGACCACCACAGACCTTCTCACCGACTTAAACCTCACCAACATGTTCGTGGTGAGCTACTGAACCTTGCACACTGCTGGCCATTACGTTACATGGCTGTTTGCCTAGTCGTCGTCGTAGCCCTGTTTAGCACCACCACTAAAGCTCACCGCCACCACTGTTCTGGTGACCATTGGTCCCAATGCCACCACCAGTAGCTTCACCTCGCTTCCCTCCACCCGCTTCACGCGTCTGTTAGGTCCCAGCATGGTCGTGGCTGCTCCAGCGAGCTCGCCTGAGCCGCTATGTCGCACGATAGTGTGCGTTGCACAGTAGTACTGTAGACTGGTAGTTAAATTTAGTGCTAATGATATCATTAGTAATTAGATTAAGTTATTTGGTGTTAGTTAGGGCTAATGAGTCACTTACATGTAGAACTAGTAGGTTAATTAATCATTTTTTTAAATTTAAACCGGTTTTAAAATCCGAGTCGCTGAAATGTGGACCCCACGTGCTAGTTAGCCATCCGTGAAATCAGTTCACCCTGGACCTAGCCCCACCCGTTGGTCTGATGACACAATAAACCCAGATTTTCCTTCAGAAAGAAAAATAGAAATTAAAAAGAAATTTCGTGCACAGTGTTTTCTTTTTTCTTTCTCTAGATTTTCCATCCGAACCAAATTCAAATGCTAATACTTTTGTATTTGAACTCTAAATTAAGTGAAATTTATTTATAAAATTTTCTAAAATCATGAGCTTTCATAATATGCAAAAATATTTTTATTTTCTCTATGTTTGAATTTATTTGGTATTTATTTGTGTCTCGTCATTTTTATCGATTTGATACCGATGTGCCAGAATCGTAAGAAGTTGATCCAGAGCAAGAACCAGTGTTCAACAAGCAAGGCAAGCACCCTCCTTTGACCATGTTGATCCCATATTTCAATGTTATGTATATTGTTTGCTCAAACTAATATGCATTCTTACTTTGAGTAAAATGTTGTGTTGTCGTTTAGTATTTAGTTATCTCCAATTATTACATTGATCCTACCTTGAAAAATTGATACCCTTACTATTGTCACCCTAGGAATATTATCCACTATTGGCAATAATAATTGTGGAATTTTAGAATGGTATATGAGGCTTATGCTTAGTCATGCTGAGGTCAATAACGGTACAAATGGTGGAATTCGATAAAATAAAGGTTTGGAAACTATGGAAAAGTGTTTTTATAAAATTTCTATAGAGGGGTTACCTTTGCTATTTTGGATAAAAATGTGAAACCAAAATGGTTTGGACTTGGACGAGTGTTTTGTCGAGATCGGTGCAGTTTGCACGAGAACTCGGTTTGTGTTGGTCTCGCCCAAGTAATTAAGGACCGAACTTTGATGTTGTTGACCCCAAGCATTTTCAGTGCAACCACATGTCCGAAACAGGATGGACCTGGCCAAGTAATTTACCGAGTCCGAGCATTAAGCTCGTAGGCTATAGTCGGTAGGCATTATTTGGGTCGTGTAGACGATGGTAAAGGACGTCCATGTCTGTAGAGCACTTGCATTTGATGATGGTAAAAGACATCCATATCCATGCAAGTGTTACCAACACAACTATGAGCCCTCTTGATGATGATGGTAAAGGATGTCCATATCTAGAGGAGTTAGCTCATAGGGCGGGTGATGTAAGGGTACATTATTGTAAAGGCCTTGTTGTGATATACTTCGTCGCACGCCCAAGGAAGCGAGTCATGCCCGACAGTATAAGTTGATCACTTTTGCAGAGTGAGATCATAAATCTATTCGAATTGCCATGTTCCCGGCTATGGACATCGCTTGGTGATACCACCTTAGTTAGATTATTTGGTTTTCTCTAAAAATGGTTCTATTGGGAAGTGATATGGATGGTGAGTATCCATGCTCGAAAGATTTTGACAAAGGACCGTCAAAAGTATTGTGATTGCAAATGATAGCCACGGATTACAACTACTATATGCTCATATGTTATTTCATATTGAAGTCAAAATGCTTTATAAAGTTGCTCTTTAAAAGGGTACTATCTCTATTGCAAATGAAGCTTGCTTTAAGCAAAAGAAACTAGATTGGACAGTCATCATTTGATATAGCCTGCATGTATTATCACCTTTGATATAAAATTCTTGTGGAGTATATTCTTGTACTCACCATTGCTTGTTGAACAATTGTCAGAGAAAGAAATTGAATACCGCGCGTTCGACTAGTGTTACGCCGCAAGAGTTGGAGATGATGTTAGTGCCGAATTCTAGGGTGTTCACCTAGCCAATTGCCCATGGGTTATGGAATACCATGTGGGTTATTTATCTTTAGTTATTTTTTATTTCCGCTGCAAGTACTCTTAAGTGTGATCTATTTGGCCGATCAGCCCTGTTGTGTAAAACTCGGTCTTAATGATCTATGTTCAACTACTTAATATTATGTGCTACTCTGTTTTATTTACTATGTGATTCAATGTTGTAAAATGTGTGTGCTAGCAACTGATTATGAGACTAGCATGGTATACACATATGATTCGGAATTTAATTTCCGGGTCCAACAGCTTCAAAAGGAAAGAAATAAGGATACATAGCAAGAGTAATTATAATTTTTTTCCTTCAGGAAAGACATTTCACAAGGAAGTCAACATCGTAAATTAAATTCGCAGATCACAAACCTCGTATATGATCATAAAGGCTTCCATTAGGCATGTACTCATATATAAGAGCTAAATGATCCTTGTTAGTGCAGTAGCCAACCAGCAAAACAAGATACCTATGGTGCACAGTTGTTAAGCTCCCAACCTACAGAATAAGATCAAATTTACGTAGAATCAGGGACCCTTCAAAGTTTTTTTATTAGATCCGAAGTCAGGTTCGTGGATGCCTTTGCAATAAAGTGATGGAATTATTGTTCCTTGCACTTTGCAAAACATGATTACGTTTTTATTGATTATACATGTTATAGCTTATCTAATGATCTATGAACTACCTAAACTCCTATTGCCACAATTCTTTTCAACGTGCTAAGAATATCATGACAATTTTTTTTGGAAAATTAAATCTACATATTACATAGAATGCATGAAGATAAAAAATTCATGTCAAATTCTATCGATACAAATTACGTACCTCAGCTAAGAACTCTGCCATCCCTTTCCCTACTGCTGATGTTGGAGAGCGTATCTTTACAGCAACCTGAGTACCATCTTTTAACTGGCCATGGAAGACAGGCCCAAAACCTCCTTCACCAATGCATGCTGAGAAATTATTTGTTATTGCCACCAACTCCTGATATGTGAATTCACGACTGTCGAATATGTTTATATGGCCTTTACAGTCTTGTTGAGTACTGCGATTTGGAATATCAGCGCATCCAAGTAGCACGCTTGGAGCTGTATCTTGACAAATCACGAGTTCCATCAAAAGGGAAAATGTTGAAAATTATGTTTTTTTCCTGTTACAATGTGTGTCTGAAATAAACCAATTTTGTAAGCATTAATAGACGAGATATGTACCTAGCTTTCTGCAGAAACAAAACATCAGCAAAGTAGATACTAGCAGTATCACTACCACCACTGGGACCACCACTGTTACTAGGACAACTGTGTTTTTCTTGTCTGGCATTTTTCCATTACATGGATCTCCATTCGTGGCGTCATACCTGAAATCACGGAAAATATTGCTTTAACTGAATTGGATGAGAAGACATGAATTATATGGATGCCCCAAAGGTTGTTTACCTCAATGCATAATACATTGTTTGCATTTCACTCTAAATCCCTAGATGTCGCACTTGGCAGAAATCGACAGAAAACTACAAAAGTGTTGTCATGTTCTTATACTTGAGTGCATTGAACTTTTCAACATAAGTCCAATTCTCACATATCGTTTTAAAGGAAGTCTTTCTCGACATTGCAATAGCAACTATGGAGCAAAACTAAAGAGCAGAAGGAAACCCAAACCTCAAAGTAAGCGAGCGTTTCGTGCACAAGGCTTCAGGAATTGTACCATCAAGATGATTCCCTGATAAATCTCTACAGAGAAAAATACAGCTAGTCATTCCAAATAATTTGGATAGCTACCTGGTTTTATACTTCTAGAGGATAGGACTTACAGAACAGTAAGGAATGATAAGTTTATTAAAGAGTCAGGTACTGATCCATTTAAACCATTGTATGACAAATTCCTGAAATAGAGTATTAGAGTTTGTGAGGAATGCCACATACACTCACTGTTGAATAGAATATGGAGTTACTGACCTAGCACATATTAATACATTTGTACTTACAAGTATTGGAGTGATTTCAGCAAAGAAAATTGATCAGATATTGCACCTTGCAAATCACTGTGGGACAAATCTCTGGAAAAAAAATGTTGTGTTCAGTAACTGTTACTATGTTAGGGATGAATAAAAAATGTATTGGATAATTTAGAGCAAGCATTTAAATCTGGCTAATAACCCACACATAGACCAAAGATCCTTCGGCCCAGTTTTACCAGAGAGCAAAAGAAGTCATAAATAATTCCCACACACTTACAAAGATATTACTCTCGATGTGACTCCATCACTTCGACATGTCAATCCAATCCATACATAGTTTTCTTGTAAACATGGGTCGCCCATCCAGTTCTTCTTAACTTGATACTCAGTTTTAATAGTCATCATAGCATCAACTAAACAACAGAAATATGAAATAGAAGAAAACATCACATGAGTAAACACTGTAACTTAGTGCGCTGCTTGAGTTATCCACTCTTCCTTCTTTTCATTCCTAAATGTTAAGACATCTTTAGCTATTTAGCACTAAAGCCACTCCGAAATCATATTAATATATACTTGATATGACTGAATTACTACTGTACTAGATATATAAAATGGGTTGGTGCTTTTGTTTGAATGCTCATTTGGCAATGGCACACCTGTAATAATTTACCTATGTAGTCGACTGTGAATTATCAATTATCAATATTCCCATCTATAATTTACATATTTGTTGTCGACTGCTCAAAATTTGTTACAGATATTTTCGTGCAAACTTCTATAGGCAATTTTTTGTTAACCTTCCTCTATCTTACATTCTTGTTGCACAAAAGAATATGAGAAAAATAGAATTGGAGAGTTAGAGCATTTTAGAAAGGTGTTTGCAAATATAGAACAAGGGGCAGTTACAGGTGAGCTTTGTTGGCCAGCAGTTGCAAACCGGAGGAGATCAGCGAATGTACGTACCATCTTCTGGAGTGGTCATGGTGTCATCATGTTGGATGAGGTAGAATATCTCGAAGGCATTGAGTATGGGTGGCAGCAAAGAGGTGTTGGTAGCAACGAGAGAGACATTGTAATAACCATTGGGAGAGGTGCGCGAATAAGTGGGCCATATAGAGTTTGCTAGGAGATAGGGCAGGGTGGCCGGCTTGCCATCCGGATCCCACAGTTCTCCATTGTAGTATATATCGAACTCACGCAGCTGTTGCTGGAAATCAGCGAAGTGCAGGTTGAGGTAGTATGCTGGTAGAGTCGTGGTCGGCCAGCTAGTCGTCGGAGCTACCCATGACATGTTGAGAGGGATGGAGGTGGCAGGGGAGGTGATAGCGGTTTGGAGGACTCTGGTTGGAACCTCAAAGCGGTCACCTGCGTAGTATCTAATTATCTGTGTTGTGGATAGATTGAGCACCCCTGGGATACCTTGCGATGGCCACCACAATCGATCATAGGGATCATCCGGGTACCTGAAAATTGAGATACTTGAATGTTTTGTACATGTGTAATATTATGCTTTGACTAGGTATAAAAATAGCTAGTTTGTAACTACTTCTTGTGTATTATTGTTGCAGTTTGTAACAACTTCTGGATGTATCGTACAATTGCTACAATCCAATGATGCAATTAATATGATGTGTTGCCTGCCTTTTCTGCAATTCTATGAGGAAAATACTAATAATTTTGCATTAACTACATATAAAATAGTGATCCCAGTTTAGGTAGCTTCCCATGTTCAACTTTACTCATGATCTACACGAACTGCATAGTAGTGTTCTGAGTAATTAGTTTGTACACGTATACTTCCTATCTGTTGAACCTAGAAATTGCCTAAAGCAATGCATTATGCATCTAGCATTCTAGCTATTTCCATAAAAATGTTTCCTCATTTATCTGTGCATAATGATTAATGTTTAGTTGTACTTGTACATGAATGCTTATTGGCAAAGCCTAAAGGATTAATTACTTTCTGAACTTTTTCTTCAGGCAGTGCTTGAAGAGAGAAGAAAGAAGAAATTACCTAAGCAGACCACTTGCACCCATGCTTTGCCGATCCTGGAGTGCGATAGATTGGTTAGTCATGGCTGCTGGATACAATGAATCCTTCATCGGCCTCATCTCCAGTGAAGATATGAAAGGAGCTCCATTACCAATGTCTATCAAGCAAACCGATATCGAGTTCACCACGGCAACAACGATCACCTCAGAGACGTAAGTCAAGGTTTCATTGGTGATACTGATCCGATTCCAAAAGTCCAGCCCAAGGTAGATATCAAAGATCACCGGCGATCTGATAAGATTTTGTTTTTTGCCGTCATAGTTGCCGTGCATGAAGGTTCCTCGCAGAAGATACTTACGACCGGTCATGGCAGGAGACAAGGTGTAGCAATTTCGACCGCCATTGGGGAAACTTCTGAGATTTAAACCTGACCTAAATTTTTCATCACCTTGGTATTCTGGAGAAATATTGTGGTTTTCGCCTGTATGTATGTACGCATCGTCTGAGACGTATGTAATATTTGTAGGCTGGTCGGTGTAGCTAGAGCCACTCGTGAGCCCGCAGTCAATGCTTATGAACCATCCGTCTACAAAGAGCATGTATTACTTGAGCAAACTAGTACTTTGTATTGAAATTCTAGAAAGTTGAAATAAACTTGCTGGCATGTGAAAGCTTGTAGTATGTAATTAGCTTCAAAGTTGTATTATATTTGCTGAAAGTTTTGCATGAATCATCAATGAATTTTCTTATGGCATGCTTTATGATTAAATGTTTATAGGTTTTATTGAGCACTATGGATACATGGATCTTGTCATATCTTCCTAGCATGTAGTATTAATGATTTATTCTTTGATATGCCTTATCCATTCATGCTCGTGCTCTGAATTATTGCTTATATGTTTATATGAGCTTTGGATCATCTACTGCTATTCTTGTTGGTCGTGTGTATTGTTTCCCTAGATCATGTCTCCCTAACTCAGCACTAAGGCATAGACTTTTTCTATCTCTTTGGTGTGGTCTTTTCAGTTGAGAAGGAGAACATATGGTTTACGACTCCGGATGTTGATTCTCCTTCCTCATGTATGTATTCGATGATGGTGTTAGACCATGTGGCTAGGGCTAAATTAATTTAGTTGATGAATAATTGACAATGTTATTTAAGATGTGTGGCGTGTGTGTGAGCTTATGTCGGTCAAATTGGGAAGAACTTGTGCCGAAAAATATGTTGTTTTGGTCTTTATATGTGCAGGGTAACTCGGAGGCGATTGTGGTCTACAACGGTGCCCGGGAGATGGCTTGGTGCGAAATCATGGTATAGAGAGTCGAGGATGCTGGAGGAGACGGTCGAGCTCGAGTTGGGACGCGTGGAGATCAAAGATGGATGATGCGTGTTGGAGGGTTCGGAGGCGCGGTCCGGAGGCTAAGACACGTGACAATTTTGGGGTGTCCAAAATTGGTTTTATAATCTAGTGTAAAAGTCCGCGTATTGGACCCTAGGACTTTAGTGAGTCTAACGTGGGTGATTAGGTCATGTGCAATGGACTTACATCAGTTGTCTATAGCCTCTGCCACGTAGAATTTAAGCTGATGTGGATGAAAGAGAATAAAGAGAGAGAAATGTGTCACAACAATCTCAGAGTCGATCAGTAGCACCGTAACCAAGAAAAGCATTAAAAGATTGTGTGTTGTCTACAATCCTGTAGCCGACTGTATCATCACAACTCATTGTATGAGCTGTCTTTAGTGCTGTCTACAGATGATATAGAGAGTTGGTATAGACAGCAACTGTCTATACCATTATACATGCTCTTAGGTTTTGGCGGCGGCAGGATATGAGGCCACGTTGAGGGCATTAGGTTTTAGAGGGTTCTCGATAGACAGAATCTTTTGGATCGGGATTTGTGCTAGCGGCGGCATCAAATTTGCTGTTTTTTTTTTGCTAGTGGCGGCTGCATAGATTAGGGTTGAGAAAAACTTTTTGTTTGAGTTAATGAAAAAAGATTGATGTGATGGAAGCTTTGGCTTTTGGTTGAGTTCATGATAAAATACTTCAAGCAGTTTTTGTTGATGCGTGTGAACAGAGATCCAATCGAGAGTTTCTTGCTGCTTTGATGGCTGGTGCGTTTGTTCGGATGTGATCTGCAGAAAACAAGAAATTATAGGCGGCGCAGGTGTTGCGCATCTCCATCACACGCGTGTTGTACTCGTTGTGTGGGTAACAGGAGGCGGCATGCGGTCATCGACAAGACATGACGCAGCTTGTTGTCTTTGTCGTCATCGGCGTAAAAACGTGTGTCTTCTTGTGTCGACCGAAAACCGCCGATTTGGAAAAACAGTGCAATCGATCGCGGGATTTCGGGAAGAAAAATTACCGTGCGAGACGTGAGATGGAGGGTCGGCTTCCGAATTGCCGAACTGAATCTTGTGTTCAAAGTTCTAATCTTTCTAGTCTGATGCGAAAAATCTTACATAATCATTCACCCTCTCTGATTGTCGTTAACGATCCCACAAGTGATATCAGAACAGGTTTTATGACGTCAGAGAGGTATGTGAATCGTCCCCCATGCTAGATGGTAATGATTTTGCTTTTTAGAAGTGTTGTATGCAAGCTCATATTGAGACTCAAGGTAATGATGTTTGGAATAAGGTTTCTAGACCTTATTAGGTTCCTATTACTGTTACTAATCTAAATAAAACAGATGTTGATTTAAATGCTCAAGCTTGTAACTTGTTGTTTCAAGGGATTTCTCGTAAAGAATTTGATCATGTAGCTCATATTAATTCTGTCCGCTTAATATGGAAAACTCTTTGCGATTATCATACGGGAACCACTAAAATTAAGAAAGTGCCTAAAAATCTTTATCAAAAAAAAATTCTGATTTTGCTATGAAGCCTAGTGAATCTATTGATGATCTTTTTATTCGTTTTGAGAAAATTTTGAGTAATTTGCATGGTGTTAATGTTATTCCTACTGATGAAGATAATGCAACTAAAATTTTGAGATCTTTAGGTTTTGAGTGGTTGATAGTTGTCACAACTATCAATCAAACTATTGATCTAGATACTTTAACCATGAATGATATTTTCTCTAGATTGAAAACCTATGAGATGGAAGCTTTGCCATCTATGATTGATAAACCTTCATCTTTAGCACTTGTGACTAACCCCGTGTAGACTGCTTCGTCGAGTTCTTTTCTTGTGTCTGTTTTGTCTTCTTTTTCAGAGGAACAGTTCGAACAGCTCCCTGAAGAGGATTTGGTGTTAATCTCTTCATGGGCATATAAGACACTCAACAACATGAGGATGAGAAAGCAAGCTGGCGTGCCAAGTTCGATCAGGTGCTATGAGTGTGGTGAGCTAGGACACATTAAGTTGGAGTGTACCAAGCTCAAAAGGAAGGTGATCAAGGAAGACAATAATTACCGTCGTCGGCCATCCAAGAACAACAACACCAAGGGTGACAATTTTCATCGGAAATTTACTGAAAAGGTTCTTTCGGCTATCGAGCATCTTGATCTGAGTGATGTGGAATATGAGAGTTGCGACGACCACGACCACGACAATGATGATGCTAAAGGTAAGAAGAAGAACAACGATGACTTCATAGGCATGTGCTTCATAGCAAGAAACGACAACGACGACGATGACAGTGATTCCGATGAGGTAAGACCATCATATGATGAGCTTGAAGATGGTTTGATTAAACTTACTATTGAATTGAAAAAGACATAAAAGAAACTGAAAGAAAATAATTGTCAAGTTGAAAGCTTAACTTCTGAAATTAATAGACTTATAGCTTCTATTCCTGATAATGAATCATGTGAGTCTTGTCAAGTTTTACATTCTGAGTTGAAGATTGCTAGGTCAATGAATGCTTCAAACTTGGTTCAACTTAGGAATGTAAATACTAAATTTGATGATTGAAGGTTGGCACATGACTCTTGTGATAAAAAGTTAAAACTTGCAAATGATGAAATTGAAAAGTTCAAGTTTAGCCCTCCTACATGTTTAGAGTCAAGTATTTCAAATGCTCAAACTAAAACTTGCTCTAATTGTGGATTGCCAGAACCTAAACTTAATTCATCTCAGGAAATAATTTAACAGATGCTTTATCATGAGATATCTTCTTGCTCTAACTGTACTAAACTTAACATAGAAATAGAAGCTTTGACTAAACAACTTAATGATTTTGCTGAAAAAGAAAGATTGGCGCAATTTAGTGCTTCTAAGAATCTTGTAAATGAATATGTTAAATGCACAACTTGTCCCACTCTAGCTTGTGAAAATGAGTATCTTAAGGACACTTTAGAGAGATTTTCCTTTGGCAAAAAAATTTAAATATGATCCTAGACAAGTCAAAAGTGAGTGTTAAAAATCATGGTCTAGGATTTAATTTTGTTGAGCATGCCAAGAATAATCCTTCTAAGGTTGTTAAGCTTCTTGAACCTGGAATATTTGAAGTAGAATCTAAACCAAAAATAAATTATTTTTAAATCAGCTGGTATTGTAAAGGACTCATTTACCAAAGTGGGTGTTGTAAAGGTAAAAGATACGATTTCTCATCATGACAAGTATCAATGTACTCATTGTGATAGAGATGGTCATTTAGTTCAATTTTGCTTTCGAAAAGCGAAGAAAGAAAAGAAAGACAGGTTAAGAAAGATTTCTCGTTCTGGATTGGAGTTTGGTCAAGCTCCTTATCGTCGCTTTGCTCCCTCTAAATAATTTTCTGTAGGTTTGGGAGTTTTTGCGACAGGACCGGTCAGACCGGCGTCTTTCATGCGGTCAGACCGCCCGGCAGTCAGACCAGCACTTCAACAGGGGTCTGACTTGCAGTGCACAGAATCTAAAAGTTCTTTGCATCTGTCTATTGTTGCTCCTGTTTGTCGCGTATCTCAGTACTAGTTACCTAAATCTTTATTCTCTAACCCCAGTACTAAGATACCGATGATTGTTCGTGCTTTGTAGGCTCGTCACAAGCGGAAGGAGAACATATGGTTCATTGATATTCGCTATCATTTTCTTAGAGACCATGTGGAAAAGGGAAATGTTGTTTTGCATTTTATTGATACAGATTCTCAAGTTGCTGGTATTCTCATAAAACCGCTTGATTATGCACGATTTGCTCTTTTGCGAAGTGAGTTGAGTGTGTTGCATCCTATGGGATTATTCTGAGGGGGAGCTTGTTGTTTGAAATTTTAAAAGCTTTGTTTATTATACTTGTCAAACAATTCATCAAGTGAAGAATCTAGACCCGTCATTATGAGTTAATGGAGTATTTTAGTGATTAATGATAAATCTATATGTGAGACTAACAATTTTATTGATATACCTATTGTGTAGTCTTATTTGGATGAAAAGGTGAAAATCCAAGAGGTATGCATTCGACATGTTATTCTTATATCTTGTTGCATTCCTCCGGTCCAAAATATAGGTTGAACTCCACCAAATGTCTAACTTGAATATGTGCATATGTTCTTATTACATATTCGTGTATGCACACATTTAGGGAAAGTTTCACTCTATGTTTTGTGGTTTCATTAGTATTGATCCATATTTCTTTATCCACATATATTAGGGATCTCTACTTTGAAACATATCCTTTGAGTATACAAAACTTGTGTAGTTCATATATACTCATATAACTTAATATTCAATTATTCGCAATTGTGATGGTTGTCATCAATTATCAAAGAGAGAGAGATTGTAGTATCTTAACCCACCATTATGAGTTAATGGTATGTTGCGGTAATTAATAACAATCATGTTGTGGGACTAATATTTTCCTTGAGTTGGATGAATATGTTATATTGCATGATGATAGAGACTTTGGATAACATCATGAGTTAATCGTCGTCAAGTCAAGGTTCAAGAAGAAGATGAATCATGTGTTGATGCGTACCAAGATCTCGAAGAAAAGGAAATCATCGTGTGTCGATGATGTTCAAGAAGAGGAGATGATCATGAGTTGATCATCAAGTCAAAAGAAGACCCATCGTGTGTTGATGGAGGTCAAGTGAATCATGTGTTGATGGAGGTTAAGTGAAAGAGTGCATCATGGGTTGATGCATATTCAAGTCAAAAACTTGAAGTAAAGAAAATCACCATGTGTTGATGATTATTATCAAGATGATGACCCGGACTTGAAGTGAAGATGTGCGTCATCAAACTTCAAGAGGATGCTCAAGGCAAAGGTATGACTAGCTAGGGCTAAGGATGTGTTCATAATCTTTTACCGGTCTTGGTGTTTAGTTAGAAAACCGGATTGCTAGTATAGGTTGTCGTGCTATTAAGAGGGGTCTTAACTAATAGCTTGAGTTTGTCATGTGTTGATAGCTCGTTGTGCTTGCTCTAGCTCTCGTTAGCATGTTGCCAATATTTGCGAATGTGCTTTGCAAATAGTCGATGCTCATGCATAATCCTTGTAGCATGTGACTTTAGTTTGCAAATGTGTTTTGCAAATGGTTTAAGTCCATATACCTTATTACTTGTGGCATTGATTCTAAAAGTTGGCAAATGTGTTTTACAACTTGTTGAGATTCTTGCCTTTAACTCGTGTTTGCATCGCGCATCAATTGGCAAATGAGTTTTGTAAATTGAGTTGAAGCGAAAGTCAACTATGTTTTTCTGACGTTCGTACCTAGGGAAGTCAGTAGTACTGACGTTCTCTTAGCGGTACTACCACACAGCGGTATGACCCGAATAGTGGTACGGAACTACCGCAACCCGGTCGAACCGAACCTTAGTTGGCGGTTCGTGTTTTCCAAAGAGACCTTTTTTAGCATGTTCTACGCTCCTGGAAAGCGGTAGTACCGAAGTTCCTTTGACGGAACTACCACGTCGCGGTACGACCGCATATCCAGAGCGGAACTACCGCACACCGGAAGTTCCGAACCTTAGTTGGCGGTACATGTCTAGAGAGGGCCAGTGTTGGACCTATAAGGGAAGTGGTAGTACCGCCCTATGTGAACAAAACTACCAGAGAGTGGAATTACCACATAATCGTTGGCGGTAGTACTGCGCCGCTTTTTCAATGGCTAGTTCGTAGGCTTTTATAGCCGTTACTGTGCAGTCGGTTGAAGTGCGATAGTACCGACCGATGAACGGCGGTACTACCGCTTGTGCTAATTTTTTCAGCATCTTTTCTCCAACGGCTAGTTTTTGTGTGTGGGCTATAAATACCCACCTTGGCCGGTTGTGGGTAAGGTTGCTGGTGCGATATTCATTTTCTTGAGCAAAGAGCAAGCCCTCTCCTCTCTTATGTGCATGTGTTGCACTTAGTGAGCTTAGAGAGCAAACCCTAAGTGCATGTGTTGCATTGGGTAGTTGATTGTGTATCCACTTGAGCTTGGACACTTGATTGGTTCAAGTGAGCGTCTCCAACTTGTTACTCTTGGTGTTTGCTGACACCTAGACGGCTTGGAGGAGTAGTGCCGGAGATCTTCTCAAAGAAGGTTGTGAGAAGACTCGGACGGTTGTGAGTGGTTTGGTGCTCGCCATCTCTAGAGTGGAGAAAGAGCAACCCCGAGTGCATCGAGGTGTTGGTTCGTGTTGGAGCCGGTCCAAGTGGTTGAACTTACCTCGGAGGTGTTGACTTAATTCGTGGAGCTGGTCCAATTAGTTTGGGTTTACCTCAATGTGGATTAGGGGAGACCGAAAAGTCTCCGAACATAACGGTAAAATATCATCGTGTCATCGTGGTTTGCCTTCTTGTGTTTTACTATATTGCAATTTACATTCCTTGTATCAAATTGCTTTTATGTCTTTGTATGATTGCTTTCATTATCAATAGTCTTATTTTGGCGGTGCACTTAGTCAAGACTAGTTGATTTAGGTTTTAATTGAGCAAAACCGAATTGATTTACAATTCCGCATAAAACTCAGTTTTAGCCAAAAGATTTTAAAAACTGTCTATTCATCCCCCTCTAGTCGGCCTCCTCGATCTTACATCAAGTCCAAGCCATTGAAATCAAATGAGGTGTAGAGCTCTCGTTATCATATTTACTCATGTGTTGTGTAGCTTTGATTATGACTGGTTATAATTACTTTGCCACATTTGAACTAATGCATGACATGGCGGTATACTTTGACTAGATTGATTATAGTTAGTACTTTGTGATGTTCATCGAAAAGGATTAGCTTGATTGTGAGTCTTATTTTAAATCTTGGCTATAAAGCTCAGATGTTTCTTATTGCAATCTTTTTATGTTCACTCAATTTGGTATGTTATAAAAAATTGAGAAAGAGACAATTGAAATAATGTATGTTTCAAGCATGCCATATATATATATATATATATATATATATATATATATATATATATATATATATATATATATATATATATATATATATATATATATATATATATATATATATATATGGGAAGTATGCTTCAAATGGAAAGAAGTAAAAAGTGCCCAAATGAAAAGAAGTACGCTTCAAGCATGCCACCATTGAAAAGAAGTATGCTACAAGCATGCCACGTGCTTAAGAATAGAGTGTGGAGCAATAGGTTGTTACATGAGACTGCTAGCTCGTCTAGATTTAAAGTTTGCTTCACTTTTGGGTTTTAACTTTTCATTGTGATATCTCTTTGTACTCTTTATAATCGGTTTGGTCATTGTTGCGATGCCTATCATTAATTTAATTTGCTTAATCATTCTACAGAGTTGTTTTGACATTGCTATATGATATATGACTTTATATGATCTGAATAGCTCTACTCAAAAAGATGGCTTGGTTAATTTATTAAATCAATGCGAAGTGACTTGGATAATCTACAAAGCTTTTTGATTTTTACTCTCCTTGCTCCTTTTGTTCTAGAATTATTCTTTCTCTGAAGTTCTTGATGATTACATTGTCAAAGTGGGAGAAAAATAGGAGAAATTTGCTTCCCGTTTGTTGAGGGGGGGGGGGTTCAGCTCCTTGTGTTGAGGAGGAGTTTTTCAGCTGTGGTTTTGAAGTGTTGACTTTACAGCTTTGAAACTTTCTTTTCACCAATTTTTTTTCTTTTCTTTCAATAATTCAACTCTCGATTTTGAAGTGTTGTCAATATATTCATCAAGGAGGAGATTGTTAGACCATGTGGCTAGGTCTAAAATAATTTAGTTGATGAATAATTGACAATGTTATTTACTGATGTTATTTGAGATGTGTAGCGTGTGTGTGGACTTATGTCGGTCAAGTTGGAAAGAACTTATGCTGGGAAAATATGTTGTTTTGGTCTTTGCATGTGCAGAGTAATTCGGAGGCGATCGTGGTCTACGGCGGTACCCGGGATATGGCTTGGTGCGATGTTATGGTCTAGAGGGTCGATGATGCTGGAGGAGACAGTTGAGTTCGAGTTGGGGCGTATGGAGATCAAAAATGAATGATGCATGTTAGAGCTACGGAGGTGCGGTTCGGAGGCTACAATACATGACAATTTTGAAGTATCCAAAATTGATTTTGTAATCTAGTGTAAGAACTCATGTATTGGACCCTAAGACTTTAGTAAACCATACGTGGGTGATTAGGTGTTGGCGGCAGCAGGAATAAGGCCACGTCGAGGGCATTAAGTTTTAGGGGTTCTCGGTTGACAAAATCTTTTGGATTGGGATTTGTGCTAGATGTGATGGAAGCTTTGGCTTTTGGTTGAGTTCCTGAGAAAATACTTCAAGCAGTTTCTGTTGATGCGTGTGAACAGAGATCCAATCGAGAGTTTCTTGCTGCTTTGATGGCTGGTGCGTTTGTTCGGATGCGATCTGCAGAAAACAAGAAACTGTAGGCGGCGCAGGTGTTGTGCATCTCCATCACGCGCGTGCTGTACTCGCTGTGTGGGTAACAGGAGGCGGCGTGCGGTCGTCAACGAGACACGACGTAGTTGTTGTGCTGTGCGTCATCGGCAGAAAAACGCGTGTGCTGCTGCGCCGACCAGAAAACTGCCGATTTGGAAAAACAGTGCAATCTGATCGCCGGGATTTCCAGGAAGAAAAATTACCGTGCGAGACGTGAGATGGAGGGTCAGCTTCCGAATTGCCGAATTGAATCTTGTGTTTAAAGTTCTGATCTTTCTAGTTTGGTGTGAAAAATCTTACACAACCATTTATCCTCTCTGATTGCCGTTAACAATCCTACAGATAGCTATCACTTCTTACGGATGCTGGACCTTCAACTACATCTCACTGCGTCAAGTAATTGCTATCATCTTTCTATATTTTATAATACTATTAAACTTTTATAGTATTTTATAATATTTGGTGTGTTTCTGTTGCAGGATGCACATGGATAATCTCAAGCCAAGAAATTGGTACGGAGAGGACTAATTTTCTTTCCATCACAAGAAATGAAAGAATATGAAAGGAGGGCAAGAAAAAACTTACGTGTAATTTACTTGTTTATGATCGACAAAGCATTCAAACATGATTCAGATGAGAATATTAAGATGTAGACTCGTACCTAGGGAAGCTGGCTGAGCATATGCATGCAGTGCCGCAGTGAAAAGAGAGAAGAAGAGAACCGAAGGGCACCTCATCTCTGAGATCTTCAGGTTATCTACTATCTTCCTACCTTCAGTGATACAGCTCGCATGGACTCGACGATCAAGGTGGGTCTATTCTTATTATATAGGCCAGTAGATGATATTTGTGAGGCCAAAAGCATGCATTATTTTCTCTGTGGACCGAGCGTCCGAGCCTAAAGCTAAGTGCGAACGATTCATGTTCAAAGCAGTCTAAAGTCGCCCAACTATCACGACACGGTTTCTAGTAAAAGAGGTCTGAAGGTCTTGTTGAGTCAAGACGTGGGATTTGTGTTTCACCTGTTTTAGCATTCTACTATTTAGTAAACAACATGGGGGTAGGACGGGGGACTACTACGTAATGACCTGATCTACTGCGTGAACCGGGGCCATTTTTCCTTCCTTGCTAGCTCGGCGTTGAACTCCTCGCCGGCCTTCTCCTTCCCCTTCCGCTTGTCACGGGACTGTCCACGTCGGGCTGGTATGTCGAAGTCGTCCATGTCCTGCGATTCCATGATGTAAGTGCACCGTATAGTGATAATCGTAAGAAGGATGTAAATTCTTCATAACTCACGTCGTCCATACGGATTACGCCCGGACGACCGGATACGCCAGGTGGCGGGCTCACCAAGATGAGCCTTTCCCTTGCCCTTGTCGCGGGACTATCCACGTCGGGCTGGTATGTCGAAGTCGTCCATATCCTGCGATTCCATGATGTAAGTGCACCGTATAGTGAGAATCGTAAGGATGATGTAAATTCTTCATAACTCACGTCGTCCATACGGATTACGCCGGCGATCAGATCTGTTGTGGCGGCCGCTCACCAAGATGAGCCTTTCCCTTGCCCTTGTCGCGGATCGCCCACGCCGGGCCGGTATGTCGAAGTCGCCCATGTCCTGCGATTTCATGATGTAAGGGCACCGTATAGTGAAAATCGTAAGAAGGATGTAAATTTTGATAACTCACGCCGTCCATACGGATTCGCGCCCGGCGATCAGATACGCTTGTGGCGGCGGGCTCACTCCCGATGAACCTTTCCCTTGCCCTTGTCGCGGATCGCCCATGTCGGGCTGGTATGTCGAAGTCGCCCATGTCCCGCGATTTGATATGTAAGGGCACCGATAGTGAAAATCGTAAGAAGGATGTAAATTTTGATAACTCACGCCGTCCATACGGATTACACCCGCGATCGGATACGCCAGTGGCGGCCGCTCACCGCATGAGCCTTTCCTTGCCCTTGTCGCGGATCCGCCCACGCCGGGCCGGTATGTCGGTCGCCCATGTCCTGCGATTTCATGATGTAAGTACACCGTGGGAAACCTTATGTTATAAGGATGTAAATTATTCATAATCGACGCTGCCGATATGGATTACGCCCGCGAAAGTCTTTGGCTCCTTCGATGCCTCCTCAACAGATCCGATGCGTAAGGTTTCCACCGCGACGTTCTCGCCCGCACCGAGTAGTTCAACATGTACTTCTCTTCGATGAATGCCCTGTCAGATATCTCGGGCCGCCGATCTCTTCGAAGAAGTGGCAGCGCATCTCGGGCTGCCATTACGTGGGGATGAAGTTAAAAATTTGAAGAATTCAACGTTGGGAGAGGAAAATCGGTACGCGCAAAAGAAACGCTTACGAGATAGTGCCCGCATGTGTAGTACGCCCGGGCCGCGGTGTCTGTGTGTGTGGACTGAATGATCTCTGCTGGTTCGCCACACACACATTGCGGGATCGAAAAACGTGGTGGTACTGGAGCATCTTTCATTGATTTATCTGGGTATTGTAGTTGTTTCCTCTTCTGCTTAAGCCAGTTTTGCTTCTGCAACATCCTCGCGTAGAAGTTTGCCGAAGAGTCCATAGCTGGGTATCTATTGTGTAGTGTTGTGTATTGTTGAGTTTGGTTCAACCCCCTTTTATAAGCCTCATGGTTGGCATGGTGTGGTTAATTTCATGCCGAGTATAGAGTCCTTTCTTTTAATTCTGAAAAGCTGAGGAGGTAGATGGAACGTGCGCGAACTGGACCTGTAAGGAACACAACATATTAGATGGAACGATCGGTAATATGAAGAAATTAGTCGCGGGAAAGAGTACGTACCCGTCGCCGGCACCAAAGAGAGCCTATCGTCGGCCAGTCCACCTCGTCTGCGTTGTACATCTCCAGCCCGTACGGAGCGCTGTCGTCCATCAGGGGCCGTCCGAGGCTAAAGCGCTCGAACGACCACAACTGCAGTAGGAGAGAACACTCCGTGAGGATGGAGTTCGGCCTCGACCTGAAGCACGTGTCGCACAAGCCGCGATAGGTGGCGGCAAGTACGGCTGAATCCCAATTGATCTAGGGGGCCTCCCTGTCTACGATGGCCCTAGCGTACGCGATGAGACTCGCGTCGACGGTGTCGCCGTGGCTACTGGTGAACAACACCCAACCAAACACCACAACAAGTACGCCTCGAGGTGGCGTGACACCTGCTGGTCGTCCGCGGCAGGGTCCATCCGCTCGACCTGTGCACAAGGAAAAAGCTTGTCAGACCGTAGTACGGAAAGGAGAGCACCGCATTTCCAATGCGAACGGCGTCGAACACGTACCCGTAACTGCGACAACCACCGCAAGAGCGGGCTGTGCCTCTGTGTCTCCGGGAAGACGTAGTACCCACCCGCGACCGCAAGCGGAAGGACTCCCTAAAACTTGGCCAGAAGGTCCTCGCGCCAGTCGTCCGGAGACTCCTGCGGGAAGGCAGCACCTCCCACAATAGGAAGGCCAAGAAGCAGGGAGATGTCCTGCAGGGTAGGGGCCATCTCCCCGAATGGGAGATGGAAAGTGTGAGTCTCCGGTCGCCAGCGGTCCACAAGCGCTGTCAGCAGGGAGCGGTCGAACGGGAAGCGTCGTGACCGCTCCGGCCCGGCATGGACATCTCCGACGTCGCCGACTGCGGGTGCTGCCGGCTCGTCTTCATCCGTGGCTTGCACCATCCGGGCGATAGGTAGTAGACCGGCAGTGCTGAGCCTACGAAGTAACAAAAGGTTAGTACGAAAGGTACGTATGGCGAGAAGATAGTGTCGACATATACTAACCTCACTGTCCAGTGTGGGTCCAGCCTCCAGGCCACCCGAGGTGTCCGCGTGCGGATCACCCCCAAGACGATCGATCGGCAATACCGCAGATGCGGACACGACGCGATGCGCGATGTAGCCGGTCGATGCGCTCCTCCAGGAGGCCGAAACTCCAGTCCGATCCGTGAGCCATACCTGCAACACAACTTCAAGTTAGCAAATACGCGGAAATGAAAAATCGAATGTAAAGAATAGTACATTTAACTTCCAAACAAACAAATCAAAAAGTACTACCTAGCAGGACAGTTTTTCGAAAGTAATAAAAAAGGGATAGTACTACAGCACTTACATAAACATTACATGCAACGTACGATACATGTGTTACGACATTACGTACATGAAATAAAAATTGGGTAGTACCAGAACAGTTACATGAAAAATACAAAGTACAGATGACAATCTACACTAATTTGCACACTGCACACTGCAAGAAGTGCTAACACAAACCATGGCAGTGCGTACTCCTCAGCTGGTGCCTTGCATGTTTTGGCTGTGTGGCCCTCCTGGCCGCAGTGCCCGCAACGTCTACCCAACGCCCCAGCTTGTGCTTCGTCCATATCATTGGTAATACGATGACTCTGCCGACAACCCTTGCCACCCTTCAGCATGTCAATATCTGGAATCCAGATCCTATTTGCAATATCCAAGGTGGCGAAGTTACCCACAAACCTAAAGCCCCTAAGCTCGCCAGTCCATGCCTGCACCAACCTCTCCTTCAAGAAGTACTCGGACACAAAGTTCAAAGGGTCCATGCAAGATATCCCCAGATGCGACGAGCGCATGAGAGCATGGCTTGTGTAAGAGCTTCGGTTTGTTGCACGCATGCCTAGGTTCGCTCACATGATCTCCAAGGCATACCTCATGGGTGATAAGAGAACGAGCCGTCCCAAATCCAGCTCTATCCCGGAGGAGCACGTCGAAACGATGCTCCATATTGCCCATCGTGTACACCGTGTGCGACTGGCCCTTCTCTGTCTTCGCCTGCATGTATGCCGTAATCTTCGAGCAGTACGGTGTTTGAGGGTTGGTGGCATGAAGTGCGGCATTTGCATGCCTCTCCCTGAAATACCCGATTGTGCTGTGCAGAACACCTTCCACGATGGCGACGAGGGGCTGACAACGAAGGCCCCTAAGAACCCAGTTGTACACCTCCGCAAGGTTAGTGGTCATTATGCCGTACCTTGCCCCGTCCGTGTCGTGCAGCAGAGACCACTTGTCCAATGGCTCGGTCTCGATCCAGTGGGAGAAGCACTCGATGTTCCTCGAGGTCCTCCGCCTCGGACCAGCAGGTTCAGAGTCTGCTCCCTGGTTCCTCGCGTCCACGTGTTTCCTGCTGTGTTCATCCAGCAGCGCCCATAAGGCGTCAAATTTGCATTGCTGGTTCTGCATAGCCAGCCTCTTGAATAGCTTCACCAAGGGTTGCTTCGAGAACTTCTTGAAAAAGTTGGCCCCCAAGTGGCGAATACACCATCTACTCCTCATATCCGGCCAAGGAAACGGCTCATCCGGGTCTTCCTGAAGTGTTTTATGGTTTTCAAGATCCCGGCGTGGCGATCATGGATCACGCACACACCAGACGAGCTCGAACAACTCCCACCTCGGATGTTGAAGGAACCACAACCAGCTGTCGAAATTCTCACCATCAACAAATGCGATGGCCAATGGCAGAATTTGATTGTTCCCGTCAACGCCTATGGCGGTAAGGATCTGCCTCTTGTATTTCCTGGTCAAAAAGGTCCCGTCCACTAAGATCACGGGCAGCATATGCCTAAAAGCCTCGATGCAGGGACCGAAGGATACGAAGGCCCGATGCAATATCAAAAAACCTCGCGGAATTTTAGATGGCATGTCCTTTACAAAGCAGCAGTACGTCGTGCGGATTTCTCTCCCGCAACACCTCAAGCATACGAGGAAGGTTGTCGTCGCGCGCCTCAAAAGATCCAAACCATCTTTCCAAAGCCTTCGCTGCGCCGCCCGCCGCAGTAGCTGATCTTGTACTTGAATTTCTTCTCAATAGCCACCATAATGTGATTGGCCTCCACATCCTTCTTCTCCACTATCTCTCTATACATCAAATTGGCTATGAAGGTCGACGTTAGGTTACGATGTCTGCACAAAACACTACTGAGCATGCAGGAGTGCGGCTCCACCTTCGAGACAATCCAGTGAGTTTCATACTTCGGTCTATGTGCGTGCACTCACCAAGGACAACCGGCCTGCTCGTATTTCACGGTGTACTGCTCTTGGCTAGATTTGATGACCCGAAATATCCGCTGCATAGACATAGCCCACAGCTTAATGGTATCCTGCAAGGATGTCTTATCAGCAAACATTGAGTGCAACCGAACCTCCGTGGCATGGTACTCCCACGGCGATTCGTGCTCGTCATGCGAGATAGACCCTCGGCGTCAATCTATTCCATTCCCGGGATGGGAGCTCGTCTCGTCGGAATCGTCCTCGCTGCCTTCTTGTAAAGCTTCCTCTTGACCAAGGTCATCCGGTCATCGCTTCCATTTGATGCAATATGTAATCCCTATGCTCTCCTTCATCACCGTCTCAGAGGCTCACCATGCGGTGACCGATCTTCCTCTCAGATCTACCGCGTCGAAATGATCACAAGCAACATTCTCTCAACTCTTCAGAACCACGCACCTCCGGTCCTCTTCTTCACCAACATGTTGGGCACCGAACCGCCGCACCACCCGATGATATCCGGCGAGAGGGCCCCGCATGCTTCTTTTGGGCATGGTTGCACAAGTATCACACACTCATATCCACTGCGCCGACATCCTTCTATAAAGCCCTTCCACACCGCCGCATGCTGCTTAGTCTTCTCAACTCCCATCTGATGTTCGTGGGAGACCAGCTCCAAAGCCCTTGTATGTCGATGCTGCACACCCCAAGGTTCAAAGAGAAGCTGCGGGTGAGCCAATGCTTCACATCTTCGATTCGTGCATTCTCGCCGTCCGGGTGTACAACAGGTGGCTTGCAGCAAACTGCTCAAGTCAACACCGCATGGACCTTCACGAACGCGATCGCCTTCTCAAGTCAACCACCGCGACGGACCTTATTTTCAACATTGCAACTAGTCGATCACAACGCATGATATGCAAGTTACGCTACATTTTATTTACATTTCTAAGGCCCTTCGCCTATAAATCGACAACTACACGACAAAGATGATCATTCATTACCTACTGGCAGAGGCCACAATGAACGTGCAAGACGATATTTACATTCAACATCAAACCGAGCTATTCCATAGCAGGCATTATTCGATTCGGACGCTAACTTGCAATCCGAAATGCTATAGGTATGCCCATCTTCTCTGAGCTATACCTATTACCTAAGTCAATTAGTTCATACTAATTAACTTCTACTAATTAGTTTATATAAATAATTCATCCTCCTTATGCACTCGGTCACGCATTATTCACCCAATAATAGTCGGCCACGCATGCAACCACATAACTACAATACTTCTCACAAACAAAGACTAATACTCCTCACACAGACTATTTTTTCTCTAACTAAAGTTTCTTATCGCTGCTACTTACATACAAATCAACAACATTTCGATTTTCTACTTTTTTCTCTAACTAAAATTTCATACGAGTACTACTTATACTACAATTTGTACTAAATAAACTATTTACCTACTACAAAAATCACACTACAAAATAAAACAAACTTACCTCGTGATATCTTTGTTTTCTCTCCTCCCCTATTTTTCCTCTCTCCTCTATTTTCCTCTCTCCTCTCCCCACGCTGTAACTCCAAATGTTTTCTCTCTCCTTCTCGGTCACCGACGGGACCGTGGCGGTTCACTATATAGGCATCCATGCATAGCAACGGTTCGACGACCGAATCATGGATCGCTTCTGATTCGTTGATCGCAATAATGGCGCCCAACGGTTCGGTGCTGCGCAGATAAATGCTTAACGGTTGGGCGATAGGACTCGATGCGCCTAATGGTGGAGCGGCCGGATCCAAATCGCCAATCGCTCGAGGCTGCATTTAATATTTCAGAAAAAAAAGAATGCTGAAATATTTTTGTAATTTCTAATAAAAATAGATTATTTAAAAAATTCTAACCCGATCTTTGATATTTTTCACCTTGTTTGTACACAAAGGTCCGGTTACTTTCGCGTGCTTGAATATGATCAACCAACACCGAACAAGAATCCGCAAATAATAGGAAGACAATGACCACTCAATAATGGAGTTTTTGTTTAAAATGGCATCATGGATACCGTAATAACAAATCTAGCTCGCTCTCGACGCTAATAGCAAAATGAGACTATGGAGCCACTTGTCACTCGACATGTTGCCAAGTCTCGTCCCCAGGGTTGATCTCGCCGTCTGCGTGCCTAGGCGCTCGGACTCTCCTCCGCCGTGCCCTAGGGGGCGGAAGCCTCTCAAGACGCCACGTAACATCCCAAATTTGGAATCTTTGAAGCCTTTAAAATAAAAATAACCATTTGAATTTTTTTATTTAAGTTCAAGCTTAATTTGAATTTTCAAAATCAAAATTATTTAATGTGAATAATCTAAACTTCAATTGAATTCAAAACTATTTTATTTTGGTTTCTTCAGTTCGGTTCTGTTTTGGAAGCGTGAGTTACGAGATGGATATATACCCACAATGGCGCAAGAGGGGGGGCCATGTCTTGTTGGTGAGACATTTAATATTGAAACCTTAGTGGATAGAACTGGGTTAAGAAGGAGTTTTATAAAGGCCTTGTGATAATAGCTTAGTCGTGCACCAACGGAAGTGTGTGATCTACATTATAAGTTGATTTATCTTTTGTGGGTAAAGCTGTACAACCTCTGCAGAGTTAAAACTGTTTAAATAGCTGTATCCTAGGTTATGATAATGCTCGGGGATTTCACACGAGAGGTAGAGCTTAAAAAAATTGGTCGGAAGGTGAATGGAAAGTTCACTTGGTTAATATGATGTTCACTTGGTGGATGGAAAATTCACTTGGTGGTTTGGTTGGGAAGTGAATGAGAAGTACACTGGTTGATTCAAAGAAATTGTTTACTATATTTATTTATTATCTTTTAAATTACGCATCACAATCTACTTACTGTATTTATTGTCAATCTCGGCTTCGCAAAAGAATCATACATCTATTCTTTTGTTGAAGCCTTACATGAATATTAATTGTATATTATTCTCTACAACTTGTCGAGTACTTTATGCACTCACGGCTTTAAACTTTGCTACCTAGTTGAAGAAAGCCAAACCGCTCAAGAGTTCTACTTAAGAGGAATTCTTTGAAAGTTTTGCTAATTATGATGTGTTCTCCTCTCAATTGCCTCGTGAGCATGTTGAATGGCCTCTCCAAGTTTCTTTCCACTACAAAAGTGTAACATCCCAAAATTATGTTACTAAAATTAATTTTTAAAAAATAATAATTATTAAAGTTATTATTTTATTAGATTTTCCCCAAAAAAGTTAAAAGTGTTTTGTGGAATTTTATTAGATTTTAAAGTTAAATAGAAAAATTAATTAATTTACTTGGATTTTCTTGATCTTAAAAGGGTTTTCCTATTTTCCGTAAATTAAAATAATTTATGTGAAAAAACCAACTTTTAGTTGGAAATAATTTTATTAAGTTCAAAATAATCCGTAATTTCTTTGAATTGTTCTAGAATTTTTTATCTCTATTTGCTATTTTCTAAAAGCCTATTTGATTCACTACTACAAAAGGCTAATACTAGACGCTCATCACAGACGGTTGACCAAAACCGTCAGATATATCTAATCGAGACGGTTTTAGTTTAGAGACCGCTCATGCGTATTCGGGCCGCTAAAAACTGTCTGTGAAGAGGTAATATCACTGGCGGTTCATGTTGAAAACCGTCTGTGAAGTATCACAGATGGTTCTTGTTAATAACCATTTGTGATAATTCTACATATCACAGACGGTTCTTAACAATAACCGTCTGTGATATTACCACATATCACAGACGGTTTTTTTTTGTTATAACCGTCTGTGATAATATCGCTACAGCCCCATGCGTTTTCTTCTTTGTCACCAGCCGCTTTGGCTCCCCGATGCGTCTCTTCGTCACATCGATCCGCTTCGGCTCCCCGATGCGTCTCTTCGTCTCACGCTCCGAATTTATACCTTATTTTATAAAAAGGATCATCTGCCATCGAAGATGATCATCCCCACTACATACTTATAAAAAAACAGAAATGGCTGCCTC